>BPLQ01015437.1:0-596654 GCA_021605075.1 Caerostris darwini
ATAAAAAATGAATAAAAATGTTTCATTTTTCAATTTGAAATCTTAACCAAAAATAAGATTACTTAGATTGTCTAAAAAAATAACTTGAGTATTTTTCAAAGTAATTTTAATACTGATTTAAATTTTTAACAAAATTACAACCTTTAAATAAGGAACAAGTAAGGAACATATTTAACAAATATAAAAAAAAATAATAAAACTATGTTACTAATGGACTAACACTAAAAATTAAATGTCCCACATAAAATTACAAAAAAAAACTGAGCACAACTAATGTTATACAGCAATGAATAAAGTAATTTGTGAAAAATATACAGCTTTTTAAATAGTTTTGATCAGGTTACATTTAATATGAATTAGTTTTATGATTTGATGATATTTAACTAATCAATCTTTCTATATAAAAAGAACCTTTAACTATCAATTTCTACTTTCATTATCAATATTTTCAAGAGTTATTCTACATTATGATTATTATACAGTTGCAAACTGATAAATAGAGAGCAAATAATTTTTTCCATCACACTTGAAAAAATAAAATAACATTCATAAAATTTATGTATAATCATATTTTTTTTCCTTGAAAAATCATATATTAACAAATCACATAATATAAAAGTTTCTATAGAGAATATAATATTTCTTTTCTACATTTAGTTTACAATAAGTACTTTAACTAAAGTAAATGGAAAATACATGATCAAAAAATAAAATGAATGATATGTAATACTAAAAAAAAAAAAAAAGGCATTCTATAAGTGCAAAAAATAAATAAGCATGTTCCATTTCTCTGGACTTCCACACACAAGTCCAAATATTATAATGGACTAAAATTTGTTATTCTTCATGCAGCATTATTGTGAGATCACTTTAAAATGTATGAATAATTTGATGTTGTACTTAAATTTAAAGTAACACTGGCCTATATATTGAACAATTCTTATAATACTTTTTTTTTATCTATAGTAAGAAAATTTCAAAAGAAAAAAAGTCACAATTCAAGCATGATATTAATATTTTGTATACATATAAGCAATAGATGAATGCAAACAATAATGAGCAATCTTAAAGTAGTTTCCATATGAAAAAGAAACTGTGAGCAATAAAGCTTTACTAACTATCATTTCCATGCTAGAACCTAAAACCACTTCAAAAATTTGAAAGAATACATGAATCAAAGACATTTCAAGATACATTTCGTTTTTCAATCACATTTAAGCTTTAGTTTGTATTATCTTAAAAAGTATATTTTAAAAAAATTGCTTTTAAAATATGCAACATTCACCTTAATAATAAATATTTACATTAATTTAATAGCAGCATTTGCATAGATGTCAATATCATACATTTTAAGGATTAAAATATACAAAATATTCACAGATCAGGATCATTATCAAAATTCCTGAGCACTTTTTCACAGACACACTACTTAAGAAACACCTATTTGCCTCTTTCAGTAAGGAAGATCAAATAGGGTTGGATAATTCCTCTCCAAGTCCTCATACTCCTCACTGATATCTGTGCTTTCACTAGCTTTTTGAGAAGAAATCATTGCAATACCATTTTTATCACTAGGAGATGATTCTTCTGATTTTTGAGGAGGTGGAACTTCTTGAGGAGGCAAATGTTCCAAATCTAGGATGGTTTCGACCACATCGGAACGATATTTGCTGTTCTTTATTTGAAGATAAATGGCTTCAGCTTTACGGAGAGTATCTTCTAAATTAATCTTATAAGACATTTCATTAACATGCTGAAAAAGAAATATTAAGTATTAAATTAGATAGTATTAGAATATTAAGTATTATTAGAAATATTAATTATTTATGTAAAAAAAATATATATAGGATGAATTTTAATTCTCTCAACTTTTACTGCCCATTTAAAAAAATAAAATTAATGCTATCCTTTATCAAAACACATCCCATTCCACATCACTTGAACAGAATCAATTGTTATTTTATACATTTTAATATAAAAATTATTAAATAACTCTGATTTTGAATGAAATTTATTCTTATGCTAGAATAGCTGCCAAAGCAAAAGAAAAGTAACTTTTGTAAAAAATAAATTAGTATATTCAATGCTTTTAAAAATAAAATAAGAATTATCCATCACTAATTACTAAAATTTTTAACAACACATATAATTCTATAACTAGAATGACTATAAATTTATATTTTAATAAAATATTTTTAAAACATTGCCCAATTTCCTCTCAATTCCCCACACATGCTTAAATTTTATAATGAAAGACAAAACTTTTTAAAAATTTTAAATACAGATGTCCCATCATAAAAAAATAAAAAATGATTATCCCATATTTTAATTTTTGCTATTTTCCATTTTAAAAATATTTATATTTATTTTTAAAAAAGATGCATTACCTGCTAATACATTTAACCCTTCTCTTAGGGGATTGTACCCCACAGTCTAGAACGATATCCATTACATTTCAATTTTTTATAATAATAAGAGAATTTAAAACTTGGAAAATCTTTAAATAGCTGCCATTCAAGTTAAATCTATAAAAATATATTAACAAAATTATTCTGGACAATTTTCAGGATTCCAAAAGAAATTACAGAATATATGTTTAATATATTACCTTAATTTTTTTTAAAAAAGTTTTTCAAAATTGTTCAAGTTATATGTTTCCTCATTCTAAATACACCTACGTAATAGTTTATTTATAATGTAGCATAGCAACATTAACGTTTTAAATGGTCATGTGTATTTTAGGTCTGCAATAGTTGCTTGAAATGTTGAAAGGAAAATGTTATTCTTAATAATGTAAAAAAATTATGAGATATTAGATTCAAACTAGAAAATTTTAATCAGTCCATAAGGATTCATGAGAGTAACCTGTTCAAAGAAAAGAAAAAAAAATCTTAAGTTTTAAGTTTTACAAAGCAGCTACATTAAATAATATTGAACAGGTGGTGCCTAATGCAGCATAGAATTTCAAAACACATAATATTACTGTAATTACCATATTCAAACTTAAATTCATATTCAAAATGAACTTGTCAAAATAAAAAAATCAGACCTGAATTTTTAGTGGTAGAATTTTGGTAATTTTTATCAAAAATTCTTCTATTTCTAAAATTTTTCTTCTTAAAGTAGATTTTTAGAATATTATTAATTTAGAAGTTTTCATAAAAACAAGAAATTTTATAGAAGAACCACAGATTTTTAAAAAGCAATTATACTGACAAATAGCATTCTTCTTCTTCTTAAGCTCGACAGCTAGTTTCTGGCCCAGACTGCCTCACTCAGCTTCCACCATCCAAACCCATCTGGATGAAATTTGTCCTGCTTTTTTCTGCCTGGGATTTCTTAGCATTTTTTTTTTTTTTTGCAGGACAGGAGTTAGCCCTATGTCCAATCCCCTGCTTTGTCGCTCTAGAGTTGTCATGCACAGGACTAATTAGACCGTGACTTATGTTTAAAGTAGATTCTGAACTACAACAAGCATCCATGGCACAGCACTAATTCGAGCCCATAACTTCTGGTACTGAGCACTAGAGGACTAGCCACTATCAACTATCACGCCTCCAACTAATAGTATTACCCCAGCAAATAATTTTTTATGTCATGTCTAATATTCTGTTAATTTAAAAAATTAAATTTCGCTTAAAACTTATACAAATCCTATCATATTAAATGATATTTTTTTGCAAACTAAAGCCAGGCTTTAAAACACAAATATGTTTGAAAAAATATTGATATAAAAAATAAATAAAATTTTCACTCATTTAAAAAAAATATTAAGATTAATTGAATCAATTGAAAACATTTAATATGACAAATATTATTAATTCCAGTACTTCAATTATAGCCAATTTCTGTATTAAAAAAAGCATACCTTTAAAATTTCTGTTAAACCATAATCATTTTCCATGATTGTCATTTTTTCAGAATCTAATATAGCTACACAGATTAGCAAATGAAAGTTTTTACAAGGCAGTCCAGTCCAGAGTACCTAAATAGATAAATATAAAGGGGTTAAAGAAGATAATGATTAATGCATACTCAAGATTCGAAAAAATAAAATATTAGACAAGTTCCCTTATAAAATAATATAGTTCCTGTTAATTAAATATTAAAAATTTTTAAAATTAATCATAAACAAAACCATTTTAAGAAAGAAATTTATATTTTTTTTCAAAAACTCAATTGATGTTTGTTATGAGTATAACAGTTTTTTAATTAGAAAATTGAATCATATTAAAATTTTTAAATAAGAAATAATGAAAATGAGAAATCAGCAAATATACAACAATTATTACAAATATATAACTAATAAATTGCTATGAAATATAATTAAAAATATTTTAAAACCTTTTCAGCTATTAAAAATATTCTACTAGAAATAAATATGTATTTTATAATTAATACATTAATCAGAATATATATCAAATTTAATGTAATCATTAATATATCTAAAAGTAATGTATATCAGTTTATTTAAAAAAACTGTTAGAATAATTATTTTAATATCCTCGATTAACAAATGAAGGAATTTTGATAACTTTTCTTGCACATGTTATTATCAATATATAAAGGAAGTTATATTGAATGCATAAAATGTCAAAAAAATGTGTAGTTTGGATTCTATATCATTAACAATGAAAAGAAAAAGTTAATAAATTATTATTTTTTTTTTTTTAATTTTTAATGCAGATAGCAAGATTTTATTTACTACGAAATACTAATCTTTGCATAACAGTACAATATGAATATAATAAATTTCAAAACTTATTTTTCTTTAATTGAAATAAAAGTGTAAATAAATTCTTAGAAAAGGTTACATGCTACATATGGTTGATTTTTCAATGCTATCAATCATACATGAATGAAGGTAAAACTAAATTTATGATGGAAACTAATAAAACTATTGATATATACCATTTGAGGATAAGCAGCAATACCTTTGAAACCATAAAACAATTTAAATATTTGGGAAAAATGATCTCAAGCTGCAATGACATAAAAATTGAAATAAATAGTAGGAATTTCATGGATAATAAATGCTTCAATGGACTTAAGAAACCAACTTAAATAAATATTAATCAGCATAAAAATCAAATTAAGTCTATAAAATGTTGATAAGGCAACAGAAATGAATATTAGACATTTAACAAAGCAGAAGAAGATCTATAAATATTTGAAAGAAATATCCTAAGAAAGATTTTTGATCCAATACAACAAAATAACATATGGAAGATTCATTATAGTCATGAAATGTGTAGAAAATATGGTGAAATTGAAATTGTCGGAATTGTAAAGGTATCTCATACTAGATGGCTGAGGCATGTGTTTAGATACGACAATGCACTTCCAATCATAAAGGTAAATTTTTTCAAGAATTGAGGGAATAAGGCAAAAAGGAACATCACCCACTAGGAGAATTCATGATGTAAAAAAGGATCTAACGCTAATCAGAGTTAACTGAAGGAGAGCTACTGTGGTGGATAGGCTCCGATGGAGGAAACTTAAGGAGACAGCCTTGGCCTATAACAGGCTGTAGTGCTCAAGAGGATGAAATCATGCATGAAAAACATTTATCTAAAGCAATTATGCAAAGTGAACAAATCAATAGAGACAATGAAAATACAACATTGGATGGTTAGATTGGTAATATTTTTGTATTGCTAGCTTATATTTTACTCTATTTCATATGAAACTGAATATGTTAAATTCAAGATACCATTAAAAAAAATTGAATTGTGACAAACTTATTTGCATCTTTAAGGATCATTATACATGTTATCTATTCAGATAATGGCTTTAGATGAAGTGAAACAAAGTTGATTTTAATGAACATCAGAAAGAATTTGTTATTGACTATGCAAATGGCAAAGCAAAGTGTACAGTATACTAAAATAAAATACCTCTCACTTACAAAGAACACTGGGAATTTTCAATAAACTTCCAAAGTATTCCACACATTTTTTGGAATTTATACAATTTAATAATAACATGCAAAGATCATATAATAATTTGTAAAGTTTGCATAGTAATATTCTACAGCAGAATTTTACTATGCAAACTATTTTATACAACATCAGAAGTTTAAAAAATTATTATCAAGTTAAAATTTAATATAGTGTTTAACACAAATAACATTTCAAAACTTAACAGCAAAGAAAAAAAAAGTAAATTTTTACCTCCCATAATCTCATGATTTCCATAAATTTGAAATCCCTTTTGAAAAGTATAAGAAGCCATCGAAATGCAAAGTACAGATTTCCAGAATCATGCTTTTCTATAAAAAAATGTTTGCAAATGTTTTATTGCAGGATATTTTAATAGTTTATTTGCTATAAATGCTTTCATTTCAAATAAAAACTTAAAACACTTCCTTAAATCCTGTTAAAATTGATTGCATGTAAAGCCTTGAAGTTTTATAAAAGATGTGCAATGAAAGTTATAAGCAAAAACGAGACATTTTTTTTATGAAGTATACGTAACTTTACAAAAAAAATCCAAACAAACAACAAAAATTTATAAAAAAATATTGCTACAGCCACATTCACACAAACATGTCTAGAGAGGCGGGGAAACATTAACTAATTACAAGGATCAAGAGTCGCGCACCGAGACTAGTAATTGATCCACACTTCCTGCCTCTCCGCTCGAAGCCTTGCCGTGAATCCAGTGTAACAACTCCACAATTTATTAAATTTAATTAAATGTCCATAAAAACAATGAGTTTGATTTTTAATTTATAGACATTCTCCTTGAGCATTAAAAAATGTCAAATAATTGCAAAGTTAAATTTTACATAATTTTCATAATTACCTAAATAGCTGCATAGTTGAGAATCTACAAAATGCAATAGTCTATGCAAGTCTTGTAATTGATTTTTCATGCCTTGTTGCTCCAACTCAAAATTTGACCCCTTTTAGAAAAAGTTAAATTTTAGAAATAAATACAAAATTATGCATAAACTTAATTGAAACTATTTTACATGCATTACATGTTACACATAAGAAAATTAAAAGAAAAAATCATATATAGAAGAATTGTAGATGAAATATATTCATAAACAAATTGAGATGTTTTAAATATGATAAAAAATTTGGAAACAAAAATAAATTTCTGAGCAAAAAAATTTGAAGTAAATAATATCTGGAAGAAAATAATTTATTAATGTAATAATTGTTAAAAAAAAAATTACACTTAAAATCAACCACATATTTTTCAATTTAACAACATGCAAAGTCCAAAATACTTTACAGAAAACTCACCAATATACAAAATATTTTTCAAATTGTAAAACAGCAAAATAAGAATAATTATTATGAAAATACTTTTTATATAAGAAATCTAAGAAAATTCATTGCTAAATTTCTTAATATTCATGCTAAAATTATACATGACTTATTTTTATTAAAATGAATCATTATCAAATTTGAATACAGCACATGAATTATCTCGGGAAAAATGTTTGGTGGCCAAAACCTTTTTTTAAAAAATTAGCAATTAATTAACCAGAATTTTTTCTATTATTATTATATGTTTGGAAGAAAGTTAACCTTAATTTTTGATTTATGTGATATTCCTAAATAGAGACTACTCACAATAAGTTTCAACCATCCAGCAAAGCACCAAAAAGCATCTACTTCATCCTGCATTACAACAAGGATTGGGGAAAGAAGGTCACTCATTCCCTGAACATAACCTGCAAATACACAAGCCTTTTAAACTTCTTAAGTAGATAATATTAAGAAATAATGGTACTACCTAATTCTGCACATGATTATAAGTGTGTTTATTTTTTGAAACTAATGGCAAATATAATCAGATAAAATATAGTACAATAAAAAAAAAAAATTTAACTGCATTTTTTTATATTTCAAAATTTTATAAATGTTTGTAATAACTAAAACTGTTAGCAAACATAATTCATTTGAATTTGCATAACTGAAAGAACAAAGTAAGCAGCTAAATTGAAATTAGTGATTAATTGAATTCGATTATTGATATCTTTCAATTTTAATAGATATTGTTAAATGGTCAGATCACTGTACGATATAACACACATTTGCTAATATTGTTTTCAATACATAAAAATTCACATCAATGTCTTTTGATTATTAATAAACATTTATTCATCCAAAATTTGTTTTTCTTAGCTTTATTTAAATACAAAAAATAGCTTAGTCTAAACTATAAAAAAAAAGCACAGTAATTATAAAATTAGAGCAGAGGAGAATCGGCCAACAACTTTCCGACTACTAAATCGGATTTTTTATACTTACTTTTATTTTCAATGGTCTTTATTAACGAATTTAGAAGAATTTGTGAAAAACAATTTAAAATTATTTCAAGGTTACATCGTTAAATTTAAGATTATATTTGTCATTCAAATTAAGAATAGACTTTTCATAAACTTGATATATAAAAACCGTTTTTTCCTAAAACAGTATTTTTTTTAACTTTAAAGTGTAATACTTACATTAGCTTAAAAGATATTTTGTACTCTAAATCAGCTTACTATATATATATATCCTATAAAAATAATAGTATCAAAGTATTATAGAATAGCTCAAGACAAGCTAAAGAAAACTGTACATTATAAGCACAAAGATCCTATATTTGTAATACATTAAACCAGGTTTTTTTTTTCTTCTTGTTAATAGAATAACTTCAATAAAATCTTTCTTTGTGAATCTATGATAGCCTCATAAACATACAATTTTAGTATTAATTTCCAGAATTTTAGAAAAATAAAAATTATTTTTATAAGAGTCAGTAGTTGGATTTTTACAACTGACTCCTCACTGATTCCTTTAAAAATACTCAATTCTTGACTTTCATTCCTCACCTCTGCTAAATCCATTGGGTTTTTTTTAAATCAATTGCAAATTATTACAACATTTCAATAAAATTCACATATCGGCCAACATAAATTCACACATATATATATATAGCTTATATCTTAAAATAAACTTTAATAAACAATTCCAATGCATTGACAACTTATAAAAACACCATAAGAATGCATCAAATATTATTCGGAGAAAGCAATTGGCAATGCAACTTCTTTGATAAAGAAAAATTAATTGATGACATATCAATCACTCGTGTATCATAAAGTAACTCAATTAA
Source organism: Caerostris darwini (assembly GCA_021605075.1). Classification (NCBI taxonomy): domain Eukaryota; kingdom Metazoa; phylum Arthropoda; class Arachnida; order Araneae; family Araneidae; genus Caerostris; species Caerostris darwini. Next base: position 9,121 of record BPLQ01015437.1, read on the forward strand.
AGAACTAAATATATTATCTTTCAACTTAAAAAAAAGGAGAACCAACCTAAATCAAAATTATACATGCAGTATGTCATAAGGATTTCCTGAAGCATTTGGACGTTGGTATTGTTTTCTCCCTCGAAAAATGGATGTGTTCGATCAGTTCTGCTCACATCTTTTTCTGTGCAAAGACAAAAGTTTATAACAGCATTTAAATGATTAATTTTATTATATCATTAATATATGAGTCTATGAGTCTTATAAAGATATACAAGTCTTAAACTCATATCTTTATAAAATCTAATTTAAAAAACAATACTATATAATAAAGAAAGACGAAAGTTAAAAAAAATGTTTATTAAATTAATGGATCAAAAATCTAATAATCAAATTCAAAAGTTTTCATTTTTAATGTTAAATAGTTTATTATTGAATATATAAACTATATAAAAGATTTTAAATTAAATTAAATAGAACTGATAAAAATTTCGATGCCATACCTATCAGACTTTTTCGATCTCTCAAAGCGGAAAATCTTGATTCTTGATCAGCTGAAAAACTTTTCCACTGCAATTTCATTCTAAAGTAAGTTTCACTAGAAAAAGAACATAATTTAAAAAAAAAGACTTCAATTTTGCTAGAAATGTACATTTGATTATAAATAGATAAAATATACCACAAAAATAAAAAAGAATGAAACCAATAAAAACAATTTTACTAATGCAATCATAATATACTGTAATAAATGCAAATATTTCACATTATATAATAGAATTCCTAAAAATTTTTTTAGCAAAACATGCTAAGTATGAATAAGCATACAAAATTATTAAAAGACTTGAGAAGTTTTGTAAATATACCTATTTTTATTTTGGATTACTGCTTTCTCTTTACTACAAGCCTCAGGAGGGAAAACATTTAACAAATATTTCCATGCTTCCTTACGAACAGAATTGACTAAACCCTGCAATATAAAAACATCAAATTAGTACATGAAAATAATTATATATTATTTAGAAATTCCGTTTAAACAGATATGGAAGACATCTAAAAAACATATTAATAATACAATAAAGAAAAAATGCTAAATTATAATACTGATTAACTAACTAATTCTTACAATAATTTACAACATTTTACAATATTATTTTCTTTTAAAATTTCATAATATTTGAAATGAAAATTTGTAATAACAAGCATAATGCATATTTCAGGATATAAGCTGACCCTAAGTATAAAACCTGTAGATAAACCAAAATGAAAAAAAAATAAAATTCTTATAATGTTTATTATCTATGGTATACTATTTAATATTTTTGGTGTACATTTTGGAACTTTTCCATCGGCCAAATGCAAATTTTCCCAACATCAGGTTTTTTGGAACAATTTTTTAAAAATATAATGAATAATTTGTTTTATGAAAATGAGTTCATTTATTTTTGAAATTGTTGACATTGCTCATTTGTTGCATCCCCAAAACAAAAAAATAAATAAAAATGTGCTATATTTAATGATAAAAATCACATGTTCAGTAATAAAATAAAAATGTGCTATATTTAGCGATATTAAACAATTCATTGCTTGAGCGTGGCTAACAGAGAAGTACCTACTTTTTTACAAAATTAGAGGATTCATATATAAGTTGTCCCCCGTAGCTTGGCTTTCAAAACAATTTTAAAAATTCTCAGTTTACATTTGGAAATATATGGTAATCCTTTTCAATTTTTGGAAGAAAAAAAATACCTTTTTCATACCTTTATTTAAATTTTAAATAAGAACAATAAAATCTTGTTATATAAAATGTATCATTGAATTTTAAATTATATTAAATTACCTAAAAATAGTCACTTTTTACAAAATGCAATTATAATCTATTTGCACATATTGTACATCATATATTTTAGATTTCAATTTAATATTTAGCATATCCTTGTAGGGTCAGATGAAACAAAAAACCTAAATACTGACTATGAAGTCTCAGTGGAAATATCTTAATGTTACATTTAATAGATTGGAATTTGATTTTCATTAAATTTTAACACAGAATGTAATAATTTTAAAATATTCATTATTAGTATTATGTATTTTCAAGGAAGACATAACAAAAAGAAATTTAATATAATTTTGAAAATATATTTTTTTCAAATTCTTATTTTTAAATTCTTTTTCAAATTATTTTTGGTTTACAAAGTTTAAAATTAATAAGAAAATATTTTATTTTTTTAACTAATGATTTTTAAAGGTTTGGTCTGAACATGCTATCAGAGGTTTAATTCTTGTCAATTTCCAAATTATAGGAAGCTTTATCATGTTTCAAACATTCTGAAAAGTATATTTTAATTTCATAAATATAAAATTAAAATTTAATATTTGTTCATCATAGCTAACAGCAAAATTAATCTTAAAATTATTTGTAAACATCACGCTTCAATTTAAAATGCTCTTTTTAACCCTTTTCTATCTCAATCTTTTTAAATTGAATGAACCACATTAAGTATTTATCATAAAATTCAAATATACACACTGAAAAGTTTCATATATTTCAGTGGACAATAATAATTGTAATTCACATAACATTTAAATAAATTTATTTGGTATGCAAAATATAATAAAAGCATGAACAAATTATTAATTAAACTTTAATTTACAAAATAGCATTTTAATTATTTATGAATTAACAAACTTTCATTACAATCATAGCTCCCAAAACTTGTTCTAAAAATGAGTGAAATTTTCAATATTTCACTCAAGGATGAAGCAAGTAACAATTTTTACTTCCACCTAAAGCATTCAATGCTCCATATAGCTTAAATTCTTAGTGAAATCCTTAGTCTCATTAAAAAAAAATTGCAGTCCATGTTTCTAATACTCACTGTTAGTTATACAGACTAAATTTAATTATAAATGCTATTATAATCTATTTGTACATATTGTGCATTGCGTTTTCTTTGCAATCTTAATTATGTTATCAAATGCCTCTCTCAGTCCTAGTAAAAATTAACAAAAAAAAAGGGGGATACTATTATGTTATCAAATTTTCAAATAAATTTAAAGTAGGGTTAAGGGCTAGAATGAGGCAATATTAATAAAATAAAAATTATCATTATAGTCCAGCTATTGATAGCAAGGAATTGTAAATATCCATCTTAATGTCTTCAATTGATGTATCGACTACTTGGTAATGGTGCTAGTCAGATATATACAACACAAAGTTGCTTTGAAAGATAAAAGTATACTAGTTAATTTTGAATTTTTTTTTCATCTAGTTTTTGTTTTAATTTTGTATAATCTAAAATTTGAATCATCACAATTTAAAATACTTTTTAATGTGATTAAAATCTCTCTGAAATGGCATTTCTTCCCCATAATACAATTTTTTTTTTTTTTTTCCTTTTTTTTTCACTTGGCTGCTTGCCAATTTTCTGTACAATCGGTGGTCAGACTATACTTTAGCAACAATCAGTAAAATGACTTACTCCTTTAAATATGCGTTGTCTTAAGGTTTCAAAATCTTTTATTCTCCCATCTGCATCTAAGTAAGAAGCCCATTCCTCGGGTGTTACAGATTCTTCTCGTGTTACTTCAGGCCTAGGAGGTAAATCTATGCAAGTAATTAACTCGTATCCAGGTTCTTCATGATGATCAATATTAACATGCAGGAGATTGTTGGAGATCATTTCAGTAAGATCAATGCGATGATGCTTGTGTTCAGTGCCATTCATCAAGTAATCCATGAAATAATTAGTTACTTTAGAAAAACCACCCATGGCAGTATTATAAGGATCATTAATCATTTTCTGTTATGGAAAAAAAAAAATTGTAGTAAAAATTCAGATAAAAATTTCAATGAGTAAATACGGAGATTTGCAAAGTTCGTAATTTTAAAATTTAAAATTAAAGATAACAGTTTTAATTAATTGTTAAAAAGTTCTTAATTTTAACTACTTTCAAATTAAATTATCAATGTAAATTAAATAAAAAATATTATTTTAAATTTTACTTGCATTAAAATATACAAAAAAAATTTACAAAAGTTATTAATTTTAGAAATTAAATACATATAAGATTTAAGCTATTAATTTATCAGCAAATTAAAATTGTTCAGTTATAACTTTAAAAAAAAAAAGAAAATTAAAAAATCAGAAACTACATTAAGTATTACAAATTAGTAATCTTTGAAATTATTTTTTTCTACTTAAAATTAATTCAAAATTTTAAAATGCCTAATTAATATAAATTAAATCACAGAATGCCAAGTTAATATATTTAAAATGTATTACTTATATTAAAATTTGTATTATTATAAATATATGAGAAATAAATACATACAACTATAAAAACAAAATAAACTAACAAACTTTTGAAATGTTTATATAATGAATATTTTAAAAGCTTTTCAATTTTAATTTTTAATCTAACATTTTAATTAAATACAAGCAATTAACATTTTTAGATTACATAAACAATGAGATAAAAAAAATACTTTAAATACACTTGTATTTAAAATTTAACAAGAATAAATGTTTATAATTTATGACAAAATATGCAAATAAATGTTTAAATATAAAAAGTGTTTTCCTAAAATAGAACATTCAGTAATATTTTCAAATCATGAAGATTTTTTGTGAGCAGCCTTATGAAAACTATAATTTTCTATATTTTTTAAATAAGTAATTCCTTGATATTTTTTAAAAATTTAAAATATTAATTACTGTCATAATATCAGGTTGGCTATCTCCGAATAAATCCAATTCACTGAAAGATTTTTCAAGTGCTTCCAATTTAGGGTCAATTGTTAAATAGAGATTGCTTTCCTTTTGGGACCTGGAAAAAAAAAGGAAAAAAAGAAATATTAATACATAGCATAAAAATAGCTACATATGAATAAAACATAATAAAATGGAATCAAGTTTTAAAGATTTCAGAAATTCATATTTCTATATTTTTACTTCAAATCCATAAATATCCACCTATATGAATAATGAAGGCAATAACAGTTTAGGAAAAAAAATATTTTGGAAATTTGATGAGAAATGCTGAATATATTAAAAAAAGAATATTTATAAAAGAATATTTTCATTATTTAAACAAGGAATAATAAAGCAGATCAAATACTAGATGAAAGTTTATAAAATATTTTTTCCTAGAAGACAGCTTACTTTTTTATAATGAATATGATTGAAAAGTGATAATAAAACAAGATGTGTATCATACTGATTATGAAGTAATATTTGTTACCTTTCCTAATAAAATATTTTGACTACATGTCATCGCATGACAGGCACTAGAGGTAAAATTATTTCCTAAATGTACAAAAAAAGAAACAAAATAATGAAAATAAGCAACAAAATGCTTTATTTTTATATGAATTTTATTATTAACAAATATTTAATATATATGAATTATTATATGTTGATTACAATGGTAAAAAATATGAAAAATTTTAAGCAGCTTGAGGCTTATAACTAACATCATTCGAGTACTTATATAAAAGCTCAGCCAATAAATTTGCAATTTCATCATCTGTTAGAGGCTTATTAGATTGCATTTTTCTTTTGAGACATGAAGACCCTACAGATATATCATCTCTACAACTCATATTACAAGATTTTTTTTTAAAAACTAATAAAGATATAAATTCTAAACTACCTTAATATATACCACATCATATGCTGGCACAAGATTGGTAGGAAAAATGATAAACCAGATGCAGATAATATTGAAACAAAACAAATCTTCTACCTTCAAATTTCCAATAGTAAACATATTTTTTAGGCTTAAAGAAGTATTTAAATTAGAATATTAGTTATTAAATCGTAATTGTTAATAAAACAAAAATATAAAAGCCTTGATTCAACAACATGGAATGAAACAAAAAATAATTTTATTTATAAGGTAAAGTATCCAAATATGCAACAGATTGTAAAATCGACAAATTTGCCTCACAAATGAAAAACAATTCTATGTATAACAATACATCAATAATATTTCATCAAAACTTTTAGAATCTATATAACCACTAAGTTAAACAAATGCTGTTCAAGTATACTAAACTATTAAAAATATTTAAGATATTTATTTAGTAAAACAATTTACAAAGCATATTTAAATTTTTGAGAAATGCAAGCATACCTTAACATAGTGGGTTTTCCCTACTTTTTTTTTCTAAGTCCATGGAAAAAAATTTAGGGACTCTGAATGCTTGAATAACAAAAAAATTCTGTACCTATATTTTGACTAACCTAACATTTCCTTTAGTTATAAACATAAATACTACATTACAGTTGTATCTATGATCATCAATAAAAATAAGTTTCTTATCACAATTGTTGCTGCATAACAAAAAAAAAAATTATCTTCATCACCATCAGTGAGATAACAAGACAGTCATTAGATCACAGTCCTATTGTATCCACTTTATCACATAAATATACTTGCAAACTATCTGGTAACTCATCCATAATAGTCATTCAGTTACTACTAAATGGTAAGTTGCACATATTCTCCCTTTGTTACTCAGTGATTTGAAAACTTGCAAGCATGCCTTACCTATATTTTTATATAATGTTTTTTTATTTTAACATATTTTACTAAGTTGATTTAACTTTTGCTTTATGAAATAGATAGGATAAAGTAATTTTTTAATACATAAAATACTAGCTTTTAAAGTGATTTACATCCAATAAAATTTATACAATAAATTTTAAATTGTGAAATAAGCATGAAAAAGATAAATTTTACCTTTTAAAATTAATATAGTTATCAAGAGCAGCACAAAAACGTCCAAAATCGGTAGTTTTAAACTGAAACGAAGGAATATTTGTACCATCTTTCAACAGAAAAGTTATAACAGTTTTGTGTTCATCTGATAAGTCAGTTCTCTTATAAGACTTTAAGTCAGCAATGTCAAATCTTTCAGTATTAGGCATTCGAACAGCTTTGATTTCGACAGCATCTAAAAAAAATTTAAATCATAAATTTAAAACTTTGATTCTCCCAGTAATAAAAATTCAAATTAAAAATTAAAAAGTTTGAATTTTACAGATTAAAGGGGAAATGAACCATTTTAAAATTTATATCTTTTAACAACTAAAATGTTAATTAATTGCATTTTTTTTTTTTTTTTTTTTTTTTTCAAAAGAAATCTACAAATATTAAAGAATACCCCAAAATCTTTCTGAGTTTTAGGTACAGAAAGTTAAAAAAAAAATGTTAAACAAAAAAAGTTTTTCACTATATTCACAATATATTGCAAGAGAAAACTATTTTTCACAAGATAATTTTTTTTTTTTAACTAAAAAGCATTATAATTGATAGTAAAATTATGCCAATATATCCATATTGTTAATTATATATTTATTGATATATCTATATTGTTTGTTACTGAAAAGTTATTCTCTTGAAAATTTTGTTTATTTTATGAATTAATCAAAGTAATAGGTATAATACAGATAGAAGTTAATACAAGAAATCAATAAAAATATGTATGTACAATCTTTTAAATTTTGTAAAAAAGTTTGATATTATATGAGTTGAAGCTAGTAGCTGAAAAAGACTTGTTAACTTTTTTTTTTTTTTTTTTTTTTTGTAATTTAGTCATTTATGACTTTAGAAGTCCATTAGCTATTATTTTTCACTTTTACTTTACTCTATATTTGTAGACATATAAAAAACATATTGTTCTAACAAGGAAATATTTTCTCCACATCTTAATTGTTCCTTCCTACTTAACTAAACATGCTTAATAAATTGGCCTTTTATATTTAATTATATTAATATTGTTCATATTAGTTATTTTAATAGTATTTGCACATTTACATTGAGTTATAACTATACATGTTCTAAAATATTTGTACAGTTAAGTTTTGTGTCTATAATATCAAATTAGATAGTAGAGCATATAAAGTATTCCATTTATTTACTTATTAATAAAATTATTAAAGTGAAGAAATAAAATTATATGTTAGATTTTTGTATTTTTCTTTTTAAGCATTTGGAGATATATTCGAGAATATAATAAGTATATAATAAGTGAGTATATGAGACTAAAAGTCCTATTTTTATATACTATCTTATAATATTTATATTTTTATATACTATCTTATAATATTTATATTTTTATATACATATTTTAAAGTCACAATTATCAAGTTCAAAGGTAACCTAAAAAACACAGAAGTTTTTTTTTTTTTAAAAACAGCAATGGCTGGCGAATATATCTTCACAGCAAATATCCAATATTCAAAGCATTATCAAAATAATACTTTTTCGTAAAAGGAGGAAGTGCACATAAATTTAATTCTTAATAATTTAAATAATATTTTACTTTACTTTCCTTTTCCTCCCTTTCATTTTGTATGTGTAAACTTGTTTCAAATATACCACTAAAGATAAACAATAAATCATCACAACATATTTTTCTGCTTAAAAGCAACAAATAAGAAACGAATTTCAAAGCAATGAATAGCTAATTGCATCTGACTTTAATTATACTCAACAATATATAATTTTCAACCAGTACAAAGCAATACCAATAAGTAGTAATTTTATTTATTTATTTTTTTAAATAGTACAGAACAAGAACTGTGTAATTGTGAGAGAAGTAATCAAACTTTCATCACCAAACAAATTTTAAAAATGTTTAGTTAAGTAGATTAGATTTACAAATGTTTATTAGAGCTGACACATTATTTTTGACTTGTCTTACTTTTACAATTGTTCAAAATCCTATAACACAAATCATGAAATTATAAATTAAATTTATATTTACATTTTTGATTAGATAATTTTAAAATTCAACATTCCAAAGCATATCACTTACCAAGGCTTTCATCATGATTTGCTTTATATCCAACAGAAGTTGATACATCTTCCCAATCGGAAGTTTCAAGTTCAGGACTGTTAGTTTGACAATCATCAGCTTTCAATCTTAAAGGATGCCATTCAATAATAGGTCCATGACTCTGTAATTTGTATAAGCATTAAATTCCTTTGAATTCAAAAATTTTAACACTAGATTTATCACTGATAAATAATTATCTTTTGTAATTGTTTAACATAATTTCAATTTGTAAGAAAACCTCAATCAAAATAAAAATATAAATATGTAAAACATATTACTTTTTGCAAGAACCTTTTTTAAAATGTTCATAAAAACTACTTAGTAAATTACTCAACATAATTTTGACTTTTTAAGTTTCACATTTTAAATCTTATAATAACAATCGTTAATAACTTACAAGTGGAATTAATGATACTGGTTTATTATAATTGAACCTGAATGCTTGGGGTAACTTACTTATGCAATACTAGAAGGAAAGAAAATTGTATCAATTCTTCATACTAACAAAAAATTTCACAGGTGTAGCAAATGTTATTTTACTAATTTTGAAATAGTTTCTTTCCTGAATGCCTGTAGAATCCTAGCCAAAACAGTGACTCTGATAATGTCAAAGTAACTTTTCTTAACTGTAGCCACTTCTGACAGTGTCAAAGATACATTTTTTTTATAGATGTAATCTGATAGAAGTATATTTTCATTTGGTCAACAGTTTCACAAATTTTACAATGTATGTTCTATAATCAGTCACATCAATTCAATATGGAAATTTTTATTTGAATATTTTTGAATGAAACAATTGGGGTAAAACAAAAAAAATGTTTATGGATTTGGTAAAAATTTATAAAAAATCAACAATCAACACAGAATGCTACATTTGAGTTTAGTTATAATGAGCAAGAATTAAATTAATAACAAGTAAATTTATGAATAATTGGACAACACAGATACAATTACAGATTGCAATGCAGATGAAATATGATAATGTAAAGTTATTCAAACTAAATTTTAATGATTAATTCATCTAAAATCTTTAGTCAATTAATTATTTAAATAACATTTTTAAAAAAAGAATCAACATGCAGAAAGCATAAAAAGAAATCTTTAACATAATTTAAAAAGTTTTTAAAAATATTTTAAAAATAAAAAAAATACTTTTCATCATTTTTGTATAAAAAAATACACTGAATTTCTTTGAATAATAAACCAATTTTAGTAAAGCAAAAAATAATACAGAAACAAAGTTTGAAAAAAGCAAGATGTATTTTACTTACATATAATTATTTGTGTTACATTAAAAATTACATCGTAAATTTACGTAAACAATTTTACATTATTTTCACAACTACAGAAATAAACCATAACATCTAGCTCTATGATACACTCTTAGTTTTTTATCAACTAGTACAAGTAAACAGAAAATAATTGTTCATCATATACAATACACGAAATTTGTTTTATTAAAAGATTCAAAATACTATATTAACAACTAAATGTATTTTTCAATATTCAATATGTACATTTATTAGTCAGTTGGAATGTTTTATAGAAATTAAAAATACTCACTTCTTCAACAATCATCAGCTTGCCAACAAATGCAGCTTCACCTTTTAAAGGACCAACTAATGTCACAATTATATTATCAAGCTCAAAGGTAACCTAACAAATTAAAAAAAAAAAATTTTTTTAACAATAATGGCAGACGAATATATTTTTACAGAAAATATTCAATATTCAAAACATTACCAAAATAATACTTTCTCGTAAAAAGAACAAGTTTGCATAAATTTAATTTTTAACAGTCTAAATCATATTTTACTTACTTTCCTTTTTCTCCCTTCCATTTTATGAGTGTAAACTTTTTTTCCGATATACCACTAAAGATAAACGATAAATCGTCACAACATATTTTTCTGCTTAAAAGCGACAAATCGGAAACGAATTCCAAAGCAATGAATAGTTAATAGCGTCCGACTTTAATTATTCTCAAAGTTATTCAACCAGTACAAAAGCAATACCAATAAGTCGTAAATTTATTTTTAAATAATACGGAACAAGAACAGTGTGACTAGGATGAAGTAATCAAACTTTCGTCAACAAACAAATTTTAAAAGTGTTTAGATGATTATGTCCTGCGCAATCGTATGATACTCTCACAGAAAAATGGAGTTTTTATTGGTGAAATAACAACACAATTTATATTAAATAGAAATTTAGCAGCAATTTAAAAGACTAAAGTTTTATAAATCTCGATTTACTTGATGTTAATTTTTTTTTTTTTTTTGCTTTGCAGAATCAATATGTTCTGATCTAGAAACTTGCCTTTTCAGATATAAATATTTTCAGATTAATAAAACGTAATATGAGCAACACAATACATTTTATTTTGAATAAGAACTTATAAATGCAGGATTATTTCTAACATTGAAGAGAAATAATCATTAACTATACATTTATTTGCATGACAATTATTTTAAATAATAGTTATTATTTTTCTTTTAATATAATAAATACGAAAACAAAAAAGTAGAATTATTTCTCTTACTCTGTGAAAGTATACTTAAATCAACTAGTTCACAATAAAATATGAATTCAAGTTTTAATAAATGTTTTTAATTAGGTTTTATATTATGATAACTTTAATTTAGACATTCATTAGTGTAAATTTTTTTTTATCATAATTTTACAAAAGAATGACCTCAGCTACCTGATAGTCTCTGTTACATGAGAATCTAAAAATCAGAATTCATAGATATTATTACAATAATATATTTTTAATAATGCACGTTCGAGACCAAGGCCGTACTGGATTATCGAGCGTTAACATAATTTTAATAGGTGTTATCAAAGATAAAAAGCATTGTAGATAAAAACTGAAACGATTAAAATATGTAATATTTTTTATACGTTTACATTCTGAACCCGTGTAGACTATACAAACAATTGGCAAAATATGCAGTCATTCTATCAACTACAAAATTCGAAAATGCGAACATCATTGAGTTCTCAACAAACGCTCGAAGGTATATGAAAAAAATATGAAAGCGAAAGCTCGATCGGTGCCTGATTATAAGAATGTGTCGGATTAAAGAGAGGTTATTGTACTTATTATACTGTACTGTATAATACGTTACTATATTATATCATATATCTTACATATTCTATGAATTTTAAAAAAGAAAGCATAAAAAAAGAAAGACTGAACAGAAACGGCACCTAAAATTGCAGATGCACGTAGTTAACAGTCACATTAGGCAATAGTAGTCTTCGTTTATAGTACATTCGTTGCAGTAGTGTAGGAAACTGATGTGGTGGAGGCGGCCTGTCCCGAGTATCAGCTGTAAAGGGGTGACAAAATATTGCCGAATTTGTATTGATACACCGTTTTGTTACATAAAATGGGAATTTAAAATGGCTTCTATAAAATGTTTTTGGTTATGATTTCATCAAGTCTCTTTTTCGAGCCAAATGGCGATCGCCAAACAGCGATAATCATTCTAACTCAACTCAATTCGTTTTTCTGGTAATCTTGTTTTTTATGACGATCTCCACATTTTTATGATTGATATCATATGTATCTTCTTGTATTTGTGCTATAAGCAGAACCTGGATAACATAAACTAAAAATCAAAGATTGTGCTGTTTTTGTTGTAGCCACTTTGGCCTACATTAAAATTTGAATAATACACGCAAATTTGTTATTGGTTTTCAAGTTTGGAGGAAACTTAATCCGAAAGTTTACAACCATGAAACTTCAGAACAAAATGAAACTTGGTTTGAAAAATGGAAAACTTTAAAGGACCAGTCTAATTACCAATAGAACAGTTGATCAAGTTAGCCAAACAACTGTTGAAAGCAAAAAAGAAAACGGAGAAGTCTTTTTAAAAGATTCCTAGATGTCCTCATGTTTTTGACTAAACAAAATCTTCCATTCCGCGGCCACAGAGATCACTTGTTGCAGAGAACAAAGGAAATTTTCTACAACTGATTGAACTTCTATCAAAATATATCATGTACTAAGAGAATATTTAATCAAGCTAAAGTTAGTCTACTCAGTCACAGTCAGGTAAGATATTAACAAGCTATTTGTCTACCACCACACATCGATCTGGCCTTTGGTACGACAGGCTTCAGGTTCGAATCCTGGCGGTCACATGGATGTTTGTTAGTAGTTCGGAATCCTTATAAAACTGTAAGTCCCTGTCTAATTAGCCCAAAGTGTGAACAAAATGACCGTAGAGCGACAAACCAAAATCAAACCCACCATACAAATTGATTTTATCTTACTTCTGGGTGGAATACTTAAGGAAAAGTTTTTGACTGATATTAAACATGTAAAGTATTTTAGTGAGGTCTGATGACTGGCGCTCGGTGCCACAGGTTTCAGATTTCAGTTTCGGTGGTGCCATGGCTGTTTATAGGAGTTTGGAATCTACTTTAAACTGTAGGTACAGTCCAAAACGACTGTAGAGCGTTGGAAGTAGGGCTGACAACACTACTCCGTAAAAAGAAAAGCATTTCCCTGTCTCGAAATCTGCCAGTATTCAGACGGCCTTGGCCCATCATAGGGCTTTTGAGACAATGATGATGACAGTATTTTAGTAACCTTTTTTTAACATCACGTCCGATACCTCCTACATAGATTAAATGATCGAAATCGTTTGTTACTTTCAAGCAGAGAATAAAAAAATTGAAATAACTTAGTCATTTCTAGGTTTTTTTTTCAGCTAAATGAGAAGAAAACTATTGATATAACTAAAGATATTTTAAAGGTTATTGAATGGAATGATCTCATAACAATGTAGCCAAGACGAAGATACGGCCAAGCGTCTACGATGTCAGGAGTGTATTCAGGTGTTCCAGTAAGAAATTTGCAATTTAATCCTAAAGCATTTGGTCATCAGAGAGTGTTCCCCACTGATTGACCACTCTCAATCAGTGTGGAGTGTACTCTTTTGTAACAGTTCTATAATGTCACTTTTTTGGGATCTCAGAAACTTTGTTTTTCTCAGGTTCTAAACACAAATGAACGATCCTTCTGACAAATGTTGCAGTTGCAGTTAAGCGACTTTCAGAAACAAGATAGAGTGCTCATTATGAAGTAGTTAGTCCTGTGTTTAAGTACTTTAAGAAGATTGTAGATACCATTGAGGAATGAGAGATGCTTCGGAAACGATAGAAACCTGAGGAGTATCTCAAATTATGTTGTAGGCAATGACGATTTTTCCTTTTGTGTGTGTGTGTGTCTTGTATTGATAGAAAAATGTCTTAAAAGAAGTCAACCATGTAAAAAGTATTTGAAGAACTCTTAGAATAAGCTTCGAGAAGTCTGTTATCAAGAGAAGAAATCTAAGCGTCTTTTTGGAGGACAAAAGAAATCACTTTTTGAGGAAGCTTGGTAATTTGCAATAGGCACTTGTGGAGAGAGAATTCTTCCTATTACTACAGGATATTCCTGTAGTAATTTGTAGAATTGAATTCTTGTAGAATTGTCAAAAACTTAATACAATAACTATAATTCATAAAGAGGACATGGCGAATGATGAAATATCCGAACTTTTTGTCGTTTACATTGCTAGTGCAGAGAGCAACGTCAGGAAGGTGGGCGAGTGGGTTATTATGAAGGTGTCTGGCTATAGTTAATCGGTGCATTTGAAAATCCGTTGCTGTGCAACAGAACAATCACCTGATATTCGATGGCTTTATATATATATAGATATACACCCAAAGCATAATACCGCCACCACCGGCCTGTGTATGACCTACTGTACATTGAGGGAGCAACTGTCCGCCTGGAAGACGGCGTATCCTGACACGGCCATCGGCGTGATGAATGACAAAGCGTGATTCATCTGACCAGGCAAATCTCTCCCACTGATCCATGGACCAGTCACGATGTTGCCGGGCCCAACGCAGGCGCAGTTGGCGATGACGCTTGGTCAGCAAAGACACACGAGTGCGACGTTTGCTGCGTAGCCCCATACCCAACAGTGTCCGCTGAACAGTGTGCTCCGATACTATTCTACTTGGCCCTGCATTGTATTGGCCTGTCAGCAAAGCCACTGTCTGGCTCCGGTTTTGCTTCACCATGCGAGACACTCTCTGACGACCTTTTTCTTTGATAGTGTGTGGACGTCCAGCACCATGTCGTCTACTGCTGGTTTCACCGTCATTCATCCACTTTGCATAAGTACTAACAACTGTAGATCGCGAACAACCCACGAGTCGTGCAGTTTCGGAAATACTTGTTCCGAGCCTTCGAGCCATTACAATCTGCCCTCTATCAAAGTCGCTTAGATCCACAGCCTTTCCCATCACACACAGAAGTAAGTGAAAGAATGATTCTTCAGACTCTCCAGCAGCAGTTAAATATCACTTCCACCTGATCACGCGCCTTCCACGTCATCCAGGCGAGTTCATTGCAAAATGTAGGGGTGGTTATAATTTTTTGAGTGTCTTGAGTGTATATATCTTTCCAAATGTAGAGAACGATACTGCTATCGATATCAATTCTTTGGTTACTCTCTTTATACTGCCTCAGCACTCAAGTTTGTTGACCATTCTTTATGTGGGAAGTTATACAGAGGATTTCTTTTAACTATATTATATGTACTGAAATTCGCTCATCCTTAAGCATTGGATTTACTGATTGAAATCATTTTGAGTGCTCTCACAGGATCAATTTTTTTTCCCCCCAAACAAATCAGCTTTCTATCCAACTAGGTATTCAATATGATAATCGCTGAAATTTCTATAATATGATTATCTAATCCAAAATTGTGTCCATGTAAACTTGTTACTGATGAAATTTCATTTCCAACAAAATTGAAAAAAAATTTGCAAAGATAAAAATTTTGTATCAAATTGTGGTACTTACGTATTAACGATACCTTGGCGACAGACTTGGCGGTTTTTAAGTGTCTCCAATCTAACAGCTACAGATTTGGCGGTTTTTAAGTGGCGGCAATCTAACAGCTACAGATTTGGCGGTTTTTAAGTGGCGGCAATCTAACAGCAGCAGATTTGCTGAGTTTTGACGCCATTTTGTAGTGCTACGAAAATGCGTATTTGGGATTTGCCAGAAACAGAACAAGATGCAATTTTAGTTTTTCAGGAGCGAAATATTTTACCAAAACAACGAAAATGTCCCAATTCCCATGACATGAAACTTTATTTTGGTAAACGTAAGTTTTGGAAAGGCAATTTCAGTCAGTGTGCTTATCGTGTGGGACTTAGAAAAGACGACTGAGTTGAGGGAAGCAGAATTCCATTTTGTACAGCTTTGAGATTCATATACTGCTGGTGCGAGGAGTTGACATCGATTAAATTTTGTGAAAAGCAACTTACGTATTAACGATACCTTGGCGACAGACTTGGCGGTTCTTAAGTGTCGCCAATCTAACAGCCTAATATAACATTGAATAATAAAAACCGCCAAATCTGTAGCTGCGGTTGGCGTGTGTGCTCTTTATTAGCGCAACTGTCGCCAAGGTATCGTTAATACGTAAGTACCCAAATTTTTACCGAAATATGAATTTGTCACTTTTTTCAAATGAAATTTTCATCTTAAAAGAAGTATCAAAACTCAAGAAACATTTTCCCCACTTATCAATTGAGTTTCATGTTTTTTGTAATGATCAATGGTTACAAGTAATGCACTTCTTCTACTAAAAGTTGTGTGAATATCAAGTTGAACTATTTTTTACAAGAAAAATAGTCGCTAAAACAATATCAGTATTACATGTATTCTATTTGTATTGGTAGTTTAATTATACTTTACATTATTATTTCTCATAGCAGCAATATTGTAGCCATTCCTTATCCACATAACAGTGATAATATTATTGTCACTCTCACTGGTCGAAAAGTCTGAATAAACACGTCTTACTAACACCATGATAGGAAAATGATCAATTAGTTTTAGAACGAATGAATTATTTCCTCTAAAACATATTCGCAATTTGAAATCTCTTTAGTAATAAATTCAAGACATAGAAAATGACATGACTTGTTTAAAAAAAATTTAAACAAGTCATTCTTAGTAGTTTGAAATAGTTGTTCTTTAAAGTTTTTTATAACATTAAATTTCATCGTCATCATCATCCGTAGCGCAACAACCCATGGTGGGCCAAGGCCGTCTGCCTACTGGCAGATTTCGAGACAGGAGATGTTTTCTTTTTACGGGGTAGGATTATCAGCTCTGCAACCTAACGCTCAGTTATATTAGACCGGGACCTATGTTTTAAAATGGTTTCCGAACCATTACAAGCGTCCATGGTACGGCCGGGACTCGAACCCGAAACCTGTGGCACCGAGCACCAGAGAGCTTGTTACTCGGCCATCGTCCCTAACATTAAATTTATGTGGGGAAAATCAATACTTTGAAAAATAGTTTCTCTCAAAATTAGTCCTTAAAAATTTCCCATTTGTTGAATACTTATTTTAGTATTCCTATTGAAATGTAGATGGCGACACTAAAATTGACTGCAAAGTTTCATTAATTAAAATAGTTTTTTTTTTTTCTTTGAGTATGCGTTTTCTTTTTCTTTTCAATGAGCGTTGCAAATTAAGTAATTCAATGCTATAAGTTTTTCTTTACATTCCTAAGTCTTCTTTTTAGGAACCGGACTATTTTTAGTCATCAAAGATTGTTATGGTGCAAAGAATCGAATTTTAGATCTCATTAAGATTATTTTGTTCATATTAAAAAAGAGTTATTTTATGTAAACGTTTATAATTATTGCTAGTAATTTCGTTTATTATTATAGATGATAGATAGAATAATTTATGATAGCCGTTTAAAGTTATATTTACCTTCATTATGTTTTCAATAGTATATCACGGATCATCATAATCTTGTAAGACAATTTTTAATAAAATAATTTAATTACTCAATACTTAAAGGATTTCTATTTAATATCCAGTATTCAGTGTTAATTAAACATATTTTTTTATTTCAATTTCAACTTGGTTTTTAGTAATAGTGTTTACTCAATAGCTAAATCTTAAAAATAGTAAGATTAATCTATTATTTTTAATATGTAGCTTTTGAGAAGGGCGAAATTTTGCTCATGAAGAAGTTTTTCAAGTTTCATAAAAAAATTTTAAGTTGGACTAAGGTTCCACTAAGGTATGCAATAATAGGAGGACACTGGGACGACTTTTAGAGGTAATCATCCCACATTTGAGTGCCACATTGCCATATTAAGCTGCCACCAGATAGTCTAACAGCCCAAGACAAGTATGCTATCGCAATAACTGTAGAATCTCTTCGTTTTTAAAAGCACTGGTTGCAAATGGATTCAAACTTTATCTCTCGTTTGTGCATTGCTATTAAGCTACGAATCTAACCAATAAACACACTTATGTCTAAAAATTAAAATTTGCGTGCATTTTTATTCATTTTTTTTTTTTTTTTTGGTAAGCTTATATTAAAAGTATCATATTTTTTTTTTTTTCTAATGCAGCTGACAAATACTTAGATAATTATCTTGGATGCCTTAAGGCAAGCGCTGCACCGACGTTACTCACTTATCACTACCCAAGAGGTACGTGTAGTTTGAAGATAAGCTACGGACGCGGACTAACAAAACCCCCACAACGCTCTATGATCCTGTTAGACTGGGACCTACGGTTTAAAGGGGATTCCGAACCACTACCACATTCCTGGTACCTCTGGGATTTGAATCCGAAACCTGTGGTACCAAGCACCAGAGCGCCAGCCACTCGGCCATTCAGGTCTGCAAATATTACAATATAAATATATAATAAATATGATAACATCATCATATAATATAGAAAGATTGAAAATATAAACATAAAAAATTATAAATGAAAGGAATGATAGTGGAAATATAAAAAAAAATGATAAATTTCATTTTAAATTTAATGAAATATAAAATACATTCCAATTACATTGACCCTGTTCATTAATTTATGAAAAAAGCTGCCTGTCCTCCAGTGGTAACACTCTCAACCACATACAGGAAGGCACAAGTTTGAATTCTGCTGGCTGTGTACGTTGATCTTGTTACTTTCACAGAACTGAACTCATGCTATGACAATTGCAATCGAGAAGAATCCGTGAAGAATGTAATAACATAAGAGAGAGTCTCGTATAGACAGTCATGTTTGCTGTTCTCTAGTGTGTCTTGTGAATTTGGCCAGCTATCCCAGAAAATCCTTCCATAAGATCCCTCCCAATCTTGTTAGTGGCATACATAAATGGAACACAAAATACCCTAAGCATAAAAAAATAAAATCGACCTTTGCTGAACTGTTATTTTCACTCATTGCTGTCTATCTTCACTATTTTTTTCTTCTTTTTAATGCAGCTGGCAATACGGAGACAGTTATCTGTATGCCATAAGAAAGCGCTGCACCGCTGCTACTCATTCAGCACTAACAGGGGGCCCGTATAGCTTTAAGGTATACTATGGACGCAAGTAATACTGCCCCGACAACGCTCTATGCTTCTATTAGACCGAGATCTAAGGTTCAAAGGGGATACCAAACCACTACAAATATCCACGCCACTGCCGAGACTCGAATCCGAAATCTGTGGTACCGGGCGCCAGAGTGCTAGCCACTCAGCCATCAAGCCCCTCAAGCTTCACCATAAAAGAACAACTTGACGAGGGTTTTATTTATTTATTTATTTATTGTATAAAAATAACAGTTACCTCACCTTCAGTGGTGGTAAAGAAAGAAATAATGTCTTGAAAAGTTTCCATCGGATACTAAAATTTCATGTAGTAGGACACCACCAATTGGAAGATTGAGTTAACAAGAGGCTTCAGATTGGCTAATGTTTTACAATGTGAGATTTCAATAATCGGTGGAAATCCACTTTTAAAGAGAATTGCATGAGCATTTCCCACCCCATTTTTGTGCTGCATGTTAGAAAAACTTAAAAAAACCACCCAAGCATCCAGAAGCGAAACTGTTATCAGAATTCACGTTGATGTGTCGTTTTTAAATCACTGGTCCTTAATCTTTTTTTTTTTGTTCCAGATTTCTGTTGCTAATAAGATGAACATTGCAAACCCCTCAGAATAATATCCTTAAGCAAAATCAATTGAATTGGATACAATCAATAAAGAGTGTGTTACATTATGATTTTTTTTTTTCGGTACGCACATAAAATAATAATGAAATAGAAATACATTATAATGTTTCCAATTTTATCATTAAAAATTGGTTCATGCAACTACTAATCCTGTTTATGTTGCATTAAATTGTTATATCTCCAACTCGTGTCTGAGTAGAAACGTGCACAACTGGTGAACATTAGGGTGGAGGTACAATCCGTTGGCGGCTTTATTGTAGATACTGTTTCAAAAAACGAGGAGGCTCTATAAAATTTGTGTTGTTCAGCATATTGCCTCGTTAATCAGACTACTACTACTACTACCCCACCGGGACTCGAACCCGAAACCTGTGGCCCCGAGCGCCAGAGAGCTAGACACTCGGCCATTCAAAACCCCGTTAGTTGCACTACCTGGTAGGAGTTTTCCAAGTTTCCTCCCATGCGATCAACAAATGAGTAATATTTCCTCCTAAAAATCCTCCAGGAAGACACTGCCCTTCTTTTTCAGCGACATGGAGCCAAATCGGACTTCTACCTACGGGAACTCCAAACAAAAGCTGCCCCCCTCCCTCCTTTCATGAGAACACTCGGTCGGTTCATGAACTTCGTTGATGGACACTCGGCTCATGGACTCGTGTTGCTGTCAACCAAAAAGGATAAGAAACAACAACAACAACGAATTGTTGTATGACAGAAAGCAATCTGATATTACTTTTTTGGTTATCACAAATGCAATTAATTATATTTACGATGATAAGATTGGTAGATTTAATTACTTTTTAGCGAAAATAATTATTTTTTTCTCGCCATCAATGTTTACGAATACATTCGAACCAAGTCCATTGCCCTCGAGGCGTCCACGAATCACTGGTTAAGAACCTACGTTTCAAGTAGCATTAACTATAAATGAAGTCAAAGACCGTATCCGTAACCTCTTCTTACGAGGAGCCACAACACGGCTCCAAGACTAAGAAAAAACAAAGTTTGTTGCTCTGTGGTTCTCGCTCAACCGTACACTGTTTACTGCATGACACCATGGTTTTTCTACTGGAAAGACAATTCCCGAAATTTTGCTTTTATTCAAAAACAATTTTTCTTTTTCCACAAACAATAAGTAATTAGCAGAACCGACATAAGTTGTCCTGCCAAAAAAAAAAAAAAAAAATGCATTGCAGAAAATTACATATCGAAACTATATTCTCCGTGTTTCAATATATGTGCATACTAATTTTCATGGATATCGTTTGAACGATATATGAGATGAAATGCGGCACCTCCATCTGGTGGCAAGTAACAATAAAGTGGACAGCGAGAACCTATTTTCCATACTCGAATATATATTAGTACTAATTTTCATAGCGAATGGTTGAATGGTATAGAAGTTGATGTACTGCAGCACCATTTCAACAAAGGGGATAGCATAAAAACATTTTCCATGTTTTGTCAAATACACACAAAAAAATTCATCAAAATCGGTCAAGCCGTTTAGGAGGAGTTTAGTGACACAGAACATGTACAGAAGAATTATATCGTCTGTAGCGCCACCTATAGGGTCCAATTGTGAATCTAAACCATCCATGGACCCACTCAAACACACACACACAACTTTTTATCAAAATCGGTCCAACCGATTCAACAGTGGTTCTTAGTTTGACTGCCACTTAAATGTAGAGGCTGGTGTGCTTTCGGGTCTTTTTTCTTTTTACGCCCCAGTGGACTACATTGTACCCTTCTTCGATGATGAAGTAGTGGCTATATGTATAGCCCTAAAGCACTTGTTAACTACCCATTATAAGTTTGAAAGGTCAATTCTTCTCTTTCCGATTCTCCAGCAGCCATCCAATCAATTAGCTTGGGGCCTGATGGCCGAGTGACTAGCACTCAGGCTCTCGGTACCACAGGTATTGGATTCGGACCCGGCGGCGCCATGGATGTTTGAAGTGGTTCGGAACCCACCTTAAATCGTAGGTACCGGTCTCATTTGACTGTAGAGAGCCACAGAACCCAATTAGAATTCTTCTCGCCCACATCATTCCCAAACTGTAAAGGGGCAACTCAGCTCTAGGCACAGTGATGTGTGGTGTGGTGTGGTGTAGTAGTAGTAGTAGTAGCAATCAATTAGATCTGTTGAATAATTGACACCCGATATTGTGCAATGTCAAGAATTGTTGAGAACTTTCGCTTTAAAGCGGAAACAAATCGTTCTTCAGTGGGTGCCTGGCCATTGTGGTTTCTGAGGCAATGAACAAGCGGACTTCCTTACAAAAAGAGATGCCAGCTTACTGCAACATCCTAATACAGTCATTCCTTATTGGAGGATTAAACTGTTTTTAAGACATTTAATTAAATCTAATTTCTTGCGGGATCTTTAGACTCGTACAGCCCTAAAAAATTGGAGGAGGGTAAACCCTTCTCTTATCCCCGATAAACCAAAACACAAAGCTGTGGCTACCTTTCGAATGTCTACGAAACACGATTGCCTTGCCACCCATCTGCACCGCATAGGCATTTTAATCGATCCTATTTGCCCACTTCGGGACTCTGGAGAAGTAATGGACAGGGATCATCTGCTCCGATGTGGGACTCTTCGTAGACCTACAGAGGAATCGAGATATTGGGAAACAAGATCGCTCATTAGGCAATGATTTTGGTCTTCTTTTTTGTTTAGTTCTTGATAGTTCTATTGTTCTTAGTGCTATTGTTCTATGTAACTTTTTCCCAGCCATTGGAAATAAAAAAAAATTATTTAAGGTACACAGCACTATTCACACTGGCATGTTTAATAATACTACTGTGCCCAAAAAGTAAGACCAATTTTTTTTTTCAAAAACTCTTTATTTATTCTTCCAGATTTATGTCATCGCCTTCAAAGTAATCCCCTACGCACACAATGCATTTATGCCAACGTTTTTCCCAATCCTTAATGCAGGCTAAAAAGTCATCGGCAGGGATGGCCTTCAAAGCGCGTGGCAATTCACGTTGAATTCTTCAATCGACTCAAAACGGTGTACCCGAAGTAGTCTTTTGAGTTTAGGGAATAGCCAGAAGTCGCACAGTGTGAATACGGTGGTTGTGGAACGATATGGGTTACATTTTCGGTGAAAAAGTCACGAAGAATCAATGCAGCGTGAGGTGGCGCATTCAGTGTTTTCAGTACCTATCGAGATTTGACGCATTTGAGGCCCAAAATGGAATTGACCGATCCTTTTGAAATTCCAACATCAGCAGCAAGGTCTGTAATTGTAAATCGACGGTTTTCAAGCAACAAATCTTTAATTTTTTGAACGTGTGCTTCGTCGGTTGAGGTTGATGGTTGACCAGAGGGCTTTTCGTCTTCAGCGCGTTCTCTGCCTTCTTTGAACTGTTTATACCACTTATATACCATTTATACTCCGTACCATTAATAATCCGATGTAGGAATGCTCAGCGAATGCCTACTGCAACATTCTATACGTCTCCGCAAACAAAATTGAATACAAGTTCTTTGCTCCATTAATTCAGACATTTCTAAAATCGCCGGAATGAATGTTAGCGTCTCACAAAGCCAAGCGTAACTCAAACACTAATGAATATTTTGACGTCAAATTTCACACAGATGTCAAGGACAGTGCCAGCAACCTAAGAAAGAAAAAAAAATTTAAATTGCCCGGGAATTTTAAATTGAAAATTCGTTTTACTTTTTGGTCACAGTAGTAAAAGATAAAATATCTAGTGTTTCATATTGATATTTCTCTAAATAATTAATGTTATTGTTGTTGAAAACTCGATTCTACAAAATAAAAAATTTAAATAACAGCTAAAATAAAAATCTTTACAATCACTGTAATGGTGGGAAAACAGCATTTAAAAATAAAATAACCCCAGATGTTTATTAACTATAAGAATAATATCCATGGGATCCTCTTCAATATCCTGCCATTCCCCCATCTGAAAGGCATCATTTTAATATTTTCCCAATATTGAAAGATTTCGGCATAATTTTTCGTTTATTCTAAGCGATTAGAATCATAAATCCTCGATCTTCGTTGGGAGAGACCCGTTTAATGTGGCAAGTAATTATTATAATCACTAACTTCCTGCTGTTATAACTGAATGGTTTCGTCACTGCTGGGGGTCCACCATAGGTTTTTTTAAATGATAACTGTTATCGATTTTTTAAAACAAACTTGAATAATCAAGATATTATTACGAAGATTTACGAGCAATTACAAGGTGCAGCCTTATAATTTCCTTTTACTTCCCAAAATTGATGTTATTAATAGAAAATGTTATAGCTTGGCAATAAAGTTTCAAATTTATATGAATAAATTTATATAATTTGTTAACTGTAATTATTATTTTTAAATATAGTTATTGTTATTTATTTATTTATTTATTTTTGTTGTTCTTTTCTCTTTTTTTAACTTTTTTTTCCGATTCCTAAAATTTTATTAATTAGTTCCTAGATTCCAAAGCTTAAAATTGTATTCTTGTATTTTATAAAACATAACTCTTGAAAATCCAACCCTAATTAATTGCAATATAAATATTTTTATATTAGTATACTACGAATTCCTAAGCAAAATAGTCTTTCGTAGATCAAAATTTTTCAATATTACATAAAAATGTGCAACTGATGAACCTATTTATTTATTTGTCAAAACAATTCATTCACTTTTTTAATATAATTATTTAACAAAGGTCTCTTTTCGGAAGAATTGCAAATTGTGGGAGTTTAATGTTATCCCTTTATTAGTATAAAAAATAAATTTGCTGGTAATTCTCTATTTACATGTAATTTTTCATAAACTCATTTAACTATTCAGAATTTATCAAGGATATTAAAGCATTACTGAAAAAGTAAAGGGAGACAATGCTCCTAATTATTATACAATTATCACAATTTAAAAATATAACATTCTTATAAAATGCTATTAATGATTAAAAAAAAAAATCGAAAACGTCCAAAAAAAAATATGTTTGGCGAAATTCGAATTTCAAATTTTCTTGTTGCCAAAAAAATGCCCCATAATTCATCGAAGCCAGAATTAAAAAAAAAAAAAAAAAAAAATGCATGGGGAGAGGAAAAAAAAAAAAAAAAAAAACAGAATATGTATTAATCATAAGGTATCACGAACGAGTCTTGATTTGGACATCATCTTCGATATATTATGAATTCCTAAGCAAAATGATTTTTCGCAGATTGAAATTTTTCATTATTGCATAAAAATTTGTAGCTGATGAATCTATTTATTTATTTGTCAAAACAATCCATTCCTTCTTTTTTTAATATAATTCTTTTACAAAGGCATGTTTTCGAAAGAATTGCAAATTGTGAAAGTTAAATGTTATCCTTTCCTTCATATAAAAAAATTAATTTTCCGGTAATTCTCTATTTACATGTAATTTTTCATAAATTCATCTAACTATTTAGAATTTATCACCGGATATTTAAATCTTATTGTTTACTATGATTTTAAGGCATTACTGAAAAAGTAAGGAGAGACAATATTCCTAATTATTATACATTTTAAAAATATAATATCCATATAAAAAGCTATTAATGGTAAAAAAAAAAATTAAAAACTTCAAAAAAAAAAGAATATGTTTGGCGAAATTCGAATTTTCTTGTTGCCAAAAAATGAGACATAATTCATCGAAGCCAGAATTAAAAAAAAAAAGAAAAAGAAAGAAATATTTATTTATCAAAACAATTCATTCGGTTTTTTTTTTTTTAATATATATATATATATAATTTTTTTCGAAAGAATTGCAAATTGTGGGAGTTAAATGTTATGAACTTCTTCATATAAAAAATAAATGTACTGGTAATTCTCTATTTACATGCAATTTTTCATAAATTCATATAGCTATTCAAAGTTTATCACGTAATATTTAATTGTTATTGTTCACTATAGTTTTAAAACATTACTGATAATGTAAGGGGAGACAATATTCCTAATTATTACACAATTATAGTAATTTAAAAATATAATATTCTTATAAAACGCTATTAAAGGAAAAAAAAACCAGAAATGTCCAACAAAAGAATATGTTTGTCGATATTCAAATTTCAAACTTTCTTGTTGCCAAAATATGCCCCATAATTAAACGAAGCTAGAATTAAAAAAAAAAAAAAAAAAAATGCATGGAAAAAAAAAACAACAGAATAGGTATTAATCATAAGGCATCACGAACAAGACTCGATTTGGACATCATCGATATACTATGAAATTGCGGTAGTTAAATGGTATCACTTTTCATATAAAATTAAAAGTTGTTGGTAATTCTCCATTTACATATAACTCTTCATAAACTCATGTAATTAGTTAGAATTTATCACGGGATTTTTAATTCTTATTGTTCACTATGGCCGTTACAATTTTCTTATTGTACTAAATTTTAAGTAATTTATATATATAATAAATATATAATGTACAATATATGTAACTTATTGTTTAAGGCATTACTGAAAAAGTAAGGGGAGACAATATTCTAATTATTATGTAATTATCGCAATTTCAAATATATAATATTCTTAAAAAACGCTATTAATGGCAAAAGAAAATATAATAATAATAGATAAAATAAATTTAACAAATAAAATGAAGAAGTCCACAAAAAATATGTTTGGCGATATTAGAATTTCAAATTTTCTTGTTGCCAAAAAATGGCCCATAATTCATCGAAGCCAGAATTCAAACAAAAAAAAAAAAAAAAAAAAAAAGAATGTACGAATAAAAAAATAAAAACAGAATAGGTATTAATCATAAGGCATCACGAACGAGTCTCGATTTGGACATCATCTTCGATATACTATGAATTCCTAAACAAAATGATTAAAATTTTTCATTATGACATAAAAATTTGCAGCAGATGAATTTATTTATTTATTCGTCAAAACAATCCATTCCTTTTTTATATATATATATATATATATATATATATATATATATATAATACTTTTAAAAAAAATTGTGAAAGTTAAATCTTATCCCTTTCTTCAAATAAAAAATAAATTTTCTGGTAAAATTCGAATATTTACACGAAATTTTTCATAAATTCATGTAACTATTTAGAATTTATCACAGGATATTAAGACACTACTTAAAAGTAAAAAGAGACAATATTCCTAATTATTACACAATTTAAAAATATATTTTATAAACCACTATTAATGGTAAAAAAAAATAGAAACGTTCCAAAAAAGAATATGTTTGGCGATATTCGAATTTCAAATTTTCTTGTTGCCAAAAAATACCCCATAATTCATCGCCAGAATTCAAACAAAAAAAAAAGAATGCACGGAAAAAAAAAAAAAAAGAACAGAATAGGTATTAATCATAAGGCATCACGAACGAGTCTCGATTTGGACATCATCTTCGATATTCTTCTGCCCTTTCTTTAGCCTCGCGGAACCGAAAATTAATGACCGGACGAACAGTCGGAAAGAAAAGTTTTGTCTGACGTCGCCAAACGATCTTTTTTTTTCTTCTTCTTCTTTCTACTTTTATTTTAGAGAAGAAGCGAGATGAAATCAGCCACGCGCCATCTGGTGGTCAGGCTGGCGCCGCGGGAAAGTGGATAGAACGATTCTCACGATTCCTGAACACACTCCCACTAAATAACAGTTTCGCTTCCGACAGGTGGTTACGCTGAGGCGCCCCGATGTCCCAGCACCTGGTTTTTCTTTTCTTTTTTACTATTATTATGATTATCTTTTTCCATATTTCCTTCTCCATATTTTTTTTTTTCAGATATCATTATACATAGATATATATTGTAGAGAGAATGATACGTTGCAGGAAGACAATGGAAATCGTGATTTCTTTTGCAGATAGTTACGGAGTATGCTTCAACAGATCGCTGAGCATTTTTTTTTTCACCTTGCGGTACTTTCAGGAATTGAAAAGAATAAAAAAAATCTATCGAACGTCCATTCCCATAGCATATAGAATGTTATTATGTCTTTCTTTCTTCAGAGAACTTCCAATAAGACCTTCATATACTTTTTATAGAAAAAAAATATAGCCAATGAAAGATATAAAAAATTTGAACTAGAAAAATTTTATCATAAATCTAGACAACTTTTTTTATGATTTATTTGCTCGATATGAACTCAACTCTCTTGATATTTTCTTAATGAATTCTGGTATCACAGCGAATTCTCGTATCTTAGCGAATTCCAGCATTATCGTCCATTCTTTTAATCTAAAAAAGAATTATTATTCTATTCCAGAAGATCTATTCATTCTATTCTATAAGAATTATTAATTTATTCAAGAAAATCTATTCATTCTGTTCTATAAGAATTCTATTAAGAATTATTTTTCTATTTCAGAAGATCTATTCGTTCTATTCTAAGATATTTTTTTTTCCCCTTGCTGTACTTTCAGGAATTGAAAAGAATCTATCGGACGTCCATTCCTATAACATATATAATGCATTTTTTTTTCTGAGAACTTTCAATAATACATTTCTTACAAAAAAAAAATAATAACCCATGAAAGATATAAAAATGTTGAACTAGAAAAATTTTATCATGAATCTAGACAAATTTAAGATAATTTTTTTTATTGTTTATTTGCTAGATATGAACTGAACTCTCTTGCTATATTCTTAACGAATTCTTGTATTATCGTCCATTCTTTAATCGAAAAAAATTATTATTCTTTTAATTTAGAAAAGAATTATTATTCTATTCAAGATCTATTCATTCTATTCTAAGATTATTATTTTTTTTTTTTTTACCTTGCAGTACTTTCAGGAATTGAAATGAATAAAAAAAAATCTATCGAATGTCTATTCCCATAACATATAGAAAGTTATTCTGTTTTTTCTTTTTTCTGAGATTTTTCAATAAGACCTTCGTACATTTTTTTATACAAAAAAATAAATAATAATAACCAGCGAAAGATATAAAAAAATTTGAACTAGGAAAATGTTATCATAAATCTAGACAAATTTAAGATTTTTTTTATTATTATTATTTATTTGCTAGATATGAACTGAAGTCTCTTGTTATTTCTTCACGAATTCTCATGTTATCAACCATTCTTTTAAATTAGAAAAGAATTATTCGATTCAAGAAGATCTATTCTTTCTATTCTAAACTCATGTTTGTGGAAATTGCAACACCAAGAAGGAATCGTCATAATTGAATGAAATTTAATACACAGTTGAGTGGTAGTGGTACAAATAAATGATTAAATATTCAAAGCAAACAAACAATAACAAGAGATCGGAATCAGTATTTTGTGTAGCCACCACGCGCCGCAATAAGTGCTGCTACACGACGTGGCACGGCGTCAAACAAATTTTGAATGTCTGCCTGAGGAAGAGCATTCCATATTGTTTGTATGCGCACCCAAAGTTCGTCTGCAGAAGCAACAGGACGAGGATCACGAGCGAGACGCCGACCAACGAAATCCCACACATGTTCAATCGGCGACATATCCGGGGAATACGCAGGCCAGGGAAGAAGCTGTACCCTGCGTTGCAAAAAAGGATTGAACAGTCCTAGCGATATGAGGGCGGACATTGTCCTGATCAAATACAGCGCCTGGCAAGCTTTGAAGGAAGGGAACAGCTTAGGGCTGTAGAACTTCGCTGATGTACCGGTTGCTGTTCAGATTGCCCACAATTCTTAGCAATTGAGAGCGTCCATGATATGCTATGGCACCCCAAACCATAACTCCGGGTGTTCGTCCACTGTGGCGTTCGATAATGCACTCCGGAAGGTGGCGTTCACCGGCATAGCGTCTGACCCGAATGTGGCCATCATGGTACCACAAATTAAAGCGGGATTCGTCAGAAAACACGACATGCTGCCAATCAGCACGCCAGTCTCTATGCTGAGCGGCCCAATGTAGCCGCAGGCGGCGATGGTTTAGCGTGAGAAAGATCCTGTATAAGAGTCCACGCTGGAGTCCTTGTGCGCAGTCCACGCTGCAGCAGACGTCTACGAATTGATGAAGCACACAATGAAACACCTGTAGCTATTGACCACTGTGCTGTCAATTGTCTAGAGGAAGCTGTACGGTCCGTCAGCGCCATGCGGACCAGGTGTCTATCATCGCAAGCTGACGTCACATTTCGGGGTCCACTCCCGGATTTCCGAGTTGTCCGACACTCGTCCGCCCACTGCTTCCAAAGACGCATCACTGTGCTGCTGTTACGCTGCACACGAGCGGCTACTGCACGATAAGACAATCCAGCTTCATGAAGGCCGATGATTCTCCCCCGTTCAAACTCTGTAAGTTGTTCAAATCTCACTCTCTTTCGTCGAAGAGGCGTAAGTAACGATTGAACTAACGTTTACCACTAGCAGATAACCACCGATAAGCATACACGCCTCGCTACAGCCGTCTATTTATTCGGATCCATCCGCCGTTCAGAGGGCGCTGCTCAGCATACGCATGCGCTACGGATTTGAAATTCTAATCAGTTGCATATCATGCGCTTATTTGCATTTCCTGAAAATTTCAGCTCACTCGCGTAAGTCCTTCATGGTGTTGCAATTTTCACAAACATGAGTTTATAAGAATTCTATTAAGAATTATTATTCTATTCCAGAAAATCTATTCATTCTATTCTGTAAGAATTCTATTAAGAATTATTATAAAAGATTATAGAATTCTAAAAATTTCAAAATAAATTCATAAAAAAAATCTATTACTTACCCATCAAAATTTCGAATTAAAAACAATTAAAAAATTAAATTTCAATGGATTTTATGCTCAATTGCTTTTTTTTTAATTATTATTTGAAGTGAAAAGAATAATGGAAGACCGTTGTCCATTATGCCAGAAATTGTCTGAAAATACAACAAAAGTGATTGGACATGTAATTGCTCAATAATTTGCATTGTTCTTAAATCTCGAAACAGATATGAGTGACATCACAACAAGAATATCAACCCTGTTCAATAATCACAGAAATATACCAATGTTCAATTAAAACAACCAATCCATGCAACAGAAGTTAGTCATAATACCACAACAAAATCAATTAAGTTCAATAATTACAGACACGTTAGAATCACAAATATATATATAAATATAAATATAAATAAATTTAATTGTTAGCTTCACATTTTTGGCAACATCACAAACCATGTAGCTGGACAACATCATGTTCTTATACGATAAAAAGGAATATGGCATAGAAAGTTGACGGATTAGTTACATAATTCACATAGATTTAAAAGATTGCACGGATTCATATAAATCTTTCACAACGTTTCAGAAAAATATGCTTATTTGCTCGCTACACACTTTTTTGGCAACATCACGAATCTCATATCAGAATATTAATGTTTACGCATGAAAAAAAAGCAGTTGAGTTTGATGGAGTTCCCTTTGGGAATTAAATATATTACATCCAGTACATAATTCACTTAGATCTCAAAAAAATAATTTATTGTCAAATCTAAATGAAAAGAAGAAACTTGAGAGAAAAATGGAAACAAATTATTAATCAAAAAATTTGTTTTCACTGATCTAAGCAATTTTAAATGTTACTTGGTCATCACGGTATGTTTTTTATTCTGCATGATGTAGTTTTAATTCTGATGATATTATTTCATTGAACTCCCTCCTTGCTTACTATAAAAAAATTAAATTTGCTTAATTAAAGAATTAAAAAAAAATTAATAGTTTAAAAAACTAAAAAAACACGCTTTTAGAGTTAATCTATCTAAAAAGTAAAAAATAATTGTTAACATAAGAATAAAATGACTGACGAGAAAAAGCGTGGGGTGCTCGATATCAATCGTTATAATTTTTCACCAGTTTCAATCCGAAATGCAGAGTTAGTGTAAAAATGTCATACGAAGCACCCCACGCTTTTGGAACAGTGACATTCATTTTCTCGTCTGTCATTTTATTCTTATGTTAACAATAATTTTTTACTTTTTAGATAGATTAACTCTAAAAGCGTGTTTTTTTAGTTTTTTTAAACTATTCATTTATTTTTTACTTTTTAGTTTGATTAACTCTAAAAGCATGTTCTTTAGTGTTTTTAAACTAATATTTAAATGAGGTCTCGCTACCGATTAGTGGAACTATAGTTCTTACAATAATGTAATTGTGAGTAAAACAAAGGCTAAATGCGAATAATCCGTTGTGCCACTGTCCCACGGATCTGATCGCTTAAAGTCGGGCGAAATCGAGCCCAAAGAGTCAGTTATAAACAAACAAACAAACATATAGGTGAAACTAATATAAAAGTGTATTAAAAAGAATCAACTGTTTTCTTTCTGAAAGATGCCTGTAAATGTTTCTTTGCAGCGCTATTAGTGTATATGAGGAGAAACAGATCTCCAGGGGGAAAAGTCAGTTACATACATACAAACATACATACATACAAACATACAGGTAAAGCTAATAAAAGCGTATTAAAAATAAAGACTTTCACATAAATTTTGAAAACGATAAATATTTGTCTTTCTTAATTTCAGCTACAAATAATCAAAAACGTTCAAAATTCAGATCAAGAACAAAAAAATAAAGCTATTCTAATCTTCTAAAACTGCAAATGCAGTGTAACTAATTTTTTATTCAAGTAGTTTCCAAATTATATACAAGTTTAATTTTTGAGTATAGATCGAAAAACTTTTAATTATTATTAAAAAAAACAAAAAAAAACTTGATAATATCGCAGAACAGGGGCCGTTGACTTTTGGCGCTAAAAATCTTTTTCGCCAAAGTCTACCAAGTTGCAATTGCAAATTAAGTGTATTGTGAACATTACAAGAAACCTGAGTTGCCCCATTTGGCAGCTTATCAGTCATTTGGCGCAACAAAAAAGTCGCCAAATTCCAAGGGCCCCTATTTTGCGATTTGGCCAAAAGCTTTTAATTATTTAATTAAAACTTTTAGTTATTATTAAATTATAGATCGTTAATCTTTTAAGTGCGGCCTTTAAACTTTTTAATTTTAATTATCTCTTTCAAATTAGCTTTTTTTACGTCGAAGGTTAAAACATATGGCATTTTAATCTATCTAATTTTCTACTATTCTTTAATTCTTGCCAATACAGCATAATAGCAGCAAAAATAGGGAATAACAAAAATAAAATAATTTTTTTTGTTGCATTATCGTTCGTTGCATCGTTATCGTTAGTTTGTTTTAAATATTTTCTAATTCTTCATTCATAAAAAAATTCAAAATTACAGGTTTCCTAAACGTGAAATGTACTGATGTTAATCCCTCATTTGCATAAAAATATAAATTTTATTAATAATGATGTCTCATCTAAATTAATTATTTTTTAAATGCCATATTAATCTGATCATCATATTCTTATCGCTATACAAATGTGAAAGTGGAAATGACCTTCACAAAAATATTCAATGTTTATATAAATTTAAATAACTGCTGCATTTATCATATTCAAATGTCGAATATCGCATGAAAATTGTAATATCAATAAAAAACTGCTAGATTTCCAATTGTTAGATGTTTATCACAATTGTTTAAGAGCAGTCACTGCATTTGAAATTGTTGTCCTTTAATATTATTTAAGTATAAAAGTTGTAATATTTACAATGTGATATGTTCAAATTTCAAATGCAAGACAACGTCAGCTTATAAAATTATTATAAGTATGAGTATAAAGAGTTTATAAAGTATAAAAAAAACTGCACATGATCTGAAATAGATTAATAACAATTCTGTCAGTTATTCTGAATGTATTATTTATATCATCCAAATTAAATCTAAAATTTTTTGAGTAGCCATATGTGTTAAATTCGATTATTTAGAAAGATTACTAACATTTTTTTTTTTCAAAATAGCAAGTTTAAAAATATAAATGGTGATTTTTTCAAAAGATTTTAAGATTTTGATGAAAAATTAAAAATGGGAACATGATCTAATTTTAGTTTAATAACAAATATACATTTAAGTACTAAACAAAAAAAATTTCATTCAGTGTTTTCTATTTTATTATTGACTAGTTGATCAGATCCTTTATCAGTGACATACTAGAATACAGAATAACTATTACATAATTTTTTCTCCTTTTTATCTCTATGATATTTACTGCCAAAAAAAAAAAAAAAAATGCTCTATTTTTGAACTGTTTGAAACAAGTACATGTGGCAAAGTTCTAAGTAACATTTATATAAGATAAAAATAAATAAATAAATAAAATCGATAAATAAAAACCATTCAAAAATAACAAAACGCTTATTAAAAATAAAAACAAAAATAAATAAATAATATAATCTGCTAGGCCGATATACAGGCTACGTATAAAATTCACAATTTAATGTCAGAACAAAACATATAACAACAGTCTTAAAAAATAAAAAAATACAGAATTCCAAACGATTTTCCTTTCTTGAAAAATCTCGTTTTCTCTTTGAAATAAAATTATTCTTTGCTTTCATCAGACGATCTTTTAGAACAATTTTGCATTATTTAATTATTTCATTTATCAATTCTACATTATTTAATTACTTCAAATATCAATTTTGCATTATTTAATTATTTCAATTATCAATTTTGCATTATTTAATTGTTTCATTTATCCATTTTACCTTATTTAATTATTTAATTTATCAATTTTGCATTATTTAATTACTTCATTTATCAATTTTGCATTATTTAATTATTTCAATTATCAATTTTTCATTATTTAATTATTTCATTTATCGATTTTACATTATTTAAGCATTTCATTTATCGATTTTACATTATTTAATTTAAATAAATATTATGTAAAAAAAAAAGTTCTTGGACGAATTGTAAAAAAAATTTAATGTGGTCGAGGACACGAAAAAGTGATCAAGGACACGAAAAACCCCTCTTCCCAAAACAATACCCATAATTTTAAGGTTAATAAAAGTAAAATGAGCATGAAATTTATTTTTCATTATATTTATAATAAATGAAATATATTTATATATGTTATATAATTTTCTTGCGGTTTTATTTTGTATGCGACCTGTAGCCAATTTATAGTGAGTACATGTAACCTCCAACTTTTTCAATGCTATCTGAGGGCTTTGTGTGTATCTTTGATGAAAAATTTGACTATTCGTGATCCTCAGAATTTGTTTTTGATAATCTATTTATAAAATTCTAGATCTAAAATTCAGGAAATTTGTTAAATATTCCTTTTAAATTCTATATATATGAAAGAAAAATAAACAGATTAAAAAAAATGAAGAAAAAAAAATAGCAAATATACATTTGTTGAAGTTCGATCCCTGTTTAAATCTGCAATTTATTAATACAATGTAAACTGCCTGACACTACAGTTCATGTTCTGAAACAGAAGATATTTTCTTTTTGGGGGTAGAGTTTTCAGCCCTATGCCCTACAGTCATATTAAACCGGGACCTACGGTGTAAAGTGGATTCCAACAACTACAAACATTCATGCCCCTCCGGGACTTGAACCCGAAATCTGGGGCACAAACGCAAGAGAGCTAGATTAATACAATACAAGCCGCCCTGATGACCACTTGGCTAGCGCTCTGAAAAAGTCGAATCCTGGCGGTGGCATGGATGTCTGTAAGGGGTTCGGAATCCACTTTAAACTGTAGATCTCGTTCTAATTAAGTCCAAAGTGTGCAAAAAAAAAAAAAAAAATGACCGTAGAACGACAAACCAAATTAAATACAACTGCTCTATAATGCCATTTTAAATAATGCGGACAAGATTAAAACATGGATAAAAAAGGATGTTTAACTGTACTCAGATATATAAAAAAATTTACCTACTTTTTAGTAGATATTCAGAAATGCTATTTAACTGTGTTAATAAGTTTAATAAGAAATTAAACAAAATGTAAAAATAATAAGCTAATGAATTTAGTTCTGTAAAATCACAACCTAACAGTGCATCATATAAATAGAAAAATAAAAATAAAAAATCACAAATATAAAATTTATATTGAGTCTAATCTTTTTTCTTTATCAGCAGTTTCTTTTTAAATTATTTAGTGTATATTTTATAATCTGATTTGATTCTCTTATAAGTGTTTCGGACGCCATTCATACTTAATGATTATGGATGTTGCCCGAAGCATTTTTGCTCTTACTGCGAATATTGCGCGAAACATATTTATTCTGATTAACTATGAATGGTGCCCGAAACATTTTTGCTCTTATTGATTATGAATGGTGCCCGGCTCGGCCATTCAGGCCCCTGGGTATAGGGCTGACATCCCTACCCCATAAAAAAAAACATGTCCTGTATCGGAACCTGCCAGTAGGCGTACGGCTATGGTCCAACATGGACTGTAATGCTGGGGATATTACTAGTTAGATAGTAGATATAGGATTAAACATAAGGAATTGTCCCTTGAAACCTACCTTTAAAAGAGAAATGCTTGTCATTATCTCAAAAACCTTCGAAAATTTTCCTATAATTTTCAACGTCCCATTTCTATGAATTAGGATTTTCTACCCACACCACAATGAAGTGTAAAAAGAGAGGAAATTTTTAATGTATTGACAAGAATATGAGAGTTTGCCTTTCAAATATATGCCTAAACATTGAAGAAATCTCAGGTACATAGGCACAAGCATGTTGTTTCTTATCCCATTTGATCCCATCTAGACCAGACAGCACCATCCAGCACTAGTCCAAAAACCCGTGTGGTCTCATGGAAGGAGGGGCAGCTTTTGTTGTGATAGAGCATCCGTAGATAGAAGTCTGACTTCGTTGAGTGACGCTGAAGAAGGAGGGTAGTGCCTTCCGGGAGAATTTTTAGGTGAAACAACCCCGTATTTGTGTATCGTATGGGAGTAAACCCAGAAAACCCTCACCAGGTAGTCCGACTCACGAGGTAAGACGCTGAACATCGCAAACACTATAGAGTCTCCTCGTTTTTTTAAACGGTGTCTACAACAAATCCGCCAATAGGTTGAACCTAATGCTCACCAGCGGAGCGCGTTGCCACTGAGCCATGCGTCGTGCAAACACTAGAATAACTAAAGTAAAGGTGCTTTACATTTTTTATCGCATTATTTATATCTACCTTAACGTTCCTGAATGGCCGAGTGGCTAGCGCTCCTTATCACAGGTTAAGGGGTTGGGTCTCGGCAGTGCCATGGATGTTTGTAGTGGTTCGGAATCCATTTTAAACCGTAGGTCCCGGTCTAACGTGATCGTAGATCGTTGCGGGGTATTGTTACGCCGCGTTCGGGGGTATTGTTACGTTACGTTATCTTCAAGATACACGCACCTCCTGGGTAGTGCTAAGTGAGTAACGTCGGTGCAGCGCTTGCTTTAAGGCATCCAAGTCAACTGTGTAAGTGTTCGCCAGCTACATTAGAACAAAAAAAATATATATCTACCTTAACTGCTATAACAAAATTGTCAGAAATTTGTATATAGAGCGCCTACAATTAATTGCAGGATTTTAAATGCGGCCCGACTTCGAAAATTTGAGAACCACTGTCATATAAAAAAAGTAAACAGGAAAAGGATTACGTCTTACAAATCTCTCTCATTTAATCGTTAGTGAATCACACTTTCTCAGTTCCTGGCATTCATTAATATGCATCATATTCCAATTCAAATTTAATTTGGAAAGAATCCAATCCATGAGTTTCTACCTTCACTTTATATAGGAAATCAGGAAAAACCACCACTTTTCTCTGACTCACTCAATAATTGGTTAACAGTAATTTGTTGAACCTTGAGCATGCAATGTGGAGCGAACTTTTGCGTAAGGACTCCAATTAGATTCCTAACGAAGAGCAAATGAATATTCGGGAAATTATAATTAAATTAGCGGTTTTCATTGTACGACCGACGAACTCTGTGCGACCTTCGAGTTCATTTTATTTTCTAACTTTATTATGCATCGAATCTGATTGATAGTCGATTATTATTCCTTTTTAAGTCCGCTTATCATAAACGAATAATATCATATTACACTGGTGTGTAAAATTTAAGCAACGATTGTTTTAAGTTTTATTTTTTTCTCCCCTTAATTGCACAAGAAATCACCTGGGAGACATGAAATTCAAAATACATAAACATAGACATTCAAAATGCATAGACATAGACATTCAAAATGCATAGACATAGACATAGACATTCAAAATACTTAGAGATAGACATTCAAAATGCATAGACATAGACATTTAAAATGCATAGACATAGACATTCAAAATACATAGAGATAGGCATAGACGTTCAAAATACATAAAGATAGACATTCAAAATACATAGACATAGACATAGATATTCAAAATACATAGACATAGACATCGACATTCAAAATGCATAGACATAGACATTTAAAATGCATAGACAGACATAGACATTCAAAAGAGACATAGACATTCAAAATGCATAGTCACATTCAAAATAGAGATAGATATTCAAAATACATGGACATAGACATTCAGAATACATAGACATAGGCAATCAGAATACATAGACATAGACATTCAAAAGACACAGGCATAGATTTTCAAAATACATGGACACATACATTCAAAATGCATAGACATAGACATTCAAAAGACATAGACGTACGTAGCAATGGTTACTTGACACCATCGCTCCATATTCAACATATTGACCTACAGGAGGTAAGATTGCCCACTTCTAAACGACTCTCTGTTTCAGTTGTTGGGAGTTCTCCGGTAAAACTCCTCATGCTGAAAAGCGTCACTCCAAAGCATCCCACACATGTTCTATTGCATTAAATCCCAGGAGTCAATCCATTCTAGAGGTATCTTCAACCTCTCTAGTAACAGGAGTCCTATATTGGCGTTATCACCTAAATAAACAAAAGTCTACACCAACGACATGAACGAGCCTTTAGTCGTCTTTCAAAAGGTATTAAATCCTTTGATGCACGATCAATAATGGCCATCAGGCCGAGCGGTAATTCTGAACAACTCGACAGCTGGCAAATGATACTATATATTGCTTCGATTTCTAATCAAACTGCAGATATCCGGTTTCATGCGGTGTGCTCAAACCTTCCACGCTCAAGTTTGAACTCAGTTTTAGGCCAGGGGTGTATAGAATTATGTCCCAATTGCAAGTACTTTATAAACTTGGCTACGGTTTGTACATCTCTACCGTAAACTTACAGTCCATAAAAAATTTTCATGTCCGATTCGTGGCTCAGTAGCAACATGCGCCGTTCGTGAGCATTAGAGCTGAGGTCCATTCCGATGGCGGCATTGTTCCAAAAATGAGGAGGCTTAATGGAGTTGGTGATGTTAAGCATCTTGCTTTGTTAATCAGACTATCTAGTGGGAGTTTTCCAGATTTTCTCCCATATGATATGCAAATGCGGGGTAGTTCCCCCCTAAAATATCCTCCCGGAATGTATTGCCCTCCTTCTTCAGCGATTCGGATCTAAGCCAGACTGTTACCTACGGGTGCTCCATCACAACAAAAGCTGCCCCTCCCCTCTTCCCTCCTTCCACGGAGATTACTCATTGGGTTCCCACGCTATCAGACATTGAGGATTAATCACATCATCATCATTAGCGCAACAGCCCCATGGTGGGCCAAGGCCATCTGCCTACTGGCAGATTTCGAATCATGAGATGTTCTTTTTACGGGGTAGGTTTGTCAGTCCTACTTCCAACTCTCTACAACCATATTAGACCGAGACCTACGGCTTAAAGTGGATACTGAACCACTATAAACATCCCTGGCACCGCCGGGACTCGAACCCGAAACCTGTGGAACCGAGCGCGACAGCGCCATCAGGCCCAGCCCCCGCCCTCCTTCTCAAATACATTATTATTATACCTTGGTACTTGTATTAAGAACAGATATACGTTGATCATGTAAGATCACTAATATTAATGTTTAACAGCTCGCTATACATCCATTTCGAACAAGACTTTTTATTAAATTTATGTTTTTTGTAAATAAAAACCTATTTTATTCGTTATCCCCAGAGCATAACAAGCCAAAATATTATTCTACTCTAAGAAGAAAAAAATAATTATAATAATAATATAATAAAAAATTGCAATTAAGACATACTAATTCTGAAAATTCATTTTCTCAACAAACAAGCAATTCTATATCCATTCTAAAATTTTGTGCAATGCCCATTACACGTGTAACAAGTGAAATACCATTTTATTCTCAAAAGAAAAATTATTGATGATAATAATAATAATGCAATTAAGACATACTAATTCTGAATTTTCAATTCCTTCTATTAACTCACACTTTCCCTATATATATTACGTTCAAATTTTCAGTCGTTCATAAAATACTTTTTATTCATCCATTCAAATTCAAATGCATTTTTTTTTTTTTTTTCAACTTGTAGTGGAGGACACTGGATGTTGATACAGTTTTTTCAAATATTAGACAGTTTTTGCATGCCGTACTTTAAAAATATGGTATTTTTTTCTCCCTAGCGCGCATGCTCATAGGAAACATTATTACAGATACGCATGCGCAATTTCCTATGAGCATGCGTGCTAGGAAGAAAAAAAATACCGTATTTTTAAAGTACGGTATGCAAAAACTCTCTATTAATTCATTAATTAAATTTAATTGGTTTTCTTTGTTCACCTTAAGTAAGAATTTACTTTAAAAAAATTTTTTTGTTATATTACTTGTTCTCAAAAAACCTGAAAATTCTATTTCCATTCTAAAATTTTATGCAATATCCATTACACGTGTTCTATCCCTTCCCCCCACTCCCCATTTTCGCTACACGCGATATCCGATGCTTCACGTGTTAAAATCCCTCTCCCCCTACCTCACCCCCCAGCCCGAAAACCTCTCCTCTTGACAACTTGTCTGTCCGTCTCACATGGCTAAAAGCTAATAAAGGTTTTCTAAATAACCCGGTCGGCAGTCTGTCGGTCTAGCTCTCATAGATTATACATTTATTCTTTTTTTCTTTTATTTTTTTTTATCTCCTCTCGCTTCTTCCTTGTTTTGTGTTGTGGGAGAGAGGGTAATATGGCGTGACGTCACTTCCGGCGTCTCTATTATCCAGAATGGCGACTCCTCGACGCCGAT
This sequence comes from Caerostris darwini, assembly GCA_021605075.1. Classification (NCBI taxonomy): domain Eukaryota; kingdom Metazoa; phylum Arthropoda; class Arachnida; order Araneae; family Araneidae; genus Caerostris; species Caerostris darwini. The sequence continues at coordinate 49,993 of BPLQ01015437.1, forward strand.
TCTTCAAGCGAGACCAACAAGTTCCGCTCGCGACCTACAATAAACTTCGATCAAAAGCCAAATCTTGCGGATTGAAAAAGAGAAAAAATAATAAATAAATAAAAGAAAACAATAACAATGGTAACCCCCGCAACAATAGATGAGATTTGTGATCGGTTTTTTTTTTTTTTTTTTTTTTTTTTTTTTTTATTTTTGTTTTAAAATTTGCTGTTCTACAATTCATTCATTGGTTTTTTTTTTTCCTAATTCTTGTATTCTATTTTTTGAATGAATGTGAATGACCTCAACAATGAATTTTTCTTTTTTTTTTTCTTATGTTCGAAAAGTTGTAAATGATGTTCCGATTTTTTTTTTTTTTTTTTTAATAGATGTAAAGCATCGTTGTAAAATCGTTAGATAAAAATAGCAGAGGTTCTTTCTTTTTTTTTTTTTTTTTTTTTTTTTTTTTTAATGTTCATTCTGCTAACTATCTATTACTTTTCGAAATTTGAAAAAAAATTAAACAAAAAAATTTTATCAAGTTAAGTTATCCAAATTTGTTGCGCACCGGCCTGAATGGCCGAGCGGCTAGCACTCTGGTGCTCGGTACCGCAGGTTTCGGGTTCGACTCTCAGTGGTGCCATGGATGCTTGTAGAGGTTCGGAATCCACATTAAACCGTAGGTCCCGATCTAACATCATCGTAGAGCTTTGCGGGGGTATTGTTACTCCGCGTCCGTAACTGATCTTCCTTAAGGCAAAAAAGACAATTGTTAAGTATTTTCCAGCTGCATTAGAACAAAAAAAAAATGTAGCGTAATTAAATCCGTATTCATTTTAGTATATAGTCTTTTTTAGTATTAATTGATGCTAAACATCCAATAATAAGAATAACATTTATTTTTGAAATATCTCTTTGAAACATTGAGTGTGTTAAAGAAGATGAAATGTAAGTTTACTTTGCAGCAATAGATAATTTATGCCTGAAATGCAAACAAACTGTTAAGTCAGGAAAAGTGTTAAGCATTTTTTTTTAATCAAATACTTAATTTTAAACTTCGTCATCAAGATGATGTTAGTAGCAAAATTTAATATTAATTGAAATGTACATTTTGCTACATTAAATTTATATAAAGAAAAAAATTTTTTCCTACAAAATTTTCAAGATGAATTTATCCAGATTTGTATAGCCTAGAAGAAAATCCAGAATGCATTGATAGCAAAAAAAACTTTCTTCGCTAAATTTTTCTGAATATTTTTTTTAAAATATCTAAAGAAACTATTTAATTTATTTTTTGACAAAAAAAAGAATATATATATTAAAAAATATTGCATTAATCTCGTAAAATAAACAAATTGACAAAGCAATCTTGCATTCCTCTTACCAAACACACACATTGACAAAATAATATTGCATTAATCTCGCCAATCAAACAAATTGACAAAATAATATTGCATTAATCTCGCCAATCAAACAAATTGTCAAAATAATATTGCATTAATCTCGCCAATTAAACAAAATGACAAAATAATGTTGCATTAATCTCGCCAATCAAACAAATTGTCAAAATAATATTGCATTAATCTCGCCAATCAAACAAATTGACAAAATAATATTGCATTAATCTCGCCAATCAAACAAATTGACAAAATAATATTGCATTAATCTCGCCAATCAAACAAATTGTCAAAATAATATTGCATTAATCTCGCCAATCAAACAAATTGACAAAATAATATTGCATTAATCTCGCCAATCAAACAAATTGTCAAAATAATATTGCATTAATCTCGCCAATCAAACAAATTGACAAAATAATATTGCATTAATCTCGCCAATCAAACAAATTGTCAAAATAATATTGCATTAATCTCGCCAATCAAACAAATTGACAAAATAATATTGCATTAATCTCGCCAATCAAACAAATTGACAAAATAATATTGCATTAATCTCGCCAATCAAACAAATTGTCAAAATAATATTGCATTAATCTCGCCAATCAAACAAATTGACAAAATAATATTGCATTAATCTCGCCAATCAAACAAATTGACAAAATAATATTGCATTAATCTCGCCAATCAAACAAATTGACAAAATAATATTGCATTAATTCGCCAATCAAACAAATTGACAAAATAATATTGCATTAATCTCGCCAATCAAACAAAATTGACAAAATAATATTGCATTAATCTCGCCAATCAAACAAATTGTCAAAATAATATTGCATTAATCTCGCCAATCAAACAAATTGTCAAAATAATATTGCATTAATCTCGCCAATCAAACAAATTGTCAAAATAATATTGCATTAATCTCGCCAATCAAACAAATTGTCAAAAATAATATTGCATTAATCTCGCCAATCAAACAAATTGACAAAATAATATTGCATTAATCTCGCCAATCAAACAAATTGACAAAATAATATTGCATTAATCTCGCCAATCAAACAAATTGTCAAAAATAATATTGCATTAATCTCGCCAATCAAACAAATTGACAAAATAATATTGCATTAATCTCGCCAATCAAACAAATTGTCAAAATAATATTGCATTAATCTCGCCAATCAAACAAATTGACAAAATAATATTGCATTAATCTCGCCAATCAAACAAATTGTCAAAATAATATTGCATTAATCTCGCCAATCAAACAAATTGACAAAATAATATTGCATTAATCTCGCCAATCAAACAAATTGACAAAATAATATTGCATTAATCTCGCCAATCAAACAAATTGACAAAATAATATTGCATTAATCTCGCCAATCAAACAAATTGTCAAAATAATATTGCATTAATCTCGCCAATCAAACAAATTGACAAAATAATATTGCATTAATCTCGCCAATCAAACAAATTGTCAAAATAATATTGCATTAATCTCGCCAATCAAACAAATTGTCAAAATAATATTGCATTAATCTCGCCAATCAAACAAATTGTCAAAATAATATTGCATTAATCTCGCCAATCAAACAAATTGTCAAAATAATATTGCATTAATCTCGCCAATCAAACAAATTGACAAAATAATATTGCATTAATCGAAAGACGAAGCTTTTTTAGCAAGCCATTTATTTATTTAAAGAAATTTTTTCTTATGTACTACAGATGATATAGGCCATGACACATCATCTGCTTTTCAAACGTTTGATTCAAACATTCATTTATTTTTCAATGTTCAGTTCTTTTGTCTTTATAATCTTAATATATTTCTTGATACAATTGAATAGGTTCTTTTCGTTTATCTTATAATACTTAATTTTTAAATCAATTCATTCATTTTTTTTTCTTCTGTTTGAGATAAATGATCTTTGAATTCTTAAGCAATAAGAATTAATCAGTTACAAAGATAATAATGAACCGAACTATACGAAGATACCAAACAGAATCCAGTCACCAATATTATCATAAATATTGGCTGCATTCTTCTTCGTTGATATACACAAGTGACTCTATATCATGACCAGCTTTGTCCAGTTCGGCCTATATGTAGAAGGTACCAGATAGAAGTTGAGCATAATTTTTAAGTGCTGTCGCTATCTATTTTGATATATACTGTATATGATATACACAAAGGACTCCATGTCATGACCTTGCATTGTCCAGTCTGTCCCAGTAGGTCTATTTGTAGAAGGTTCCAGATAGCGGTACAGCATAATTTTTGAGTGCTGTCGCTATCTATTTTAGCAAATGTGGAATCAATGGCACGAAATATGGCGCCGTTTTGACTTACAGTAAGAGATAAGATTTATATGAGTCCCACTTCCTTTTTCCCATCCCAGTTCTAAGAGGTTTAGCCCTGACCTTAACCAAAAGAAGAATGATATTGAGAGTCTTTTGTAATTTTAATGGTGTCATTGAGGTTCCGTTGATGATTATGGCCAGTATTAAATCTTTATCCTTATTGCTTTCCTTCTATCAAACATTCATACGTAATGTGATATTGTTTTTTGGCAAGTCAAACAATGCTATTGAATTGAAATTTTGTAATATGTATGCATGACGCAGATAGCCAAAGGCGCCACTGGAAAGAAATTCATAGACAGGCAAAAGTCAATTTTATACAGAAATCTCAAGGTTTTTTAGTGCTTTCTAAGGGTAAAGATGGAAAGACAAAAGAACACATATCCGGTCTGTGGTTTTTATGAGATCATAATATTGTAACTATGACGATTCGAAGATAACTATATCCGTAGACGAATTAGACCATAGACTATAGATTACATGTGGTCTACCTCATCATATGTCTAGTACACTTTAAAAATATAATTCGTATTCTTATTCGTATTCTCTGTATTCTTATTCGCATTCGTATTGTTCATATTCTTATTCGCATTCGTATTGTTCGCGTACTTATTCTTATTCGTATTCGTATATTCGAAAGATTTTCAGTTTACAATAAAAGGTTAAAACAGAATCCAGATTTAGTTTAATAAAAATGTAAACATTCACATAGAAAAATACGGAACCTGATGGCCGAGTGGCGCTCGGTACCACAGGTTTCGGGTTCGAGTTCCGGCGGTGCCATAGTTGTTTGTAGTGGTTCGGGATCCACTTTAAACCATAGATACCGGTCTAACAGGATCGTAGAGCGTTGCAGGGGTATTGTTACTGTTGAGTAACATCGGTGCAGCTCTTGCCTTAAGGTATCAAAGACAACTGTCTCAGTCAGGGGTGGCCAACCCAAATGATCTTGTGGGCCACTTTGGAAATGTATCCTAACTCCACGGGAAGCATATAAAATTATATATCCCCATATCAGATTTAGATCCACTATAGACATTTTTTTGGAGTGAAAAATTGAAACATAATGAGTTATTATTATTGTGTTCACTATTATTCTTATATATAAACAGAGATAATATAATAATAATGATACTAAACGCACATTGTAAAGAAATGCATAACACTAAAAATGAAATATATAAATATAAATGAAATATATAAATATAAATGAAATATATAAATATAAATGAAAGAGAAAAAGAAAATTCATTAAAAAATATTTATTTTACTACAGCGATATTTGTTTCTCCGTTCTTTCACTTAGCTTTTGCAAATCGATGCGCGCCCATCATGAGTTCGCAAAATATAATAATGATACTATGAATGAATGAATGAATGAATTATTCTGCGAACTCATTAATATCTGTCATATATTCGCAAGAATATTATTTTAAAATCAAAGTTAAGTTTTCTCATCATTTTGACAGTTAATTTTTGAATATATGGATGTACATATAATGTATTTTTATTAATACATTGATTTTCATTACTTTGCCTATCATAAAATAAATATATTTGTAAAAGTATGATAAATCTCTCGGGCCGGAAAAATATTCAAGACGGGCCACGGGTCGGCCACCATTACGATTTAGACATTTAAAACTTGATTGTGAAAACAGTTAAAGGAGAATATTAAAGGAGTTTTCATAATTAAGAACAAAACTTAATTATGAATACTATTTAAAAGCAGAATTATCAAATTTATAAACATAAGAGTATTAAGATATACATTATAAACAAAATATTAAAATTGCATGTCTGTTTGGATTCCCTTATATTTATAAACAAATATGTCGATAACTAAAAACCAAATGAATTTATTTAACACAGCGCATCGAATACATTATTTGGCTTCCAAATTATGTCATTTTATGTACATCCTTGATTTAGACACTTAAATACTTGATTATGAAGACTTTTAAAAGAGAATAACAAAGGAGTTTTCATAATTAAGAACAAAACTTAATTATGAAAGCAATTTAAAAAATAAATGTAGAATTTATAAACATAAGAGTGTTCAAATATGCATTAAAATTCCATACACATCAGGAGTTCTTAACTTTTATGTTCCTCGTAGCCCTGGAGGTCAAGGTTAAAGACCTTTTCACAGGATATTATTTTAAAAAAAAATTAAATTAAATTAAAATGTAAAAAAATATTATTCATGTTTTCGTTGAGCAAAAAAGATACTTGTTAATAATGTAAACACTGAGAATCCAAAATAAAATTGTTCTATTTCACTACGTGGTTGACATTGAGATCTAGTTACACTACTGATAACGGACATATTTTCAAGTACGGATGAGGACAAGTGATTCTTCTAGATATATAAGGTTATATGATATGAACTATATATTATTGCAAGTAATAACAGGTGGACTGAAAAGTTCGTAGGCTGACACATAGAGGGGGCTACTAGTATTAAATCCATAGGATTTTTAATTAGCCCTAACCTTCAAAAGACACGTATATAAATTTGACAGCTGTTGCACTATTAGTATGTGAGTTATAGCATTTTTAGTGTTCATCACTGCAGTCCACTCGGCTGGCTGTCGATTGGACTCCGGTTTGAAATGATTCAGCAAAATTCGGGTTTATTACGATTAAACAGCTCCAAACACTGCTTAGAATCATCAATTCGTTGTTGTTTTTGGTCGATTGTGAGCTCTGCACTGCACCCACTTCGAACAGAGCTTTCGCATATCCAAATATTCATTCACGATATGACCAACACGCTCCTTTGATATCTTTAGGGTCTCAGCTATCTCAATCAACTTCACTTTACGGTTATAAGAAATTATTTTGGGGACTTTTTTGATGTTTTCGTTGGTAACAGCCTCTTTGGGGCGTCCACTGCGTGCATCGTTCTCGGTGCTCATTTAGCCTCGTTTAAATTTAGCAAACCACTTCTCTACGGTGGATTTTCCTGGTGCAAAGTCCGAATAATGTTTATCGAGCCAAGCGTTGGCTTCAATAGTATTTTTTTTCGCCAAAAAGCAATGCTTTAATTTCCACACAAAATTCCTTTTTATCCATTATTTCAAACTAACAAAAGTTGATTCACTAAAAATGCTATAACTAACATACTAATAGTGCAACAGGTGTCAAATTTATACACGTGCCCTTTGAAGGTTAGGGCTAACTAAAAATCATATGAATTTAATACTAGTAGCGCCATCTATGTGTCAGCCTACGAACATGTCAGCCCAACTGTTAACAGATAAAAATGATCCGATCTCCACAAAGTAATGATAATACGAAAATGAAATTGTGTTTCTTATTTAAATTTAACAAAAATTGTTCATTAAAGAATCTATCCTCTCGTTGCTCAATGGCAGTGTGAGCCGCTGGTGAGCATTAGGGCATTAGGGTTGAGGTTGAATCCGCTGGCGGTATTGTTGTAAGCACTGTTTCAAAAAATAGGAGATTCCATGGCGCTTTCTGATGTTTCATTTTTTGCCTCGTGAGACGGACTACCTGGTGAAAGTTTTAAGTGTTTTTTTCCCATACGATACGCAAATGCGGGGTAGTTTTCCCAAAATGCGGGGTAGTTCTCCGGAGCCAAGCCAGACCTCTACCTAAGGGCGCTCCATCACACCAGAAGATGTCCCTTTTCCCTCGATTCATGAGTAGACAATTCATGGGGTGTCCGTCCCGTGCTGCCGGACACTGAGGATTAATTACAGCAGGATTAATTAACCCGATAATTTTTTATAATTATAAAACATATACCTACTAACGTAATTGATTATTTAAGTATAATAACCACATGCAAGCATAAAATTTCTCTGGGGTAAAAAAATCATATATACTATAAAAAATGTATATATATATATATATATATATATTAAAATGGGGCCTTGGCTAGCGCTCTGGCGCACGGTACCACAGGTTTCGGGTTCGAGTCCCGGCGGTGCCATGGATGTTTGTAGTGGTTCGGAATCCACTTTAAACAGTAGGTCCTGGTCCTAATAAGATCGCAGAGCGTTGCGGGGGCATTATTACTCCGCGTCCGTGGCTTAATCTTCAAATTAAGTATATTAACCCGATTTTTTTTTATAATTATAAAAACATATCTGTGCAGCGCTTGATTATTTAAGGCATCCAAGACCAAATGCAAGCATAAAATTTGCCAGCTGCATTTAGAAAAAAAAATATGTATATATATATATTAAAACGTACATATATATAAATCATATTTCATCATCATCAGTGGCGCAACAGCCCCATGGTGGGAAAAGGCCATCTGCCTACTGGTTATTTCGAACAGGAGATGTTTGGTTTCTATGGGGTAGGGTCGTCAGCCCTCAGCCCAACATTCTACAGTCCTATTAGACCGAGACCTACAGTTTAAAGTGGATTTCGAATCACTACAAAGCATTCATGGCGCCACCGGGACTCGAACCCGAACACTGTGGAATCGTGCACTAAAAAATCATATTTACATAAACATATTTAATATTATTTTATAACATATTATTAAAGACATATTTACAAAAAAAAATCATAATTTACCTTTGTAATAAAAACTCATTAAATAAAAATTTAACTATAAATTTTCAGAAAACCACATGATTCTACTTAATTTATTTTTGAAATTAAGAAGAAAAAAATTATGTTTAACAATACAAATCATTTGATGACAAATATGTGAAAAACAAAAACGTTTATTCCAAATACCCAAATACTATATGTCATAAAAAATTTTATTATCATACATTTCTTTAGAAAAGTAATAATGATAATAGTAATGAAAATAACACATAAAAATAAAGAAAAAAGTATTTAAACATCTTTAGTACGTAAGCATATTTAGTATTATTTTAAAATATAGCATTAAAAACATATTTAAAATCATATTTTATTTTGTTAAAAAAATTAATTAAATAAAAATTTAATTATAAATTTTCAGAAAAACACGTGATTCTAACTAATTTATTTTTTAAATTAAGAAAAAAAAAATTATGTTTAATAACACAAATCATTTGATGAGAAATATGTAAAAAAGAAAAACGTTTATTCCAAATACCCAAATACCATATGTCATAAAAATTTTTATTATCATACATTTCTTTAGAAAAGTAATAATGATAATAATAATGAAAATAACACTTAAAAATAAAAAAAAAAAAAAAAAAATAAAAGAAGTATTTAAACATATTAGTGCATAAGCATATTTAGTATTATTTTAAAATATAACATTAAAAACATATTTAAAATTATATTTACAAAAAAAATCATAGTTACCTTCGTTAAAGAAATTCATTTCAAGAAAAAAAAAATATGTTAAACAACACAAATCATTTGATGACAAATATCTAAAAAAGAAAAACGTTTATTCCAAATACCCAAATACCACATGTTATCAAAATTGTTTTTCTTTTATTACCCTACCGTTCTTTAGAGAAATAATAATAATAATAATAATAATAATGAAAATAATAAAGAAAAAAGCCTTTAACATCCTTAGAAGTATAAGTTTTTGTAAATATAATTATTATGACCGACATCATTTTCATTTTGTTTTTAACTATGCATACGATTTTAGAATTTAAATTTCCTTGTATATGTATATGATGCATGTGAACTATATATCTCAAATTATTGTTTTTAGAAAAAAAAGTGTTGAAGTTTGAATTTCTTGATTCTTAAATATAATAATGGAATACTGTGCTCTACCTATATTACCATCATTAATAATAATATTGGTATAATTATGATGAAACTCTCTAATGATAATTATTATACATGCCTTAGAGAAACGCATAAATATCTGAAATTAAGTTTAGAATAATATTTTAATCATGTCGGAAAACCATAAACAATACCAAACTAGTTTTTTTTTTTTTTTTTTAAATCTAAAGGAGTTCATTAACCTATTTTGAAGATTAAAAAAATTTTGAGATCATTTATTTCATTTTTGTATTTTTGTGAATGAAATTATTTTCATTCAATATTTTGGAAGATTGGAATTTCAAATAGACAATTCTAGTTGGATACCCTCTCCACATTAAACTGCATAAGAGCGTGATATTGGATTGTTTTATGTGATCTAGTATCTATCAGATGCCTTAAATTAGTATACAAAAAATGAAGAAATGTATCATAATTGTTATTAATTCATCACAATCTCTTGGATGTAAAACCTGAATTCATAGGACGTCGCATCGAAACTTAAAAAAATTTTATGGTTACATTGTTGTTGTTGTTGTTCTAATGCAGCTGGCAATGCAGACAATTAATCTTTACGCCATAAGCAAGGACTGCACTGATGTTACTCATTTAGCACTACCCAGAGTGCACGTGTAGCTTGAAGATATGCTAAGGACGCGAGTAACACTACCCCCACAACGCTCTACTATCCTATTACGACCGAGACCTACGGTTTAAAGTGGATTCCGAACTACTACAAACAACCATGGCACAGCCGGTATTCGAACCCGATACCTAGCGTACCGAGTGCCAGATCGCTAGCCACTCGTCCGTATTGTAAGCCAAAGCATTTTATTTCATTTAATAATTTTGTGTGTGTGTTGTGTTGTGTCTAATCCTCAGTGTCCTACAATGCTGAACAGGCATCCCATAAGTAATCTACTCATGGGATGAGTTTCTGTTGTGATGGAGCACCCGTAGGTAGAAGTCTCACTTGGCTCCGTGTCGCTAAAGAAGAAGGGCAATGTCTTCCGGGAGGACTTTTAGGGGTAACTATACCGCATGTGCGTATCGTATGGGAGAAAACCCGGAAAACTTCCACCAAGTATTCCGACTCACGAGGTAAGGTGCTAAATAACACAAACACCATCGAGGCTTCTCGTTTTTTGAAACAGTGTCTACAACAAAACCGCCAGCGGATTAACCTCAGCTCTAATTCCCGCCAGCGGTGCACTTTGCCACTGAGTCGGGCAAACATAAGAGTAAATAAAGTAAAGGAGAGTTACATTTAAATTTTTTTTTACATTCTCTGATTTGACTTAACTATTATAACATATTTCTCAGAAATTTGTATTTCGCCTACAATTATTTGCCACTGAGCCATGAGTAGGGCATAATTTTGCAATGTGTCAAATATTTCTTTGATACCTTGTACTTTAAATTGTAAAGTTTAAATAACTTTAATTTAGGTTTAGTAACTTTAATAAGTTGTATAGAAAATTTAAATATTACATATTATTGTTTTATCAAATATATATATTCAGGATGATTATAATTTAAAGTCCCACTTTCAAAATGCTGTAAAAAAGAACCACTCGACTCAATGAGTTCAAATTTGAACTAAAGATATTTGAAGAAAGGGGAATCGGCACGGCATTAAAAAAAGTTCCAAAGTGTATTAATAGATGGCGCTGTAAGCGGCATAAAAAATGAATTTGGCTGCCAGTGGTATTTGGAATCGAAATTACAACGTATTTGGCATGAGTTACACATTAAACCAACTGCAGTGTTCAATGTACTTGATTGTTTCGGTTTTTTGACGGAAAAAATGACTTTTAAGTCATTCAACAGTTGTCCCATCCACCACGGCAAAGTCATACCAAATTGGATGGGAAAATCGGTGGAATTTTTTTTTTTTTTTTTTGATGCCATCCCTTCTTCAAATAACTTCAGTTCAAATTCGAACTCATTGTGACGAGTGGTTCCTTTTTTTTTTTTTTTTTTTTTTTTTTTTTGCAGCATTTTAAAAGTAAGACTTTAATTATAATCATCCTGCATTATATTGAACAATTGAACAGGATTGAACAATTGAACAATTCTTCATTGAATTAAAAAAAAAATGATGTTGCGAGGATTTAGGTTTTATGAAACAAAGAAATAATGCATAACAAAGGATTAGATTCCACAACACATGGTAACCATAAAATAACTTACCCGCTTTGCAGCGTTAATCCTGCCCAGACGGGAAGACGAGTCTGTGTCGCAAATCAATTAAAAACAGGTTTCACAGAACCCTCCGAGAGAATCATGTGTCTCGATCCCGCTCCGAGAAGAGTCGTATTTTTCCGCATTCAAAGATATTCTCGCGGTCCCCCTTTTACGACGGGCTGTTATTCACAACCAGAGATGATGTAGCTTATTTTCCTCGGAGCAAGATGGCCTTTACAATTGATTCGACTCGATTCTTAATCCAGTGTGGACGCCGCTTTAGAATAGTAATAAAACAGAGCTTCCTTCTGTTCTAAAGGAAAGCTCACGTCCAAAAAATTAAAGATTTGGTACTTGCAAACCGTCGATTTACAATCAGAGACCTTGCTGATGAGGTTGGAATTTCAAAAGCATCGGTCAATTCCAGTTTGGGCCTCAAACGCTTCAAATCTCGATTGGTACCGAAAACACTGAATGCGCCAGCTCACACTGCATTGATTTTCGTGACGTTTCCGCCTAAAAATGAAACCTATATCGTTCCACAACCACCGTATTAACACCGTGCGACTTCTAGCTGCTCCCTAAACTCAAAAGACCACTTCCGGGGACACCGTTTTGAGTCGATTAATGAGATTCAGCGTGAATCACCGCACGCTTTGAAGGTCATCCCTGCCGATGACTTTTTAGCATGCATTGAGGATTGGAAAAAAAATTGGCATAAGTGCATTGTATTCGGAGGGGATTACGTTGAAGGCGAGGAAATAAATTTGGAAGAATAAATAAAGAGTTTTTGAAAAACAACACAATTGGTCTTACTTTTTGGGCACAGTAGTATTCTAAAGGAACAGAAAGTTGGGATAAAGATCTCTTACTAGAGTTGGCGCTCCATCGCCCCTTGGCTTCTTTTTCGCTGCTCGCATTTATTTGGAAAGCGTAAACATGTTACGAAGCGATTCTAAAAATCCCGGGAAATGTCTGAAATTCTTCTTCTCAAGTCGTACATTTATTTAACTCTGTACTTACTAAAGATAAATAGCTACAAGAAATGTTATTCTCTTTTCAACTCTGAAAATTTTCGATGAAATGTATATTCTGTTCTAATGCGGCTGGCAAACAATTAGAGAGTTGTCTTGGATGCCTTAAGGCAAGCGCTGCACCAGCGTAACTCACTTAGCACTACCCAGGAGGTGCGTGTAGCTTGAAGATAAGCCGCGGACGCTGAGTAACAATGCCCCCGCAACGCTCTACGATCTTGTTAGACCGGTACCTACGGTTTAAAGTGGATTCGAACCACTGCAAACATCCATGGCACCGCCGGGACTCAAACCCGAAGCCTGTGGTACCGAGCGTCGGAGCGCTAGCCACTCGGCCATTCAGGGCCCCTGAAATATAATAAAACATTACAAAAAGTTCATATAAAAGAATATTTTATTTTTTAATCATTTGGAAGGAGGAAATTATTACACAAGAAAATTCATTATAAGAATATAAATGCTAAATAATTAAAAAAATTAAATTTATGTTTATTTGCAGTTAAAAAAGTAGCATTTCTTTTTAAAATCGTTGTGTGGTAATAGACTTTTTTCGCATTTCGTGCCAACAGCATGTAGTAGTAATGGCCAATAGTAAAGAATGTTGGCACAAATCACCAAGCTATCATAGTATATGTTAACTACAAACTGAACAGAACTTTAAATGACCAATCCCGTACAAATCAGGGCCTGATGACTGGCGCTCCGTCCCACATGTATCGGGTTTGAATCCCGGCTGTGCCATGAATGTTTGTAGTGGTTCTGAATCCCCTTTAAGCCCTAGATCCCATAGGTCTCATATGATCGTAGAGCGCCACAGATCCCAATCAGACTTCTTCTCCCCCACATCATTCCCAAACTGTAAAGAGGCAACTCAGCTCTAGTCATAGTGATGTGATATAGTAGTAGTGTGGTGGTATACTAGTAGTGATTCGGAATCCACATTAAACTTAGCGCTCATATTAGATCAAATATCGGGTTAGAATCCCGGCGGTGCCATGGATGTTTGTCGTGGTTCGAATCCACTTTAAGCCGTAGGTCCCGGTCTGTTATGACCGTAGAGCGTCACAGGGCCCAATCGTCATTCCCAAACTGTAACGGGGCAACTCAGCTCTAGGCACAATGATATGGTGTAGTGTAGTAGTAATAGTAATAGTTGTAGTCCCGTACAAATGAATGGCAGAGTGATCTTGAAAGTGACCGGTCCATCTCGCCACTCCTCACAGTGGACAGTGACGATTTTAAAAATCACGTGAGGATTATGTTGGTTCCAAACTGGCAACCCCGATGCCTTCTATTTTATTACTACTTTACTGTTTTGAGGTACTAAAGCTAAAACTAGTGACCAGAATTAAACCATATTTCATATACAGACTGTGAGGAGAAGAATTCCGACAAATATAACAGGTGGGCTGACAAGTACGTAGGCTGACACGTAGATGGCGCTACTAGTATTAAACCCATATAAAAAGCAATACTTTATTAACACACGCAATTCCTTTTTATCCTTTTTTTCAAACTAACAAAAGTTGCTTCACTAAAAATGCTATAACTCACATACTAATTGTGCAACAGCTGTCAAATTTATACATGTGTCTTTTAAAGGTTAGGGCTAACTAAAAATCATATGGATTTAATACTAGTAGCTCCACCTATAAGTTAGCCTACGAACATTTCCGCCCACCTGTTAGCTAGCAAATTTAGTATAAAAAACGGGACCTGAGATGTCCGAGACTGCACACGGTGCCAAAGGTTTCGGGTTCGAGTCCCGGCGGTGCCATGGATGCTTGTAGTCGTTCGGAATCCACTTTAAACATTATATCTAATATGACTGTTGCGCGTAGGACTGACAACCCTGCCTCGTAAAAAGAAAAAAATAATTAATAGTTTAAAAAAACTAAAAAAAACACGCTTTTAAAGTTAATCAAACTAAAAAATAATAGTTTAAAAAAACTAAAAAACCCGCTTTTAGAGTTAATCAAATTAAAAAGTAAAAAAATAATTGTTAACATAGGAATAAAATGACTGACGAGAAAATGAATGTCACTGTTGTGAAAGCGTGGTATGCTTTGTATGACATTTTAAAACTAACTCTGCATTTCGAATTGAAACTAGTGAAAAATTATAACGATTGATATCGAGCACCCCACGCTTTTAGAAGAGTGACATTCATTTTCTCGTCAGTCATTTTATTCTTATGTTACAATTATTTTTTTACTTTTTAATTTGATTAACTCTAAAAGCGGGTTTTTTAGTTTTTTTAAACTATTAATTTATTTTTTACTTTTTAGTTTGATTAACTCTAAAAGCGTGATTTTTTAGTTTTTTTAAACTATTAATTAATTTTTTATTTTTTAGTTTGATTAACTCTAAAAGCATGATGGCGATCTTAATCATGATGAGATAATAAACTTATCAAACTATTTTAGTGTCGTTGGTCCTTGATAAGTCTACAACGTTTAAATTAAATCGGATCGCTTAAAGTAGGGCAAAATTGAGCCCAAAGAGTCAGTTACAAACAAACAAACAAACGTTCAGGTGAAACTAATATAATAAGCGTATTAAAAAGAATCAACTGTTTTCTTTCTGAAAGATGCCTGTAAATGTTTCTTTGCAGCTTGAGTAGTGTACATGAGGAGAAACAGATCTCCAGGGAAAAAAGTCAGTTACATACATACAAACATACAGGTGAAGCTAATAATAGCGTATTAAAAACATTTCCTGTCTCGAAATTTGTCAATAAACAGACGGCCTTGGCCCACGATCGGTCTGTTGAGCCATTGAAGACCTTATAAAAAAGAGCTTTAAAGATTACGATTTCTGATAACTTTTTATAAATACTGATTATAAGTATCGATTACTTTTAATAAATACTAAAATCATTTTGATGAAACATATGTAGATAATCTTATAAACAAATTTCTTTAATTCTATTATGAATATCTTTATGAAAAATTGTAAACATCAAATAATCAAAAAAAAAAAATGTAATATCAATTGCTATCCTAAAATAGAATCATCTCATTATGAAAAATTGTAACATAACGAGCTATTATTTTTGCGTTTACTATTATTCTTACATGTAAACATAGATAATATAGTAGTAATGATACTAAACGCACATTGTAAAGAAGTATATGACACTAAAAATGAAATATAAAAAAATATATAAATTCAAGTGAAATAAAAAAATAAAATCATTAAAAAATATTTATTTCACTAGTGCGATGTTTGTTTCTACTCTTTTCACTTAGCTTTTGCAAATCGATCTCAATTTGGGTATATTTGCACATCGTAATGGGTGTTGCAGGTTAGCGTCTGTTATGTTTGAGCGTGTTTTATGTTTAGCCAATTTCATTTTAGAAAAAAAAAAAAAATGTTCCCATATCTAGGGATGGTCACTGCGTCACTTAAAGTGAAATCTAGACCCTGTTATAGTATATTAGACGTTCCAAAATGGGCGCGCATTATGAGTTCGCAGAATATAATTTAATTATTCTGCGAACTCATAAAGTAGGCAATATCTGTCATATATGCGCAAGAATATTATTTTAAAATAAGTTAAAATTTTCTCATAATTTCAACAGTTAATTTTTGAATATATGGATGCACACATAATGTATTTTTTTAATACAATGGTTTTCACTACTTTGGCCATTTTTTTTTTCTTTCTAATGCAGCTGGCAAACACTTAGACAGCTTGGTCTTGGATACCTTAAGGCAAGCGCTGCACAGACGTTACTCACTTTGCATTACCCAGGGGGCGCGTGTAACTTGAAGATAAGCCACGGACGCGAAGTAACAATGCCCCCCGCAATGCTCTACGATCATATTAGACCGAGACCTACGGTTTAATGTGGATTCCGAACCACTACACACATCCATGGCACAGCCGGGATTCGAACCCGAAACCTGTGGTACCGAGCGCTAGCTACTCGGCCATTCAGGCCCACTTTGGCCATTATAAAATAAATACATTTTGTAAAAGTGTGATAAATCTCACAGGCCGGAAAAATATACATACGCATGCCTCGGGTTTGCCACCCCTGGCTTACGAAATGCCACTGATGTTAAGAAAGCCTACATAAGAGGCGAAGGGATTTGGTTTTGTAAGAGAATATAAAAAGATTCTTTTTTTTCTTCTGTGGTTCAGATGGAGATTAAGATGTTGAAAAATTTTAAACGGAATTAAAACACTGCTGCAGCAGATACGAAAGATAATTTAGCAATACTTATTGGAGCAATGACCCCTACTACAGGTTATTTCAATATTTTAAAACGTAATCTAAGTCAACGTTTTTCTAAATTGGAGCTTGGGGGGCCAACGGGATAATGATCCATTGACTTGTACTAGAATAGAATTTTTAGAACTCACTAAAATAGTTAGATATCTCTAAATCATCTCATACTAGTATTAAACCCCATTGAACTACTGTGGATCTTAAAATTAGATTTTAGATCGAAAAATTAGGAAAATAGATTTAAGAATGGCCCCTCTGGAGAATTTGTAAAAAATAAATAAATAAATAAATGAGCTTTGTACTTTCGCTGTAAAATTTAGTTTGAAGTAAGACTGTAAATTCTTTTCTTCAAAAGATATCGTAATTGTTCTGTATATTTACTTTTGTAACAACAGCTTCATTAATTTTTTATAAATATTGCATATTAATGTCAACGATTTGTTGATCATATAACTAAAAATTAAACAGAAGCTTCTTTTTTTAATTTGTAAAATACTTTATCCTCAGAGCTTTACCTTTATGCAGCAACATAGGATTTGCTTTTAGGTGAAAGATCTTTATAGATTTTGTTGAATGGAACTGGGTTTAAATAAACAACTTAACTTTTTAAGATTATGCATTTTCTTTTGAATGCAAAATTCTTCAATAGGAAAATATAGCGAAACCTTAAGAAATGACACACCCTAAATTCTGACAAACCAATGACCGAAACTGACCATCCGTAATAATTAAAAACATCATTCAACAATCAATTTTTAACATTAATTTACTTTCCATTTCAGCCATATTTTTTTTTCTTATTAATAAACTAACAAAAACTTTAGATTTATGAAATACAGCATATAAGGAAATTTTTTGAATTGTATCTTTTTTAGCACTGACCACACACCACCAATAGTTTAGTTGCAAGAGTTTATCAATGCTTTTCCACCAAATTTGATCTGTCCATCTATTCTTAAACATCTTCAAAATTTTTCTTTTAATTCTTCCACTCTTGTAATGCAAGTACTAGTATTAAATCCACCAGTTTGCTGTAAGCTTTATTAGTTTTAAATTTGATTTGACCCTTGCTAATATTTTTTACGTACTCTTATATTAACAATTTCATTATTTCAAATGCCTGAAAACTAAGATAAATAACCCCAAACTGTAAATCATTTTTGTTCATTCTGGATATATTATACCTCCGATGACAAATTTCTAATGATACCATAACAATATTCGACAACAATGGAAAAAGTTTCATATATGTTCAATATTACAAAAATTTAAAATACTGCAGGTTAATCTGACATGATATTAATAAAAAAATATCAAATGCAATGGGGTTTATTCTCACAGCACTCCTTATAATAAAGGGATTTTCCCAAATTACTATACAGAAGGAACAATTTATTATGCAATTGCAAGGTTGCCTATTTGTACATTATTCTCTTTAAAAATTATTATAATTTACTTATTATGCAGTATATTTTTTGTTTAATATATTATATATAGAACATAATATTAAATACAATTAAAAATTTTAATAAAAAATTGTACTTTGAATCATTGAGGTTTTATTTAAATTGAATTAATAATGCTTTTTGAATCTGTTTCTCGATTTCATAGGACTTAAAAGAATACAAGCAATACATTTGTATCAATTATTTTTGATGAAAAAAAAATCTTACTCAGATTGTGTGATCAATTACAACAATACTTAAATTATTTAATTGTTGTTGATAAACTAAGACCCAATACATTAAAATTGTTTTTAAACATGGTGTCCCCCATGAGAGACAGAATAGATTGTACACTTAATAAAATAAATACCAATGAAATACACAAAAAAGTTCTTTAACAATTTTTTTTAATATAGAAACATTTTGAGGCAAAGCCCCTTTGTACAATATTATTTCTTGTCAAAACTGTACAAGTAGTCTACAATGAATTCTACAGCATATAGCTTAATGAGTATTTACAAACTGTACAAAAAACAAATAATGCTCACTAATGATTTCCTTAGTGCCTCAGCACTAAGCTACAAATGTAATGTTTTTTTCTCGACGAAAAAAGCAAACATATCAGTTTGACAATAAAACTATTTTAAATGAATACAAAATGATTACAGAATTTTAAATATATCTTTTAACAAATTTCACTGTTATGCTTATTTAATGTTTTAAATGAAAAATACATGTTATTTCTTTACTAGAACTGAATATGTAAAATCATAAGTATAAAATATTTTGGAAAACTCAGCACAATATTTATAATTGATTTTAAAGGAAAGAAATACACATTTAAACAAAAGCAAAGCTGTTTATCTATTAGATATTTGTAATTTTGAATAATTACTTAATGAAGATCTGCTGATATCAATTAGTGAACAATTACATACAATTTAATACCACTCAAAATTCAATAAATAAATTACAATTATCTGAACAAAAATTGACATATATTGTGTTTTATTTAAATTTTAAAGTTTTACTGGAAGTAATATAATGGATGCCCAATTATATGTATATTAAAAATCAATAACTATAAATTTCAAACATAAAACAATTGTAAATCAATAAGATAAAAACAACTTTTTTTTAATGCTTCTAACATTTATCCAAATTTTAGTTTACTATAGCACATTTAATTGATTATTAATTATTATTTGTTAATTATTTGTAATACTATAAAAGTTATCAGCATTTTGTATAACGTACTATGGACATATAATTGGAAATCCAGTAATATTTATAACTTCACGTATTACAGTAAAATCATAGTACCATCAAATTTAAGAACGGGAAAGCTTCGTTCTTGTGATGACAATAAATTTCCAGAAATTTAACAAAATATTACATAAAATCACTTAAAAATGGTAGGACTAGATAGAATATATGCCTTTTTATCTACTGGTATTGATGGCAAACATTGCTTACAAAAAGTATAGCTTGCTTCGGCCAAGCTTTCATTCAGTACATATGTTATAGCACCATTAATGTTATAACTATTCTAATAGTAGTTAGATAAAATTTCAGGGAACTGCTGAGAGAAAGTCCCTAAGAAAAGAGGTTTGTAGTAAAAATGCACGAAGAAAATTAATTAACTGCAGGTAGTGATGATAAATTTACAAGATTTATATTTATAAAACTAAAAATTAAATTCAGCTGCCACTATTTAAACATAAAATAAAGGAACAAATAAAATTTTTCCAGAAAAACAATTTACCGCAGGGAATTTGCATATAAGGAGTGTGCTGTAAGCTAAGCTCAGCAGTATTTGGAATTACAGCCATGTTCATCATACTGTTTAAATGCACTTTTTAAAACAGATTATTTTCTCTTTGTACTCATAGGAAGAAAAGTGTAGCAGAACCAACAGATAAAATCTCTATACATAACTTTGTACATGTTTTCCAAATTTTAAGGCAGAAGCAATGACAAAACTTTTAACAATTCTTAATTTCTTACAATGACAATTATTCACAAGATGAATTTTTAACAAAAACTGAAATCCCATGATAGAAGCTATTTTTCTTATTTTAGTAAAAAAATCTGATTGTAATATATTTATTTTGTTGTAATAATCCTTGCAATTTTTTAAAGCAAACAATTTTCTTAAAAATAAAACATGAATGATGACTTTTAAGACTTCTAGAATTTGCATATGACAAAGTTATTATAATAGGTTCTACTAACATCTCTTGGAAGAAATAATTTTTGTATAAATTTCTTTATCTTAAAATAATTTTAAATTATACATATGTACAATAGTTACAGCAAAAATTGCCAGCTATGCAATTCAAGGCATGTATAGAGAAAATGGCACAAATACAAGTTTCAGATAGTGGCAACAGCTTTAAATGCAATACAAAGCCCAGCCTGTATGTTGTAATTAATAAAGCAATCAATAGAAAAAACATTTCTTTACATTCAAATAGAATTAGAGGACTACTTAAGTGTTGAAATAACTATTACAAAATTATGTCTCAAAAATCACAAGCAAATGTGGTCCCCTTAAAGTTAACAGTCTTTAAAAAATTTAAATTTTCTTAGTTGATAATTATCACAGAGGATAATTTTTAGTAGTAAACTGAGCTTAGGCAGTACATGCAGAAAACATTTCTGCTAATGGACAGTACTAATATAGTACTAAGGACATTTGAAGGGACACTTAAGCATAGAGTAAATGCACTTTTCCTTTGCATACATTAATGCAATGCTTTTTTGTTGTTGTTAAGCTGAAATATGGCAGCCTTAGCATTAAAATTAAAAATAAATATTCAGTATACATTGTGGTGGGTTAACCATTAATACTTCCAAGTTATTCATTTTAATGACATGTGAGATAGGTGGTCATAACAGAAGAAATGAAGTAAAAGAAAAACAAAAGGACAGAGCAACATCATAATTTATTAAAAACTTTTGACTAAAAAATTAAAATATTGTATTCGTTTTTTTCATTTTTATAAAAGTTATAATATCACATGGGTTAAAACATCACCATCTCACAAATCATGAGAATGAATAAAATCCTGAGGAACCCAAAAGAAACTAGTATCCAACTCTTGAAATGAATTTCTGTTGGCACCAAAAAACATATGCTGGCCTGGCATGTAATTTAAGGCCAGCGCCAATGGCACAATGGTACTAAGCTCGACTAGCAATATCAACTGAAGAAGCAGTTTTCACTTCGACTTCACAAATGGCACAGTTATGTTTTGTCACCTGTTGACATGGAACATCACTTCCAGCCAGCAGGGACAAGAGGTGATACAACGTCTTGCATAGCGAGGGTTGCCCCAACCTTTGGCGAAACTGATTCGGACGGCATACAGATCAATAGGTCCATTTGTTAATTTCGATGTATCCATCATCTTTTGGTTATACCTAGTTCTCTCATAGTCATATATTTTTATGGAATATCCTGGCAGAATTTTGTACACAGTCAGATTTTCTGTGTTGGGAGGATCGAGTGTCGGAGAATTCACAAACACTGGATATTCAGATCGGTTGTACACCCAAACTTCATGGTCCTCTTTAAAGATGGTAACTCCTTTCCCAACTTTGGACCGAGTCTGTATGACAGACGTATCATTTGTGACTTGAGAATCTGTCAGAGTTTGAAGGCACAAACCATCACTGTGAGGTAGATCTGCGAACACATTTATAACATGCTGGGAGAGAGGGAGCTGTCTTCCAACGCGGTTGCTCAGTTCCCAATAAGCTAATTTGCACCAAGGCTGCGAGGACTCACTGGTTCCTATTGAAGAAAAAATAAAGCATGTTAGTTTAATTCCATACATTCATATAAAATATTTAGAATTGCATAAAATAAGCAATATTATGATTTAATAACAATACTTTAATTTCTTACATTAACAATACTTTTTAGCAATACTATGATTTATATCTATTATATTTTAGGCTAATAATCCTAAAATAACATATATTATTTGAAGTGCATGCACATTTATTAATTTATTTTGTTGGATATAGTTGTAATGCATGAAACAAAAAACTAAATGTTTGTAAATGATAAAAAGTTCATTTAACCCCTATTTTTGTCTTCTTTCAATTTGTGCTTATAATCAAAATATTCTTACAATATATTCAAAATATTCTACTTTATATGTGTTTGGTTTATTACTTTATAATCTTTTTTGGACATTAACAGAAAACAACAAAAATTGTCTTAAAAAAAAAAAGAATTTTTATATTTTACAGCATTCATTAATTAACAATAATAGCTTCATATCGAAGAGTGAAACCTACTAAGAGCACTTCAATAGAAATATTTTCACTGCACAGCTATTTTAGATCAAACCTTTTCCCATATCAAATATTCATTTTTCATTTGTTATTAACCTGCTAAGAGCATTTTAATTGAAATATTTTCATTGTAGAGATCAAAACTTTTGAACCCATCAATTATTAATTTTTCACAATATGATGTAAGTTATCAAGGAAATTTTATGTTCCATTTACCTTATTTATTATTATCAATTCTATTAAGTTTTTTAAACACAATTTGCTAGATAATAAAAATCATATTTCAACCATCGCCACTAGATGGCAGTAAGAGCCTTTCTCCAGCCATTGCTTAGCCTGGAGGCAATGCGGCCAGGTAAGTACTAGAGCTCTCTAGTGGCGTCGGTGGGTCAAGGACAGAACTGGAATAGACAGTGGTCTCTGAAATCGACGTTTCCTTGCAGTGGCGACGCTCAGACTACGCACCTTTACTATACAATGTGTGCCTCTCTCTCCGTGTATCGATTTCCCGACAGGCAGACGCTCGTTCACCTTCTCCCCCCTCCTCCCAACTCACCTGGCTCACAAAAATATCACGGTGAACTTCTTGCACTCGGTGTGGCAGACGAGTCTCCAGTTCTCCCCCCTTCTTTTCCCCACTTCAACTCGGAATTGAAAAGGCATTTCGTAATTGAATTTAATGGATTTCTTAACTTCCATTTTTTTTTTATTTTCGAATAAATAAATAAAATCGTCTGACGTTTTTAAATGAAAACGATATTTAAATGTGATTGTTATTCGAATATTAAAGAGAATTTGTGATATTTAGAATATAAATTATAATCGCATCGAATTAGCTTTTTCAAAAAATTTTTAAACGTATGTAATTGTTTTTTACAATTAAATATAGTTTATTTATAGTTTCTTGATCTTTAATATCAGGTTATTGATATTTATTTACAATTGAATGCAATATTTGCGTTAGTTATGAAAATGATTTTAACATCTTTTGTCATAAAAATCTAATGGCTTTTCTTCACACCCTGCTTAAAAACAAAAATTTGAATTTAATTTTTTTTTAATAATAAAATTATGTAAACATACTATACGTCCATTGTATTTTTCAACAAAATATTTTTGCATCGAATAATTTTTAGTGTAAATATACTATACGTATTTTCCAACAAAATATTTTTTGAATCGAATAATTTTCAATGTAAACATACTATACGCCCATCGCAACAAAACAAAAATGTTTTCCAACAAAATGTTTTAAATCAAATAGTTTTCAACGTTAACATACTAACGCCCATTGTATTTTCCAACAAAATATATTTGCATCGAATAATTTTCAATGAAAACATACCTTATACGTCCATTGCATTTTCCTACAAATTATTTCTACGTCGAATAATTTTAAAAGTTCCGAATACATCATATATAAAGAACACTTTAAAAAAAACCCGAATCTTTATTAATAAAGGTATACAAAGAAATAAGCGAAGTAAAAAAATACAAGGGGAAAAAAAATGTTCTTAATTTGATAAATGCTGTGAAAATTAATCTCATTTTTTCATTCTCTACGACCGCACAAAGGTTCGAAATATGCAAGTAAACATTTTTAAAAGTGGCGTTTAAGAAGTGGTTAAATTCGGAGGACATGATGTCCTACTTATAGAAAAGAAGAGAAAAGAAAGAATACCAAGAGACCGACTGACTGGCTCTCGCTCGCTTAAACGGTGAAGGGCTCAACAAAAACAAGATTTCTTCACAAAGCGGGTTGCCACAATGGAACATTGCGCTGGATTATGGCGCCGGAAAATGTGTAACTCTTGAGATGAAACATTCCAATAAAAACTATCTTTAAACAAATTTCGTACAGTTTTTTAACTAATTTTTTTATTTTATTATTATAAAATTTACAAAAGCAGAAATTGTGCAATACGTAAAACAAAAATCAACTTTAAAAAATTACTGTTAGCCATTTGTATAATTGATTTCGAATTCATACTGGCATGTGTTGGCTCAAATACTGACATAGATGGACTACTATTAAGAGCCAATTGATATAAATTTATAATAAAATTCGTATGTTCTTCTCCAATTAGTAACATCAACATCAAAACACAACAAACAAGTATAAAATGCATTAAATATTCGAATTTTAATACAAGAATGAGAAAAGTTTACGAATTTGCAAAAAAAGGTTATCGGGTATCTCTGTAACAATCAGGATCGAGAGAGATATAAAACCACTCAAATACTGACATAGATGGACGATTATTAAGAGACAATTGATAAAAATTTATTATATAATTCATAAGTTCTTCTCTAATTAGCATTAAGTTACATTAATATCAAAACACTATAAAATGCATCAAATAATCGAACTTTCATGAAAAAAATTAAAATTTTAAATAATTAGCAAAAAGGTCTTACAAGTATCTCTGTATAATTTAGAATTGAAGAATAAAAATTCAAAATTACTCAAATATTATCACTGATATTCGAAAAAATATTCTATGTATCTTCATTTAAAAAAAAAAAAAAAAAAAAAATCCAATTAAACTACCTCGGTAAAGAATTTTCAATTACTATTTTGTACCAAATTTGTAAATATTTTAACAGCCTAAAGCACACACAAAGGAAATTACCTTCAAAGAAAATCGTCTACCTTTAAAAGTAAACAGTCACTAGACGAATTAGGGGTGGGGTGGGGTGGAGTGTAGGATGACACCCCTCAAGAAGCTGACGACAGAGGGGGGAAAAGATGTCTACCTGAAATCTATAAACCGTCCCCAGTCGATTGACTATCTGTCTCTGTCCTAAATCTACGGCTCTTTTAGGGATAACTTAATATAAGAATCTACATCTAATATGTGATTTATTTTTGTAGCTATTTCGACTCACTGTATTCATGAAGCAAAGGTAAAGTCCTTGAATAAAAAAAATATTAAAGAAATCACCATCGTCATTTTGTTAAAAATAGAAATATTGAATCAATATGATTGACTTGTCTTCATTGTTATTATGCTATATAATATAATAAGATTGATTTAACTTGAAAGTCTTGTGATACACGAAAAGTTTGATAATATTGTATCCTACTATAATAAATTCACACGCATTTGGATTTGAAATATTTTTGCCATGAATAAAAATGTATTCTTTTGTTACTGCCTTAAGGAAATTTCATTAAAAATTAAATGTTTCCAACTAAACTAAGAAATATTTCGAAATTTTAATAATTAAATATTCGAATATTTTCTACAACGAATAAAAATTTCTCATGCAACTTTGCACTTCAATTAGAACTACATCTGAAAAATATTCCAAAGATTGGTATGTAATTGCATAGAACAAAAAACGCTGAACCGAACAAAAAATACTTGGAACTTAATTAAAAGAACGCGACAAACGATATCTATGCGTATCCAACGGATCAAAACAAAAGGCTCAAAAAGCAAAACTTATGACATTGTTTCATCAACACTAAGTAATTCTCCCGAACGAAGCAGCAGTTCATCACCGACGTAGAAGATCTTTATTTTGGTTTACTTGTTTGTTTTAACAGAATTTTTGTGCATTCGCAAGTTCGTAGGCGTTCTCTTCCCCACAACCAAGGTTAAGTAAAAAAACCCAGTAAAAAACGTGATGTGCCTCTTAAGTTGAGTGGGACCCGGGTTACCAGACTTTCGAGTAATCGCCTTGCTGAAACACTTTCAGACAACAATTAAAAGCCAAATGTAATCTTACGTTTGTTATTAAGAATTAAACAATTCAATTTTATTGTAAAAAATAATAATTGATGATGAACAAGAAATTAAAATTACTTTTTTACGATGCGCTAAAAATATTTTAATCGAAGAAAAAATACACATGCAAAAACACGATTTTGATATTTTTCAAAAATCAGTATAAAAAATTATATAAAATCTGTTTAACGAACTATTGCACATGTTACGTCATTCTGTATTCTAATTTTAATAAAGACAACTCAACAATAAGAACAAAGGTAACAGTATATGAAAAATTAGTAAAAGTTATAAAATTTCTTGATGGGTTAAAAAAATATATATATATTAAAATATACAGGTGGCAAATATACTTTTGGCTATATACTGGTTACCCACAAAATTGAGAATTTATAGGAAGAACAAAACACATAACAACAATCTTAAATAAATAAAGAAAGAAAAAGTATCAATAAATCATTCAAGTAATAAATTATATTCATTAGTTATCGTTCAATACTGAAAACAGAATAAAAAAAACTATAGAATTCCAAACGTTTTTATATAAATCAAAAAGCACGCGAAAGAAATAACCTTGTGAAAGAATTTTATAGAAATAAATAAGCCAATAAGAAACGTTGAAAGCGGTCCAGGACATCGCTGACCAATTCTCCCCAAAACAATGGTCATATATTAAACAGGTAAAAATATGCATTCAGTACAGAAAAAAACCTATTAACATTATTCAATATTGCAACTTAAAATTAAAGAACTATTATAGAAGAAAAAAATTAAGAAATTTCTAGAAATACTTAATCGTCGCACACCGATTAAAAAAGTTATGCGATGTTACACAAAGAAGAAATTAATCACAAAAAAAATATATTCCAATTTTTAAGAACTGGAATATGAGACGCAAAAGCAGAGGGCGACAGTAAGGGCTCTTAAAATCACTTGACCCCGAATAAAGGACTTGAAAAACGATTTTGAAAAGATCCCGACAACACTTGCGGATTGAATTAGAGAAGAGGGAAAAATAAAATTAATAAACAAACAAGCAAGAAAGAAAACAAACAGATAAGAGGTCGCGATGCGTGGGCAAGTTTCTCGAGCCTCCAACAACTTCTTCCATCATAGACAGCGCTTTCAGAGGTTACTTTTCCTCTTCACACACACTTTTTTTTTTTTTTTTTCTCGTTTGCACCCTGTCAAACACCCCTCTTTTCTATTTCTCAGTTTCGGAATGTTCTACTATTCTGAAAGAAGCATGGTATCAGAGCCAAAGGAAAACATTCGAAAAAGATTGTTAAGGGGGGAAAAAAAAAGTATGGTGCAATTAAATCACACACTAATAGAATGCGAATTCTTTATTACGTTCAGATGATTTTCAATTCCTCCATCGTTTTTTTTTTTTTTTTTTTGACAGGAGTGTAAAAATAAATAAAGTTCCGTAAACAATTTATGATAGAAGGAATATACATATAAATATTTATAATCGTTTAGAATCAAATTAAGAATTTTATCGAATATTGAGTGTGTGCAAAAAGCAACTTATTGAGATTACTTTCTGAAAAAATTCCAAAACTTTATTTACAATTAATAAATTGTATAATTATTTATTTACATTAAATAATTATACAAAAAATTAATGATTAAAAACCTATTCGATCAAATTAAAAAAAATTACACTAAGAATTTCTAAAATTAAGATTAATTGATTATGATGAAATTACATCGATTAAGTTTTCGGAATTGTAAAAAAAAAAAAAAAAAAAAAAAAAATTATTGATTGAAAATTAATTGAATGTCATATCACATGTTAGTTCAATAATGGTATTTATTTACATTAAATAATCATACAAAAAATTAATGCTTAAAAAAGGTATTCGATCAAATTTAAATAAATTACATGAAGAATTTGTAAATTCAAGATTGATTATGATGAAATGATATCGATTCACAGTATTTGGAATTGTAAAAAAAAACTTGATTGAAAATTAATTAAATGTCATATCACATGTTTGTTCCATAATAGTATAATTCACTTTCCTGTTTATTAAATTAATTGTTGAAAAGCAATTAATAATGCGTGTTCACGAATTATATAAAATAAATTAATTCTTTTGTAAAAAAAAAAATGGCAAATAAAAAAATGCAGCATGAATTATGAAGAAAACTTGGCATATACTTATGTTGCCTGTATGTCTAGGAGATCGGGAGTCACTATTTAGGGCAACTAAAAAAACTTGGGGAAGATAAAAAAAGTTTTAAAAAGAATAGGGGGAGGGGGTAGAAAAAAGTGTAGAAAACACGTGGAAAGCAATAAAATGGCGACAAGTCTCCTTCCGAAAAAGAGAGAAAAAAGGAAATAGTACTACAAATATCAAACGGCGCCAAGTAAGCATTCAGAACGCTCTTTTTTCACTCATACTCGGAGCCGCCATATCTCGAACTGCCGCCGCTGCCACAAAAGTTACGAGTTCCCGAAAATAAATGCCGCCAAACGACAGAAAATAAAAGAAACAAGAGAAAAAAAAATTTCATCAACAAAAGTCGCCATTAGGGCGCCACGATCGGCGAGAGCCAAGGACCATTGCGCAATAACGTGCGTGAAAAGCGAGCGACCGCTTTCAGAAGTTTGTCCGTTTCCCTTTCAAATGAGACTTAAGTGAAATATCTACAACAAATCATAATTGCAACGTTTACATATCAACTATTCTAAAATTGGGCAGGCTAATTGGTAATTTAAGATTAACCCATGAAATCTTTTCGTTTAGTTTTCTAAAGTTGGAATTCGAAAATTTCTATCGAAGAACATTGGAATTAATTACACATTTTGATAATTATCAAAATATGCAACATTAATGATTAATTTAAATTTATAAAAATGATAAATTTCTGATAAACAAACCACTTTTATCAAAATATTCTTAAATATTTTGATATTTAATAAGAAACATTTTCATAAAACTATTTTGTTTATCAGAAATTTATAAAAATAATTTTTTACGATCCCACATTTATTATTTAAACGATAAAATATTTGTTAAAAAAAATATGGTGATTAATTCTCTATACCTTACACATTTTGTAAATACCAATTAATAAACCTTAGAACATTTTTGAGTGCGTGCTTCCATGTCGAATTTTTAAATTTAAAATCAGAAGACGCTACAACATTAATAAAATAAGGAGATCTAAACATTTTTTTATATATATATATATATATATATATTTCCTATATAAAACATTTAGAAGAAATGGTTAATTTTTCATTACTGCTTACAAAAAAAAAATAAATAAAAAATTAAAAAAAAACTTCGTTTTAAACTTTCGTTCGCCGTTCATCAAAGCAATTAAAGTAATTTAAGAATGTTTTCCGTAGATTTAAAACGCACTAGAGCTAACTAACTACAGCTAGGGTTTTAAATAAGGATCTATTATGACCATCAGTGTTTCAAATTCTAAAAACATCTTATTGTATACTTTAAGCAATTTTTGTTTAAAGTATAACTAAGAATGTTTACAAAAATTTATTTTGAAAGGAATTACAAATTGTCACAGAAATAGGATACAGACAAAATATAAATAGAATGCGAAAGAATAAAAGTTCGTTTTAAATTTTCGTCTGCCGTTCATCCAAGCAATTTAAGAATGTTTTTCGTAGATTTAAAGCGCACTAGAGCTAACTAGAATTTTAAATAAGTGATCTAAAATGACCATCAATATTTCAAATTCTTAAAAATACCTTATTGTATATTTTAAACATTTTTGTTTTTGAAATACAAAAATTTATTTTGCAAAGAATTACAAATTGTTACAGAAATAGGATACAGACAATGTTTAGGATACGTTTTTAATTAAAATACAAAAATAAATAGAATTCAATAAAAAGAATAAAACTTCGTTTTAAATTTTCGTCTGCCGTTCATCCAAGCAATTAAAGTAATTCAAGAATGTTTTTCAAAGATTTAAAACGCACTAGAGCTAACTAGAGTTTTAAATAAGTGATTTAAAATGGCCATTAATGTTTCAAATTCTAGATTGTCTTATTGTACTTTAAACAATTCTTGTTTCTGAAATACAAAAATTTACTTTGAATGGAATTTTAAATTTTCACAGAAATAGGATATAGACAATGTTGTGTTTTTAATTATTTCCTATACCTAGTCAAACCATTTCATTATCCCATTACTGCGCGTCAATAAAAACAGGGAATTTCAGCCTTGAAACCACACCTCACAGTATATGGCTCCACTGTAGATGCTGAACCATCCCAAATACATCACTAGGAAAATTAGCGTGGCGCGGCAGGTAACAAACCAGAAAAGCGGTCGGCTCCACCGTGTCTGGTAGTACAACAGGTGCCACTACGCTACGCCCACCCCAACACTTTCAGCCGCCCCGCTACACTGGAATTCCAAAAGCCTTTTTTTTTTTTTTTTATTATCATTATTTCGCCTTTAATTTTTGTTTCGCCAATGAAAGTAAATCAATAAAGACTACAGACTATTATTTGGCGAGAAAGAAAGAAAACAAGCTTGTAGCCATTTACTAAAGAATTTAACACAATATTCTGAAAATCATTTGTTAAAAGTTTAAGAATAACAAAAGCATACGAATAAAAGGTTATGTATTTTTTTTTTTTTTCAAGCTAATAATAATGGAAAACTTTTCCATAAAAAGAAATGTAATTCTTAAAAAGCATGTTTTAAAGAAATAATTGACCAGGCCAGATTTTGCAATTTGACTGATTCAACTTATACTAGATGAGGAATAAACAAAATTACTTTGGCAAGGTTTTTTTTAATGCAAATTAATATTTAAACTGATATTTTATTCTAATACTTAAGTATATTTTAACAAAACTATTTACAGAATCAAAATTTCACCCGATGGTTAATTAAATAATGCTAAATGTGATATGATTCAAATTACACATTTGCACGTATTAATTTAAATTAGCATTCTAAATATTAACACAAACATTTTTTGTTTGTTTAAAAATTTATTTTATCGTATTTGATTGTTCTTTTTCCTTTAACCTTTTTATTTCATCTTCGATACTGGAGTGGAACTATTAAGTCGTTAAGATTTATATTGTTAACTGATGATGAACTGTGATTTATATTGTTATATCACTTCGTAAATCTTACCGCCACTACGATTTTGAATCTTTACGAATGCAGATTCATATCTTTTACCTGGTTCCTCAAAAATAAATATTTTTTCTATCAAAAGAACAATTTTAAATTGATTCCAATTGTTCTTATTATTAAAATTTAGCTCTTTTAATACATTTTTATAATGAAATTAAACAATTTTATCTCTCCATCCCCTCTTTCAAGAAAAAAAGAAACTGACCACCCATAAATTTAACAATACAAATAAATAAAAGGGTAAAGCACGGGGTGACCACACAATTCCCTCCCCCTTGGTCGACACTCGAAATACAGCATTCCGAACATAGCCCGAATATCCCTCCACCCCCTGCCTCCCAGCTCGAGAGTCCCTCAGGGCGCTCCTACCTTGTTCTTTCTTTGCCGCTAGTGCCCCAAAAAACTGGGAATGCACCCTCCCCAAACCTTCTTATCTGCCTTCTGTACTTACATTTTTTAGCAAACGATTTTAATGATTATTATTGCGGTGTCTTTCCGAATGTTTTGCTTGCTTTGGTTTTTTTTTTCTTTCCCCCTTCCTTCTCCCTTTCCTCCGCAAACCAATTCTGGTTTTTCTTTTCGTAGTCCCGTATTAGCAAGATGTCAAGGTCAACCGAAAATATTTTGTACTCCTCGCAGGTGTAGTAGCAGCACAGAAAAATAATATTTTTTTCTTTTCTTCTTCTTGTTGTTAGAATGATCGAGACTTTTTTAGATAGTGCGATGTAATTTTTTTAAAAATAAAATAATGATAAGATAAATAAAAATCCTAAGTAATAGCACATTAATTTAATAATGCACATAACTTTCTAATTGTTTTTTATACATTAAAAGAAAATCCCAACTTTTTTTTTATATTCTTGGAAATTTATTCTTGTTATCAACATGTATTAAAAAAAAAAAAAAAAAAAGATTTATCTCAGAAGATTTTATAGTTATATAAATCATGTATAAATCTTTCGAGTGTTATTAATCGCATAAAAACTTACAAAAGTAAATCAAATGTAGAAGTTTCATATACATAATCAATAATAATAATCATAATATAATAATAACTAAAGAGTCGAATATTATTTTTTCTACACTTAAAAATTTTTCCACATAATCATTTACAGATTCTTTACCTATCAAATGAGATTAAAATAAGATACATTGTTGTGCCAAATTTTAGGATAAAATTTATTGTTGTGGCAAATTTTAGGGTACCATTTATTGTTGTGACAAATTTTAGGGCAAAATTTATTGTTGTGCCAAATTTTAAGGCAAAATTTATTGTTGTATCAAATTTAAGGCAAAATTTATTGTTGTACCAAATTATAGGGCAAAATTTATTGTTATGCTAAATTATATGGCAAAATTCCAAAATACTTTTATTATTTAAAATACATAATATTACTGTTAATACATCTTTGCAAGTCTATTTATACAATGTAGAGCATTTTTATTGCCTAGTATCCCCATACAATACATTTTTTTTACTCAAAAGACGCCACGAGCACACACACTAAAAGTGCCATCAACCGCAAAAAACATCACGCCACACATTCTTAGCCAGGGTAAAGAAGAAAAAAAAAAAAAAGGCATGTCGAAAAATCAAGGAAGAGAACATCACTCGGTTATTTTTAATAACAACTACTTTGAGAGCGATTTACTGTCAAAAGTAGCGAGGGCCTCCTTAAAAATCGGGCAGAAGTGGTCCAGACAATGGCATCGCGTGGCTCAAACCACAAGAGCCGTGAGGGCGAACGTTAAAAAAAGGAGGCGTACTTGAAAACGCTGACCTTGTTTGAAGCGGTACGTCGCTTTCGAGTGGTTTTGACTCCACACACAAGCTTGTCCTTCCAACCCCCAACCCCCTTCCAGTCTATTTCTTAAGCTTACTTTACTGACTACTTCACCTCCCCCTCCTCCCAAATCTCCCATGGATTGTAAAAGGATGGAGAGCTTGCAAAATCACTACATGAAAAGAGGGGAAACTGAAAATGTGACTTGTTTGGGAGTTCATTGAAGTCAAGGTTTGGCGGAAGTTTGGAAAATGACGATGGATTTGGAATTGTTGGTGCGATGGAAATAAGTGTTGATATAAGTGATGCACGTTGAAATAAATCTATGACGTTTAGTCTACTTTAAGGTTATTAAGTTCAGGAATGTAAAGATAAATAATCAAAAATTTTACAAAAATATTATGCTTTGATTTCGTAAATACTGTAAATGATATGGCCTCCAGTTGTTAATTGATACTTAAAGAGTATATTTATGTCTTAAGGAAGAATAAAATGCAATTTAATTTTTATTAATAAAATAAAACATCAATGTGCTTGCTGTCAGTACACTTTCAAAATCGGAAAATGCAAACTTGATTTACAAAATTAGATGTTTTTCTTTTCTCTTAACGTTTATTTAACGTATTAGTAGAATTAAATCAATTTTTGTAAGCACTTGAAACAGAAAAAACATATATAGTACGTATAAGTAAGAATATAAACATATATTAATTCTGGGATTTATTTTATCGACATATATGCAAAGTAAAATAATTACAATGCATTTCGTATATTTTAACTTCTCCATTAAAAACAAAAATGTATATCAAAATATATAATTTCCTTTACTAAAACGAGAATCATCCATCAAGCCATTCTCTCTAGTACTTTTTAGAAGTGCATGCACATGCAGACGAAAAAATATGAGCTAAAATATTTATTCACTTCTATTATTTAACAATCGAGCAAATAATGAACATGCATTGAAGATTTTAATAACTTAGAATTAATTAATTTCAATTCAAAAATTTTGAACGAAATGTACAAAAAAAAAAAAAAAATTTTTTTTTTTTTTTCATTATATGCTAACGCAATATAAGCTTTCCATCAATGCCTGACAAATTTTCACAAAAGTCTGGCGATCATTCTATTTAATAAAAAAAGAAAAACTTAGCACACATATCTGCCTAATAGCTCTTTATGCATTGCTTATCAGAGAACGCCTTAAGAAGAAGCGACAAAAACAGCCTTCTCTACACCAAATCCTTCACTTATTGTCAGACACCAAAAGAGAAAAAGAAAAAAGCAACCAAAAAATAATGCGCGAGGATCTTCGAAAATCAAAGGCGGCGTCTTTGTGGCTAGGCAGAGGAAAAACTTAAGTTTGGACCACTTGAAGTGGATGGCTGGTAGGAAGAAAATTAATAAAGGGGGAGAGGAGGGGGGGGGACGAAGGAGGGATGAACTGAAGTGAAGAGTGTGACCTCTCACGGGCGCTTGATATAGAAGAAGTTTCAGGGCGTGAGTCGATGCACGTACTTGTCGTCTGCCTCCGCAAAGAATTTTTTCCAGCCACGGGCTTCCTCGTTCAATTCGTCGTGTAACATGAGCACGTTTACGGTTAAAGAAAGCAATGGAGGAATTAAAAAATAAAAACGAGCTATAAAAAAAAATCATTTGTCGAAGTGCTGCAATGTCAACAACAATGCAAAAAATTAGCTAATGTTTTGAAGCAAAGAATAACAAGCAAATATTTTGAATTTATTTTGCAGTACAACTTTGGTTTTAAAATAAAACATTCGTAGCCAAATTATAATTTGGATAGAAATTAAGCTACTTCAAATTGGAAACAATTTTCATTCGACCACTTTACCGGAACTAATATGTCTATGATCTAAATAGACAAGTAAAATAATTCATTTTAAATTACCTAAACTGGAACTATATTGAAGCGTTCGAATTTATTAGTAGCAATGGCAAAATGAATATAAAGTGCATTGAAATTAAATAATAATAATAATAAACGCTTTACCGTGATTCAAGAAAATTACTTGAAATTTAGATGCACTATGTAAAACTAATTTTGTATATTTCCGTAATAAATTATTCTTAAATCAAAATTACATTCTTAATCATAATGCTTAACAAGAATAATAAAAAAATCATAATTACGATACAAATAATCAACTGTTTTAATTATTTAATCGTGCATTTTTAATTATTAAAATGAAATCCTGAAAGCTTCTTTAAAATAAAAGAATTAATTATTATTTAAAATATATATTAATCACCAGTATAAAAGAAGATGAAATTCCTTTCTCAAAACCCCCAAAACCAAAAACATTTAAAAACTTAAAATAAAATTTAAATGCATACAACTACAATAACTTAAAACTATCAAGGCCTCTACATTCGCGCTTAACCAAATCCCCAAACTTACAATACCGAAAACACAAACAAAAAGCGAGAAAAAAAAAATAGAAACCCCATGCCTATATTTGGAACGTCTCTTCTTGGCGGAACGGTTGGCGATGAAAAAGTTTTGAAAGTGGCAACCCTGAGAGGGACGGTCCGGCACCGAGAATTCTAAGTGCTCTTCCCCTCTTCCTTCCCCCCATCGCTTGTTTACCAGCGAGAGCGGCGCCATGAAGCTTCGGAAAGGGATAGTGGGTAGAACGAACAGTAACTTTTGACACACTTCCTCCATTCTGCACGCGCAAATACATACATTTATTTATTTCCAACGAATCAAAAAAGAAAAATACTGCTACAGCTTCATTTCGCAACCTCATGTTCACGGACGAATGGTTTTTCGGTTGGAATAAAAACTTATTCCTTTTTTTTTTCTCGGAAAACATTCTTGGTGTCAATTAGTGGAATAAATGAGTAAGTTACAAGAAGAAGAGATAGATACATAGTATGCGTCAATTAAAAGTTGAGGAACGGAAATTTATACCGCAGAAAAATTTTGTTCCAAAATAAAGAGCTAAATATCGTTCCGATTACGATTAAGTAATCGTTAAGTTCCGATTACGATTAAGAAATGGAATGCACAAAAATAAACAAACATAACATCCGAACCCGAGATTAGAAATGCATCAACTGATCAATCAACCCTATAAAAAAAAAAAAAAATCTGTTCGTTATCAAGGATAAAAAGAACAGCAATATTCTAAAAGAACATTCTTCAGAAACTTCAATTGGTTTTCGCGAGAACGAATTTAGAACACTTATTCGTTTATTATCGCCTATTCATTGAGTTTAAACAAGCAATTAATATTGATTTTTATAAAACAATTAATATTTAAATTTTTAAATATTTATCTTATTTTGAAAACTGAAATCATTAGCAAATTAGAATATCACTTATATTATTACAACAAAGTGAAATTAGACGGCATTTTGGCAGTTTTGAAATATAAATAGACCAATAAAAATTAAAATAAATAGACCAATAAAAATTAAATAGAAATAGAAATTAAAATAAAATCTATATCTTGATTCTACGTTATACACAATTGCAAATGGTGAAAATAAAATAACATAAAATAACCGTGTTTTATAACTTTTTCAAGTATGCAGAACTGAAATTATTTTATTGCCAAGTATAATCCAATTTGAAATAAATTCATTCCCTTTCCAAATAGTAATATCCCAATTTTTTTTTTTTTTTTTTTTTTTTTTAGTTACTTTGAACTTGATTTTGGACGTTGAAGAGAAAAATTTTAATTCATTATCAAAAATTATTCATTCATCATTTTAAAAAAACACGAGCCGTTAATATTAATAATTAAATCTAAATTAGCATAATTAAATCTTTACATTGTAAAATAAGAACATAACACATAAAATTATAATAAAATTAACTAATATAATGTTTCATCTTGATTTTGCACCAGATTCGTTTAATGACGCCGTTTATTAATAAATACTGTCATTTATTCTAAATAATTAATAACGTGCATAAAAAATCATATTTATCTCTGAAAAATGTCCACGGAAATATTTATTATACAAAAATCACATTATTACGTCTGCAAATAATAATTACGGGTATATACCGTTAATAAATCATTATAACTGCTATATAGAATACATGCATTTCGTCATTCAGATACAAGAGCTACAACTTATCTTATTGAATTAATATACTACTATGAATTTTTTTTTCTCTTGGATCTACTGGACTAAAAGTGAAAATAAACATAATTCTTAATTTCAGATAAAAAAAATAAACTCAACAAGTTCGCCATTGAAGTACGACACTGTTCAAGTATATTTACACAAGATTCTTCTTTATATGGAACATTTTTTTTTGAAGCTTACAGATAAATATATATACGAAAACAGAAAACATGAAAGGGGAGTTGAAAAGAACCGCATTCGTGTTTGGGGGGACAACAAAGGGGAAAAGCAAAGAAAGTTGAACCCGATGTCGGGGTCACCTTTAATGATGTTCCCGAAGAAAAGAGCTCTCCAAGTTCTTCTTTCACACAGAGGAGAGTCCATTGCTACGACTGAGGGGCCAGGCAGTTTTCTTACCTATGAGACAGACAAGAGGAAGAAAAAATAACCGGGAAAGAATGGCGAACAGGTAGATCCGCTAGTTCTCATCCGATTTCTTCTTTTTCTTAAGCTTAGAATGGTTTGTAAAGCGAAATTCTTTTGTGGTGCAAAATGCAGCAATAAAAATGATTCTAAAGTTAACGCTAAGCAGTTCTCGTAAAAGACATTTAACTTTTTTCAGCTTTAGTTCTTTTCTTTCATTTTATCAACAAGATCCAAAATGGTTGGTATACGAATAGCAAAAGATTTATTTAAATGAATTCGTTTCTTAAAATAATGTTCTAAAAGTACGTACAGGTGCAATCCATACATTGCAAATCTATTAATAGAACAGGTGTGTCTCAATTCAACTTTCACTCTCTAAAACAAATGGAAAGAGACGAACGAAAAATAAGAAACAAAATTAAAAGAGTACTAAAAGAAAAATATAAGAGGCAACAATAAACAATACTATGAACATACATGACATAAATAAAAACAAATATTTGAAATTTATTCTCCATTTCAGTCACTAAATAACCTTGTATATATCACACCAAGGAAATAACAG
Source organism: Caerostris darwini (assembly GCA_021605075.1). Taxonomy (NCBI): domain Eukaryota; kingdom Metazoa; phylum Arthropoda; class Arachnida; order Araneae; family Araneidae; genus Caerostris; species Caerostris darwini. The sequence continues at coordinate 88,414 of BPLQ01015437.1, forward strand.
CGAACGATATTTACATTAGAAATAATGGAATATAAAATCAAGTATTAAAAACGTTCTAACTAACATTTGATTATGTGTTATTTAAGAATTAGCTTGATAAACATTGACATCAGAATGTTTAGAATCAGAATTCTGCAATCAGCTTTTCAGAACCGGACTGTATTCTTTATTAATTCGTGTTCTTATTACAAAAGTCTCAAAATAACGAATACATTCGAAAATCGTAACACTTCTAGAACAAAAAATAATAACGATGTCTTAACATGGAGGTAGTTGTGCGCAATCCCTTAGCAGAATGTTACAACCATGCTTCGAATGCCACACATAAATCAGATCCTCTCAAGGATTCTGTTTTCGTTATTCGTCCATGTTTCTTCTGATACGTCATTCCAGAAATTCAAGAATGCCCGCGAGGCTTAACACTGCCAGATCCGAGATGTTAACTTTTGAAATACAAACAACGACAAAATAAGGAAGTGTTGTAATGAAATGGTTAAGATTTTTTTTGGACACTGGATTCTATATCCCAAATCTTAATCAGTGGAAAACATTTCATTGTAAATATTCGGAATTTAAGAACTTAATCACACAGTTGGCGAATATGAACATTCATGTTTAGAATCAGAATGTAGTTTATTCTACTGCTTTTTAGAAACTTTTTCGATTATAAGATTGTTTCTATGGTTAAAAATGTTAATATTCTTTTCACTACTTTTTCAATGTTTTGAGTATGTCGTTTATATATTTTACTGAATAGAAAAGCATTAATATAGTTGTCAAACAAACGATACAGTTAAAAATATTCTAGATTATTAATGAGTTAATTTATATAAAATATAGCTTTATAATAATATATAATATCACATTTTATTTACAACCTTCATATACTGTTATACAAGCGGAATACCACAGTATATTAGTCATTAAGTTAATGTGGTGATTCGTCATACGAAAAAATGCCACAAGGATCTTGCCGTCGCCATGGCAACCAAGTTATTAGCAATCGAACTGTTCACGTGACTTAACAAACGTCCCATACGGATTCTATGCCCATTAAAAAGTTAGAAGGAAAAACCCTACGTGACAATTTAATTACAGATCGCACTACATTATTATTGACATCAGGGAAAGACAGCTAAGAAGAATTCGACCATCTTGTGAGGAAAACACATACATAGATGGACGAAGATTTTTGAAAGACTGCTGCTAAGATCAACAACGATCGGTCAAAAAAAAAAAAAAAGTTCTCCAAAAATAGATTAGATGAATCTCCAAAAACAAAACACGTACCCAATAATAATCTGAAATAATCTTTAGGGATGGGATCGGCGTTGAGCTTTGAAGTACTCCCCTCCCAAAGAAAAATCTACCGGTATGCAATAAATAATGTCCGTGGAAAATAAGCGCTAAAGGCAGTGGGAGGGGCATCTTTCAGAGGTAAGATCAGAATGCTTACCAACTCTACCTCAATAGGGGGTGAGGTAAATATTACAGCAAGATGCAGTTTGTCAGTTGAGTAATAGTCAAACAAAGGCAACAGTGAATATAGCATAAAATACAAATTAAAGAAAAAAAACAAATTTATATGTCACCATGCATTTTACAAATTAACTGTATTATTTTATTTATTTTTATTTAATAAGGTTGTCAATTCCGACTGATCTAGTAACTAAGGTACAAGTTTTTTTTTTTTTTTTTTTTTTTTTTTTTTTTTTTTTTTTTTTTACATGGAAAAAAAAAAAAAAAAGGGTGAGAGGGATAAAGTCCCCTTCCCCAAGAAAAAAATTTTTTTTTTATATATTTAAAAGTTGTATTGTTATTATATATATTTAAAAGTAGCTTATTATTTAATAAGAAATATTTTAAAATGCTACGACATTATCATTTTAAGAATAATAATGAATATTATAACAATCATTTTAATTAATAATATAATAGTATTTTTTTTTTTTTAAAATTATTTTGAATTAATTTTTATTAGATCGCGAACAGTTTATTTACGAAGATGTATCAATATTTCGAAAGATTTACAAGTTGAAAAAAAAAAACCTTTTAATGTATAATAATAATAAAATAAAAAAAAAATAAAAAAAAAAAAAAATAGATATTTAGATTTTAATATATTTAATGAATTAATTTATCTACATCGAAAAGGTTTATCATTTCATCTATATTGACACTTTTGATTAAAAATTGGAATTTTTATAATCAGAACCCTTAACATAAAACCCACTGTGCCACGCATATGCTAAGCACCAATTAACTAACATAAAAAAAAGAAAGAAAAACCCCACAACCTTTTTTTTTTTTTTTTGCCATCTATATTTGAATTACAACCCCCGTGGAGGTAAGAGGTTTCTGTCCTCTTGTTATTTCGGTAGTCTTTTCACAGAGAAAATAGAGGGAGAAATTACATAGAAATAGGGAGAGCCCGGTGATCTTTACGCTCATTTTAGAACTACACACCTATACATTTTGCTCACACATGTCATGGGAGGGGGAAAAAAAATTAAAAAAGAAACATCCAAACCGGAAAGATAATTTTGTTTTTATAACCTATATTATTCTTTTTTTTTTTTTCCCAGTCCATTTATTTTCAATGTCAGAACCTTGCTAAGCGCTAGACTGTAAACAAATAAAAATTTAAAAAAAAAAAAAATGTTCTCATATCTTTTTTTGCAAGAATATCGTCAGTTACCAAACGATTCATAAATTCGAAGCTTGAATATTAAAAATTAATCGCATTCGTGATTGAATTGTTGAATTAAGAAATTATGACATACCAGTATTACTAGAGAATCTTGATTCAGGTGATACAGCTTCACTAGCTACGGTCGCATCTAAAGAAAAAAAAAAGAAAATTATTTTATTTATAATATTAATAATTTTATTAATATTAATAAATTAACACTACAATATTTTGTAGTTCTTTTGATGTTTTCTAATCGGAGATTATAAACTTGCAATATAAAATTACACTTACCATCTTCTATTCTTGGAAATTCCTGAGGATGAAAGGTATATGGGGGTGGAGGAGTAACTAAAAAAAATAATAAATAATTTAGTGACAGAATAACGATGACATTTTATATTTTCACTTTGATAGCAATTCATTTGTAAAAAGTTTCCTTTCACTTCCTTAATCAAACAAGCACTGAATATAAATTTTTCTACTACATGCAAACGATTTTGAACATCGTATACTTTGATGCCATTCAATAAAAAAAAATAAAAAAATGTTTTAGAATCTAAACAATGTGTATAGTATTACAAAAAAAAATCCTTGATTCAAATAAATTAATTGTGTTAAATCATTTATTTTAAGGTTTGCTTATTTTTAGAAGTTTATAATTTATAAGATATGTCTCACTTTCAAAATTGTTCTTAGAATTTTTAGACGGGGGAAAAAAAAAAAAAAAGAGTGTAAAAATTAAATTTGAAAAAATTTATTGACCAAATGAAAAATTGAACTGTTTTGTCAAGTTAAAAATAATAATATTTGAATGAATATTGAACCATTTAATTAGTAGTAAGTTTTTTAATTATTTAAATTCGCGAATTATCTATAACCGTAAGTTAACTTTTGATGTTAATTTAATAAGCGATATAAAATAATGTATTGAAATATTTAATGCTGTAATATATATATAAAAAAAAAATGTTTATTCTAAGCGTATTAGGAGAAAATTTATCTTAAGAATATTCTAAAACATTTCATTTCTAATAGTTCTCAATGAAGGTTGAAATTCAATATTATTTGAATTAGCATACAACTTTTCAATAAATATTTTTTAATTATAAAAAATTAGTTAGTTAAAAGATTATGTTTTATAAGTTGGACAAATTGTTTAAAAGCAGATATAATTTGAAATGTGTATAGTAAAATCTATTTTTATTTGTTCTCAAAAAAATAGAACTAAACTGGCTATGAAAATAATATAAAATGCAATGTATATTTTTTATTTCATGTTTTTTCTTTTTCTTTTCTGACATTACAAAAAATTTGTGTAAGTTTGTAATTTTTTATAAATTAATTTCAAAAATTCATTAAGCACCTTTGGGACCCTTGGAAAACCACTGAAAATTACAAGTCATTATTCCCACAATGTGATAAAAAGTAAAAATGGTTGAGCATCAAGACTGATAAAAAAGAATTCTTCTTTCAAGGTCCCTGAACTTTTTTTAAAAGGATAAGAAGTTACTAATGAATCTCGCAAAGGAAAAGAACCGTCGGAAAAGCTGCAGTTGGTGTAGTAATTCGCGCTTGGCGTCACTAGATAAGGCCATGCTCGCGACTGGCGCCATAGCTTAATTGCGTCCCCTTTTGAGGCAACGCTGGCGCCCACTGGCGACACTGTGTCCCACCACGTGACCTCCCAGCCAGGTACACGACTCCCATCTGGCAGCCGGCTCAGCCTCTAGCGATACGAAAACAAAAAATTGCTTCTCACTTCCACTCACTAAAATACGATGCTGCCATTTTTTTTCACCCATAATAATCCTTCAAACATTCGAATTCAACATCCAAAATTAGCATTCAAGAAATTATCCATCGCAGAATTACTTATACAGGTTATATTTAATTATAAAATAAAACAAATAAAGAACATTCATTGATTAGAAAACGTATGAATCTTGAAATACTAAAACTTGATAGAAATATTTCACACGAACGAAGTTGTCTAGAAATCAATTCATTTTCTTTTAATAATTTAGAAAAACTTTTTGAATATTTATAAAGATTTAGGAATATATTTTAAAATTATAATTGTTTTGTTTACTTTTTTTTACCTTCTAGAAATATATTTATAAATTAACTTTAGAATTTGTTCAGAATTCTATTTATATTATTATTTTTTAAACCTATAGTATTTTTCTATTTCAGTAGAATACTTTTTACACTACTTAGAGCTCTATAATTTTTTTTTTCTTTCATATATTATATAATTTAAATTAAGATATTTTCTCCACAAAGAAAAGCAGCTAGTACAACAATAATATTAAAGAAATACAACAGAAGGAGCAAAAATTATGGCCAAATGCAAACAAATCACATTAGAAACTATAAATAATATCTTTTAAATATAAATCATTTGTTATTAAAAAATAGATTTACATGAATTACTTTTTAAAACATATATTCTACAAACAAAATATGCTTCGAAGAAAAATTTCAGATATTAAAATGCATATCATTCAAATTTCTTATAAGATAGCATTTTAAATCTTATTAAAAAAAGTAGCAAGCATACTATTATAATTGAAGTACCTTGCAGAAACTTTAATAAACAAAAAAATATTTAATTAACTTTAAATTATATTTTTCCATGAGTATGTAATTGAACACTGAATTAAATTCCTTCTATGCTCAATATTCTGTTCTCATGTAAGAAAATATGTGCAAAGGAAACAAATTAAATTTGCATTTTAAATGTTCTGTGCTTTGAAATATAATATTTCATATAATGATAAATTATCACATAATGAAAATATTGGAATATCACCAGAAAATAAAGACATCTGCACCATTACAAGATATATTTACCAAATTTGTAATTTGTCGCAAAAATTAAGAGGGATACAGATATATTTTACTTCTTAGAATAAAAACATATCTGATTTATTATATAAAATATGTAATATATATTCTTTTTGGCCACACATTCTGTCATTTCTAGTATGCACTTCTTGCAAAATACATGGAGTATGTGAAATTACCAATATACTGTAATGACACTTCTAAAAATGATTAATTTTTAGATTTGTTATGGATGTACTGATGCATTAAAGAAATGCATATCATAATAAAGTTTGTTATGAATTTGTCATTCGCCAAGACAGTTAAATAAGCAAAGATGACATAAGTTAGTAAACAAATGGTATTAGATCTGGATTAGCATGGTATTATAAATGGTATGAAAGATTAGTAAACAAATGGTATAGAATGAAAGGCAATCTTACCTGGCTTATAAAGCCTACACCAGTGGTAAGGATTCGCACATATGTACAGGGGATCCTGGGACGTGTGGCAGTTTGGCAACTGCCTAAGCTCTTTAGACTGGCTGACATCAGGCCACCGCCAGAATTGACAAAACTGCACATGCGGCTCTGTCGGCCAGCGATCTTCACCCATTGGCAGGGGTATGCAAGGAGTTTCTTCAGCACCTTGGCTCTCCACGGCGGTCGAAAGAGTCTCCAGATCGGCCAGTTCTAATCTCCTCAGGACAGCTTCCACCGAACGTTGGGCTTCATTCGTTGCAAGCCGTGACAGTCGTTTGATCAAACAACTGCGCCTAGAACGGAACATGAAATTGAAACATAGTTTGTGAGTCCTCGCCTCCGAGGGGGCATTCACGGCTGTACGTTGGGACAAGAGCTGTTTGAAATGCCGCCCGCACCGCACACCTAAACCGACCACCGTTGCCCAGGGGGCCACAGAAAAGCACAGCACGGAATACACCACCTTAACGAATTTGCCAACATTGAAGGATACGACACACAGAATGAATCGCAGGAAGGCCGACGTGGTGGTGATGGCGAATCTCGAAGAAAAACAACAACAATCCAAAAGTGTTGGAGGTTTGAACAATCCGACTCGCATGTACGCACCGTAGAAAATCCACTCACAGAATGAGCTGGGCTCGCCTCTGTTGTTCAAGATACAGTCTCCGGGCTTGCAGTCTAGGTGGCTACACGCAACAGGGTTGCCTTAGCGACGGGCCCGTCGCCAACGCCGCAGCCAAAGCAGACTTCCGTTTGACGGCGGCATTGAAGGGGAAGGATTATCTAGTAAACATTAACGCGTGGCGGAATAAGTATGGCATTGTATTCTGTGCGACGAATAAGGTAAACATTTTTCGTCGGTGCTGGGAAAAGGAAACAGCGAATGTTGTTATTGAAGGAGTTATTTCTTAGTAAAAATTACTTAGCATTCAGAAAAACGATATTCATAGAATAGCTCTGGTTTTAAATAAAAAAAAAAAAATCAAATAGTTTAAGATGTGTTTAGTTTGCTGCTGTTATAATTTTTTACACTATTTAAAATTTCATTATTTTCAACACACTATTTTAAATTTCATTATTGAACTAAGGAAAGAGCAATGTTGGGATTAATTTCATTAACGCTAAAAAATAGTATTAATGAAATTAATAATTTAGAAATAAGAATTTTTTTTTTTAATTATCATTTGGATACAATGTTTTTAATCTACATTTATAAATAAATGTTAGTTTTACTCTGCTTTAAACAAAAAAATAGTTTCCGATTATAAAATAGAAAAAGTCATTGATTAAATGGAGTTATTTAATTTACTGCAAATTTAACGAAAACAAAAACCATACAGGTTAAAAAAAAATATGTCAATTAAAACTTTTTAAAGTAAGAAATACAAATAATATACAGTTACTCTAATTAAAATCATTATTTATTATCAATTACTTTCTTTAAATCAAGTATTATGTTGGTTTGGTATATTTGATATGGTTGGTTGATATATTTCTTAGTAAAAATTTAAAAAAAAACTATTTAACATTTAGAAAACCTTTAACTCTGGTTTATATAAAATAAAAAATCAAATAGTTTAAGATGCGTTTAGTTTACTGTTATTATTTTTTACACTATTTAAAATTTCATTATTTTCAGAAATGAATTGTGAAAAGAGCAAATAATTTTCAATGTTGTAATTAATTTCATTAATACTATTTTTAAGAATTCTTTTTTAATTATCATTTGGAAACATTGTGTTTAATCTACATTTATAAGTAAATGTCAGTTTTACTTTGCTACGAAATAGTTTCGATTATCAAAAAAGTCTCATTATTAAAAGATGAAAAAATAATAACCTTAATTGCTACAAATCGTCTTAAATTGCTACAAATTTGATGAAAACAAAAACCAGACATATAAAAAACTTTTCAAAGTAAGCAATACAAATAATATAATCAAACAAACAGTTACTCTATTTAATCATCATTAATAAACAGTTAATAATTAATGATGATTTTAAATAAAGTATCTATTTAAATCAAGCATTATGTTGGTATAGCAATAAATTGGGAGTATAGTTGCAATGATTTATTATTCGAAAACATGAGAAATGCCAGACATTAATATATTAATCTAGAAAGAATTATAAAAAAATATTTATAATACATATTTGTAAAAAATTATTTAAATTAATCATGCATAAAAAATTAATTTGGTGAAGATTTTTTTTTTTTCTCAAAATATTTCATGCTCTTATTTCGAAAGTTATGTCTTGAAGCAGCCTTATTATAATTTTTTTTTGTTTATTTATTCTACTTATTATTATTTTTTTTCCTGCACTTGTGAGGCATGAGTTCCTAATAAATGAAATTCTCGGTCCGCAGCGGGCGATGAAGAGAAGACTTTTAGGAATAATTGCTCTCCATTTGTGTGGGAACGTCATATGGTAGAAAATCTGGAAAACTCCCACACGGCAGCTTGATTATCAAAACGAAACACGGCTATATATACCTCCCCAACTGCCCTTCTTGCTGTAAAATTTATTATTGCTATACACAAGTGTATTAAGAATTAACAGGTTTGGCTAGAACATATAATTTATTACAATATTAATACTTGACAAACACATTTCGATTATGTTAAGCCGTTAATTACCACATCTTCAAAAGTAGTATTAAATAAAATTTAATAATGAATAAATAAGCTTAGTGTTTTTGAATGTTTATCTTTCTATCATTTGAGGTTTTATTAAATGGTAAAATGAGCATCAAAATGTTAAAATGTTCTCTAAATTTAAAAAAAAAAAAATTTTATATGAAAAAACAATTAAATATCAACTTTTAATCATTTCTGCTCACCGATTTTAATTAAAGGAACAAAATAATTAAATAAAAAAAAATTTTTTTTTTTACTAAAAAAAAAAATTAAAGAGCTAATTAACTAACTTTTTAATTATTACATATTTATTAACTAAATAAGAAATTAAAGAACCAAAACCACTAAAAGAAAAAAAATACCCCTTTGTAGACATAATGTAGAAGAAAACCTCAAATTTTAGTTCGAAAACACTAAAAAAAATAAATGTTTTTTGTTTAACATATTGAAATGCATAAATGACGAACAAAATAAATAAAAAATTCGTAGAAATGCAAATAAAAAAAAAAAAAAAACGGTTCAAACTAAATAGGAAAATAGAGTAGTATATATTTTTTTAAATATAAATATATAGTCACTTTAATAAAAACAAGAAAATTTTTAAAAAAATGCCGTTAATAACTTTTTCTTATTAAATTCACGATATAAGTTAAAATAAAATAAATTTCATTAAAAATTCTAATTACTTTAGTATCATAAGTTATTGTCAATTTTAATTTTTCAAAATACCGTCTCTTATGTTTAGGAAAGTTGAAATAACAATCCCCTTAATATTATATGTTCAAGTTCCATATTAAAATTTATATATGTACATCATAATTAAAAAATTTTAAATAAATGCCCTTTATTTATTTATTTATTTAATTTATTTTTTTTTATTGCAGTATTAATTTCTGCTAGAAAATGATACACATTTAAATGCGTTATTTATTAAATAAAAGCATATTCAAAATAAAAAGTCTCATTATTTTGTAACGTAAATTCCTATAACAAACTGAAACATATAAATCTTTTTTTTTTTTAAATATGTAATTTATGATACAAAAATTGTCTAATAAAAATGGCTAAAACCATAACACAGATCCTAAATTGGCATGGGAAAAATTTTTTTCATCTGTTTGATTTAAACAAAATGTATTAATCAATCTTATATTTTACATTCCTTTTTAATAATCAGTTCTTTGGTGTTTTTATATTTAAATGAAAATAACCAATAAATCATTTTAACAAAAAAATAAAAATGAACAAAACTCTTATACACGAGAAAGTTGATTCTTGAGAATGGCGCCAACTGAACATTACAAATCGTCCTTTATCGCCAAGCAATTTCAAAATATTCAAAAGGCGATAACCCTAGCCAAATGGTAAACCTCCCAGACCGGCGACACAGTGGAAGCGGACTTCGGCGGCGTCTGTTTCTCACAGAGGGCGGTTTTCGTAATAACTGATTGTCAGTCACTAACGGTTGAAAACAATGATCTTTCAGAAAATATCGGCTGTCCGCAAAATATTCCTCTAGATTTTTTTTTCTTTTCCTTCTTTCGAAACAAAAGTTGATTCAATTATTACTGATCATGGCGCGCTTCTTCAGATTTTATGATTTTTTTTTTTTTTTTTTTTTTTTCTACTTCTAATATCTTGATTTTGATTGAACTTTGGAAGTGACTAAACGTCAATTGTTCTTTCCGGCAGACTACATTTGCAAGGTCAAGATTTCGGAAAACAGCGTCTACTCGCCTTTTATAATGTATGTTGCGGCTAGACTTTCTGTCTATTAAAAGAAGGTCGTACTTGGTACAAGATTATTTACTTCGTGAAAATTTTTTTTATATACATTTATATTTCTGACGCATACGTAAAGCACTTCAAATGATTCCATTTGTCTGACTGCTTTTTTTCCAGCATTCCTGTAAAAGATTCTTTTCATCATTATTAAATACAAATTAATGCAATAGAATATATCGCAATCGCTTAGTTATAAAGTGCAACTGTTGATCTTGAATCTATCAGGTTATAAAAAAAAGGATAAAAATATTTTTAAAAATTTTATTCATTTTTAGAATACATTTTAAGAATTACATATTTCTGATGCATACGTAAAACATTTCAAATGATTCCATTTGTCTGAGTATGTATTGTATCTTATGTATTTTTTTTTTCTGCATTCCAGTGAAGGATTCTTTACATCATTATTATATAAGAAATTAATGCAATAAAATAGATTGCAATCGCTTAGTTATAAAGTGCAACTGTTGATTTTGGATCAATCTGATAAAAAAAAAAAAAAAAAAAATAAAAAAAAAAAATTCGTTCATTTTTAAAATTTTAGAAATACATTTATATTTCTGATGCATATGTAAAAAGACTTCAAATGATTCCATTTGTCTGACTGCATAAGTATTTTTTTTTTTTCTGCATTCCAGTGAACGATTCTTTTCATCATTATTAAAAAGAATTAATGCAATAGAATATGTCACATTCGTTTATTTATAAAGTGCAACTGTTGATTTAGAATAATTCTGGTTATAAAAAAAGCATACAAATAATAATTAAAAAAAATTCGTTCATTTTTGGAATTTTAGAAATACATTTTAAGAATTACGTTTATATTTTTGACGCATACGTAAAAGGCCAAATGATTCCATTTTGTCTGACAATTTATGTATTTATTATTATTTTTTTTTTCTGTATTCCAGTGAAAGATTCTTTTTATTAATATTATATAAGAATTAATACAATAGAATATTTTGCAATAGCTTAGTTATAAAGTGCAACTGTTGATTTTGAATCAATCTGATTATAAAAAAAGGATATAAATAGAAAAAAAATTTCCGTTCATTTTTAGAATTTTAGAAATACATTTTAAGAATTAAATTTTTATATTTCTGACGCATACGTAAAACACTTCAAATGATTCCATTTGTCTGACTGCTTATTTTTTTCCTGCATTCCAGTAAATAGTTCGTTTCATTATTATTATACAAAACTTAATGCAACAGAATACGTTACAATCGCTTAGTTATAAAGTGCAACTGTTGCTTTTGAATCAATCTGGTTATAAAAAAAGCATACAAATAAAAAAAAATTCGTTCAGTTTTACAAATATATTTTAAGAATCACATTTATATTTCTGACGCATACCTAAAAGACCTCAAATGATTACATTTGCCTGACTACTTATGTATTTTTTTTTACTGCATTCCATTGAAGGATTCTTTTCATCATTATTAAATACGAGTTAATGCAATAGAATACATGGCAATCACTTAATTTTTAGGGTGCAACTGTTGATTTTGAATCAACCTGGTTATAAAAAAAGAATGAAAAATAAAAATAAATGAATAATAATAATGATGATTTCATTTATTTTTAGAAATGCATTTTAAAAATTAAATTTACAAACATAATTTAATTATTAAAAAATTATATCATTTATTTTTTAGTACAAAAAAATTTAATGTATATAGTATCAATGATTATAAATTACAAGACATTTCTACAAAAAAGTTAAGAAATTAAATTTAAATTATGTATTTTCTTAATTACAAAATATGTTTAATTTATATAAACAGTCCCGATGGTGCCATGGATGTTTGTAGTAGTTCGGAATCCACTTTAAAACATAGGTTCTCGGTCTGATAGGATCGTAGAGTGTTGTGGGGGTAGTGTTACTCGCGTCCATTGCTTGTCTTCAAGCGACACGTGCCTCCTGGGTAGTGCTAAATGAGTAACAGGGTGCAGCCCTTGCTTATGGCATAAAGATTAACTGTCTTTGTATTGTCAGCTGCATTAAAACCACCAACAATATTTAAATAAATTAATAATTTGAGTTTATATAAATAAATTATTAGCATAAAACTAATAATTATATCTAAATTATTATTTATAATTAATAATTTTATGCCATGCTATTATTATGTAGTTTTTTAACCACAAAATAATTAAATTTAAAGTATTTCAAACATTTTAAAATTGATAATGATATTGCGATTTGATTATTTGTTTTTTTATAATGGGTACTGTGATTATGTTATTTGCCGATTAATTTGTTTAAACTTTTTTCAATTAAATAAATTTTATAAAATATTTTTAATAATTGAAACTTTTTTTCTTAAAATATTCGATATAATTTTAAATGAATGAATAAAAAATAAATTACATTATATTGCTGATTAGAAGTAAGTGCAAAAAATGTGTCCTTAAAAATGCATTCTATGTTTACAAATTTGATTAAGGTGCCGCCACACTGGTTTAACCTTTTTGTCTGCGTGCATTTTTAATCGCCTCGTGTTGACTGATAAGATTAACATTAGCGTCTCTTTATCTGCGAAACGCCGGTTAGCTGTCTCAGGTGATGGGACAGAACTTTATGTGACGTTCGCCATTAATTAAACATTATCTGAAAGTGATCCCAGTTGAGACTGATATTTTTAAGATAGTTTTTATTAAATATTGTATGGCATACCTGCCAACAACATCAATTCTAACATTCTAAAATCAATTCGTTTTTCTTACATTGACGAATATTCTCTCGCAGTCAAATTGCACGGCCATTTTAATAAGTCATTATATACTGCTATTTTTCCTAACGTTATTCCAAGAATTTTGCTATTTTTTCTAGTATTTTTCCAAAAAAAGGTTTCTTACACGCTCTTTATTGTGCAGGGGTGGCCAACCCAAAGGATCTTGCGGGCCACTTTGGAAATGCATCCTAACTCCGTGGGCAGCATTATAAAATTATGTATCCCCGTATTAGATTTAGACCCACTATAGACATTTTTTGGAGTGAAAAATTTAAACATAATGAGTTATTATTTTTGTGTTTTCTATTATTCTTACCTGTAAACACAGACAATATAATCATAAGGATACTAAACGCACATGGTAAAGAAATATAAAACACTAAAAATGAAATATAAAAAACATATAAATATAAACGAAATAAAAAAAAAAATGAAATCATTAAAAAATATTTTTTTTTTTTTTTTATTACATATTAGTTTGCGCAAGAATATTATTTTAAAATAAAGATTAATTTTTTCTCATAATTTCGTCAGTTAACTTCTAAATATATGGATGCACACAATGTATTTTTTAATACATTGGTTTTCACCACTTTGGCTGTTATAAAATAAATATATTTCGTAAAATTGCAATAAATCTCACGGGTCGCTAAAATATTCAAGGCGGGTCAACAGGTTGTCCACCCCTGTTATAGTATGTGAGCTTGCATTTTATGATTAATTTGTTAAGTTTGCATTTAAATCGTACAATTATTCAATACTTTCGACGTTATTTATGTTTCATCATGCAGAAAGGGGAACGACTCATGAATGACTTAAAAAAAAAAAAAAAAAAAAAAAAAAAATGGCTGACTTTAAAAAAAAATTGCTAGAAACGTGGCAATCTGTAAAATATACAGAATTTACTAGCTTTTCAAAGCAGTCTACACAACTGGATCACGATGAATTAAAAAAATTTTAATTTTAATTTATTTATAAAATAAGCCGTTTGCTTTGAAGGTGGTGTAAGTCCATTTTATATTAAATGGAGATATTTAAGGGTTTGCATTTTAATGGTTTGAAAAATACTGGTATATGTTGATACTCTCATTTTATGTTTTTTTTTATAAATATTAAAAGTTTATAATATCGTTTTTAAGGTATTAGGTAAAAGAAATTTATACTTTTGATGACTTCAAATGGATTTGCACCATTTAAAGTCAACAAAATATGAAAATCATACAATCAATGAATTTTAAAAATAAATAAATTAAAAATAATTTTTTTAAATATCAAATATGGGATTTCAATTGAATCAAACCAATTTTATGACATTTTTATTAAATATGTCAAAAAAATTAAACAAAAGGGCTTTATTTCCACATTTCTTCAAGTAATGGCTTATTAATTACTTTAATTACAACTTTATACTAATATGCACCATAACATTTGGAGGAATATAAGGTAAGTCCATGATATCGTTGAATTTTTTGGATGTGATGGGCCTGGCATGATGATATAAAGGTGCTAGTATTATATTTTCAAATATTCGCGAAAATTTTCCCTCCTTCCGCGAGACCACACGGGTTCTTGGACTTGGTCTAGATGTTGCTGTCTGCCAAGTGGGATAAGATAAAAAAAAAAGGCCCATTTAAAACTTATCTGGCTAAGTAGATAAGCACTCAGAGTTATTCTTGATTATCATTATTAAACAAGCAATATTAAAAAAAAAAAAATTTAAGTCAATTCCTACTTTTTTTTCACTCTATTGCAGAAAGTCCTTTATAAATAATTTTCATTCATTTTTTAAGTTTATCTGGCGCCATCTATGGGCAGATATATGCAACTTAAATCTAAAAAAAACTAAAATTAATGAATTAAATTTAATTGCTGAATTAATGTTTGAAAAAACTGTATTAACATCCAGTTTCCTCCACTACGAGTTAAACAAAATGTATATGAACTTGAGTGGATGAATAAAAACTATTTTATGAACAATTGAAAATTTGAACAAGATATATATAGGAGAGTGTGAGCTAATAGAAGGAATTGAATGAGAGCTATAATCTTCGATATAATTACTGTGACCAAACATTACATAAAAACTAGCCTTAAGCCGATGGTCGATTAAATTTAATTAATAATTCTTAGTACATATACCATTTATATATTATATAAGAATTATTAATTAAATTTAATCGATTGAATTATAATTATTAACATCGTATTAATAAACGGTCGAATTATAATCGATTGAATTATAATTATTAATATCGTATTAGTAAACAATCATACGATTTAATCGTATGATTGTTTACTAAAAACATAATTTCCTGCTTTACTCAACATTCCATCTCTTCCTTAAACTAGACTAAACACTACAATTGGGGAAAAACAAATGATCAATTTTAAAAATTCCACACACATACCTTATTCTGATGTTAAATCAGAACTCGGTAAAACAAGTTTTAGTACAAGAACAGATCACGTATATTTATAACATATTTACGTACCTAAATGTATGGTACAGACACGTATTATTGTATCGCAGAAATTTGATTCAATTACATACATGCACATAAATGTATGAAACAGTCACAACAGTTATTATATCGTACGATATACCTGTTATTATATCGTATATGAAACAGTCACGTGTTATTATAGAAATTTGATTCAATTACGTACATACACATAAATGTATGAAACAGTCACATTTCTACTATTATATCACAGAAATTTGATTCCATTACATAGATGCAATAAATGCATGAAATAATAACGTTATTACATCGCAGTAATTTCATTCAATTACAGACATGCACATAAAAGTATGAAACAGTTACGTGTTATTATATCATAGAAATTAGATTCAATTACATATACATGCACGTAAATGCACGTGGTGAAACAGCCACGTGTTATTATATCATAGAAATTTTATTAAATTACATATATGCATTCCATTCTTCCACCAAATTCTTAACGCTTAATAATTTATCATTTTTAACCCTTAATTAGTTAAATAAGGTTTAATTAATAATTTATGTAGAACATTCTGAATTTAATCGTTAAAATTTTAATATATCAATACATTTATAACTAAAAATTTTATTTATTCTAAAATTTGTAATTAAAATTGAAACTTTATGTTTTAATTCAAATTCGTGAATCTCAATTCATAAATGCTACAAAGATTCATTTCATTCGCTAGGACTGTATACTTTTATAAGCCTGTTGCCATTCGCCAGCATACAAATAACGATACTATATGTGCCACGTGTGCTAAAGTAATTTATGTACGAATTATTTGCCAATTCTCTGCCAGAATAAATTAAAGAAGACGTCATTTAAATTAAAAGGAAACTGAATTTAGAAAACAATGCTATCGATATGAACTAACTTATTATAATTTATAAACATTATAATTTTCAAAGTAATGTAAACTTAAATTTTGTAAATATTGAATCAAATCCGTTTAATAAAAATCAAGAATAATTAATAGAATCTCGTAGGTAAAAAAAAAAAAAAAATTTAATTGATATTGGGAGGGGAATTTTGAGAATGAACCTGGGGGGGGGGCACAATTACAAGCTTATTATTCATAAATATATTATTATAATTCATATATATTATTATTCATAACTCTGGTATTCTATTGGTAAATAGTTAATCAGTATCATTATATTAGTACTTAAGAATGTGAAGACAGAATTCTCTAAGTCTCTCTTCGGGAGTGTATTGCGATCAATATATTATATATATATATATTTAGCCCCCACCCCTACTAATGTTGTTTTTTATTGTAGTCTGGATGTTTATTTTTTTTATTTGTAATTTGCAAATTCATAAATGAAAAAAATATAGATAATTTATAAAATAAACATAATAAAATTTATAAGGAAATTTCTGTACACAAAATTTGGAGCCTAAAAAGCAGTTTCTTCTTCTTCTTCAATGACTCAACAGTCCCACGGTGGGCCAAGGTCGTCTGCCTACTGGCAGATTCCGATACATGAGGGGTTTTCTTTTTACAGGGTAGCGTTGCCAACTCTACAGTCATATTAAACTGGGTTTGGTTTCGTTTATGGCTCTACGGTCATTTTGTACATACTTAGGGCTAATTAGATCGGGAGCTACAGTTTAAGTGGTTTCCGAACCACTACAAGCATCCATGATACCGCCAGGAATCCGAGTCCGAAACTTGTGGCACCAGAGCGGTAGTCCCTCGGCTATTAGGCCCCAAAAAACAGTTTATTACTTCAGTATTTAATCTTTTTGCAAAAATGTCCGTTCGCGTTTTATTATATTTTTTTATAATATTTAAATTTTTTTACTGTAATTTTAAGATTTATTTGTTAATTTGCCTTTAGAGATCCCTTCCCAAAATATAGAAATCATTAATTGACTACTACTACACCAAACCCCACCATTGTGCCTAGAGCCGAGTTGCCCCTTTACAGTTTGAGAATGATGTGAGTTAGAAGTCTGACTGGGCTCCGAGACGCTCTACAGTCATATGAGACTGGACCTACGGCTTAAAGTGGATTCTGCACCACTACAAACATCCATGACATCGCCGAGACTCGAACTCAAAACTTGTGGCACCGAGCGCCAGACACTTGACCATCAGGTCCCGAAACCATTCATCTGAATAAATTTTTGTTACCAATGGCACAGTATGCATGAAAATAAATTATTTGACTTGTGGCATAAAATTAACCTTGCTGCAAATACCAGAAACAGTTTCTCAATAAAATTATGTGAAAATGAAAATAATAAAAATATCAAGTTAAATTCAAAAACAAGACTTACCTTGGATAGTTATACACCTGCTTACATATCATTGGGATTACCTTCATAGAACATCTGACAGTAGATTTCGCAAACGATATTATGTGAAAGTACTGACTTTTGGAAGCAGATAACAGAGAGATAAATGCACCGTACTTAAAATAACTCATGTTCGCAAGAATAAGGAGAAAGCGGTGGAAACTTACAGAAGTAATTATGTCTAACTGCAATACTGTCTTGTCATTGCTGCACTTATCTTCTTCGAATAATTCTACGTGGATTTCACAGGGAATAAATACCACATAGGTCACCATTGCTATTATCTTATCAATCACACGAAATTGTACTTATCGTGTCTGCGATTTTTGTCCCACAGAATGGTTGACCGCTGACGACTCCTAAACGACTGGTGAACCATTGTAAATTGTCACCTGAGAAGTAGGTGGATTCAAGTTGCACCTGGCAGGTACTAAGCCAATCATTCGCATTTAAAACTACAAGGCTACCTTTCCAGCCACACATTTGCGTGCTTTTAATTAGCTTTATTTTGATTAACTTCAAGGAATTAGTGAGGATTTTGTCTGATCCAGGTGACTAACTTAACAACTAAATCAGTCAATATCTCTTCTAAAAGCCCAATATACACAGTCCAGTCACATTAATGTGACCACCATCTACTTTAGACGTCAAGGTGAAATAACCAATCACAAAAGGCAGGTGGCAGCACATTGCAGTGGAGTGTATATAAAGAATTCCACTTAATACCACATTCCACACTCCACTTAAAGCCAGAATATACAAGAGTGTATATTCTGGATTTTGACAGGTGGCCACATTAATGTGACTAGACTGTGTATTTGATAATGCTCCGAAGTATTTCTGCCATCAATAATCTCTTGAATTATTATATTACTTACAACCAGGAATTTCTGTGTGTTATCATGGAATTAAGAGTACGGCAGGTTTCAACACGTATTGCTTAGTTGAAAATAACAAAGCTAATTTTTTAACCTGCCAGACTCGTAGGTCATTGGCAAAGTGTGCCGCAGATGAGCATTAGGGCTAAGATTCAATCCGCTGGCGGCTTTCTTGTAGACATTGTTTCAAAAAAATGAGTTGATTCGATGGCGTTTGTGTTCAGCATCTATTAGTTGGTCTACCTGGTGGGAATTTTAAGGATTTTTCTCCCAATACACAAATTTGGGATAGTTACCCATAAAAGTCCTCCCGGAAAGTACTGCAATCTTTTTCCAGTGACACGGAGACAAGTATTCTACCTATGGTGCTCCGCCACAACAGAAGTTGCCCTCTTTCCTTCCCTCCCTCCCTCCATGAGAACACATGGGTTCATGGATTTAGTCTAGATGTTGCTGTCGACCAAGTTGGTTTAGAAACAACAACAATTTTTAACCTTGCATTATGAAAATTTTGCCGCAATAAATATTCAATTTGCATTTTGTTAATAGAAAAAAAAGAAGGAATAAAAACTCTGGCGCTCGGTGCCACAGGTTTCGACCCCGGAATCCACTTTAAACCATAGGTCCCAGTCTCATATGAATGTAGAGCGTTTATCATAGGGCTGACAACCCTACCCCGTAAGAAAGAAAACAACTTATGTTATGGAATCTGTTAGTTGGCAGTCAGCTTTGGCCCACCAAGGGGCTGTTGCACAAATGAAGAAGAAGGAATAAAATGCCAAAATTACAATCCCGGTTGATTATTTAATAATGAAAGAGTTAAAAAAGTGGTGGACGAGAATAAAATAATTAAGAAATAATGACGACGGGAGGAGGGATGGTAGAAATCAAATTTTTAGAACGGCATGTCAAGATTCCTGAAATTGTGCATGAAACAAATTAGATCCTTTCCCCTCCGTCTTTCCAACAAAACTAACAAAATGGGTCCAGAAAAAATATTTTACATTTGATATATATTTTAATTCAGCTTTATATTAATATGTATTTTCATACACATTTATTTCACAGATAGAAAATTAACATTTTCGAAAAAGATTTCTTTATGAATAACAAGAAATTTTGGGGATGTTAATATGAAATTTTTGAAATCGACAGTATCAACTTATCGGAGATTTTGGAACGTATTAATATTCGAAATAATAACATGAATCGCTCCACTAAACATAAAGGATACCTTATTATGGTACTATACTTTATAAAAGATATTGCATATCATTAAAAAGGTAAACTTGCCTTAGAAAATTCTAATTTATATTTGTGACTGCTTAATATTCTTCAAAATCCTTTTCTATTGTACTGATTTATATTAAAAATATGCTAAAATTTACTTAAAATTTAAATTAAACTGTGATATATTCATTATATTAAATAGACTTCTTATTAATGATAACTTCTAAATTAATGATTCAGTTAACAATTACGAGTTATTTTAATGCCCCATGGATTGTTTTTTAAGAGTTATTTGAATCTTAAAACAGACTATCTAATATATAAATCTAATAATATATTAAATAGACTAACTTTTAAATTAATGATTCAGGTCACAATTATTAGAAATAGACTGACTAATATACTATAAATAACATATTAAATATACTAATAATTATTCTATTTAATATTTTATAAAATAACTAATATATCAAATAGACTAACTTCTAAATTAAGGATTTAGTTAACAATTATGAGTAATTTTAGTGCCACATAGATTGTTTTTTAAGGGTTATTTAAATCTTGAAATAGACTAACACATAAATAATATTTAAATCTAATAACATATTAAATAGACTAATAATTAGTCAATTATTACGTTATTTTACAATATATTAAATTGACTAATTATTAGTCTATTTAATATATTGTAAAATAACTGATATATTAAATTGACTAACTTCCAAATTAATAATTCAGTTAACAATTATGAGTAATTTTACCACATGTAATGCTTTTAAAGGTTACTTAAATCTTAAAATAGACTAATTAATATATAAATAATATTTAAATTTAATAATGAATTAAATAAACTAGTAATTAGCCGATTTAATATATTATAAAATAACTAATATATCAAATAGACTAACTTCAAATGAATGATTCAGTTAACAATTAAAGAACAATTTTAGTGCCCCACGGATTGTTTCTTAAGGGTTATTTAAATCTCACTTGAAAACAGTGATATAATTAAAAAATATTGTGTTCACAAAACGAGGCCTTGGCCTGTTACCCTCCGAAAGTGCAATGCTTGACAATTCTGCACTTGGAACTCGCTCAAGCTTCATTATTTTTATCAACATGCGAGTAGTAGGAGAAGAGTTGAGTGATTTTGAAGAATAAAAATTTTAACAGCTTACGAGACTGGAGTAATGAAAAGATACTGTTTGTGACAATTAAGTTCTAATCACTTGTATAGAAAGACACAGGGATGTTTATTCTTTAACATTTAGAAATTTGATCTTTTGAAAGTAAAACACTTATTTTTGGAAATGGTTGCCTTGAGAAAATATTTATTACTTTACACCGTATATAATGGTTTACTATTTATCCATCAATATGTTTTTTTTGTTTTGTTGTTGTTGTTGTTCCGTTCTAATGCAGCTGGCAAATACGTAGACAGTTATCTTGGATGCCTTAAGCGCTGCACCGACGCGACGTTACTCACTTAGTACTACAAAGGAGGTGTGTGTAGCTTGAAGACAAGCAACGGACGCCGAGTAACAATACCTCCGCAACGCTCGACAATCATGCTAGACCAGGACCTACGGCTTAAAGTGGATTCCAAACCACTACAAACATCCATGTCAATTTAACGTTTAGATAAGGCGTTTTTTTCTGTCGAAAATTACTTTTACTACCGCGTCGTCAAGTAATTTACTTCTTTATAATCTGGCTAGCTTTCTTTTCTTTTCTCGACACCCCCCCCTTCCTCCTCCGTACCTAGTACCTCCCCTAGCATTTAGAAAGCGGAGGGTGAAACATCGGTGGGCCTCGTGCATACCACGAAAAGCACTGACGGGTAAAGGGGAAGGACAGTACCTGCCTGGAGGACTTTTAGAGGTAACTGTTCCGCTTTTGCGTTTCGTGAGGAAAACTCCCTCCAGACAGCTCGATTATTTATGAGAGACACGCCCAATCGCCATCGAGTCTCCCCATTTCTAGAAGCACTGACTACAACCGTGCCGCCAGATGATAATAATATATTAAATACATTAATAGTTAGTGTATTTAATATGTTATAAAATAACTTAATATATCAAATTAATAATCAATAACTTCTAAATTAATGATTCAGTTAACTATTAAGGGTAATTTTAGTGCCACATGGATTGGTTTTTAAGGGTTATTTAAATCTTGAAATAGATTAACTAATACACAAGTATTTATATATAATAACATATTAAATAGACTAATAATTAGTCTCAGAGATGCCATTTTTGACCAGATGTCAATTGCAGCGAGCTTGTTGTGAGCGAAATCAGCCGGAGACACTCAGAGCGAGAACTACTTGCTTGTTCCGTCTGGACGCGGCTAAAAACTATGAACACAAAGAAAATACTTATTCGAAACAAAATACGTTAATAGAGAATTTTTGCATACCGTACGTTAGTTACCGTAGGACGTCCGTTAGCTTTTTCTCCCTAGCGCGCATGCTCAGTTTAGGAAATGAGCATGCGCGCTAGGGAGAAAAAGCTAACGGACGTCCTACGGTAACTAACGTACGGTATGCAAAAACTCTCTATTATCATTTATATTTGTTTGATTGAAAAATAAAGTAAATTGATTTGATGCTTTTTATTACATTTGGTACATTTTGGTAAACTTGTAACACAAAGTTACATAAAGTATTTAAGAAAGGAGTACATCTTTCTTGTGAAAAGCTTATTCACATGTGCTTTATATGAGAGAGAGGAAAATAAAAATAAAAAAAAAGGATATTCATGCAGCCAGTTTGCCAATGATAAGGCATGCTGCCAAAACATGAGTGTACACAGATATGTACATCTATACAGATATAATCTATATTAATCTATACATCGAGCTATACAGCGACATGCCTATGTTCCACTATGTCTACCGTGAATAACCCAATGAGGGGAAGCTCCTGAGGGGACATTTAAAGGTATATGCCTTGTATTTGTATGCCATATAGATAAAACTCCCAAAAGACAACTTCATTGTCAATGTCGTTTTCACAGACTGTCACAATCGCCATCGCGTCTCCTCGTCTCTGGGAGACAACGAAATGGACGCCGTTAGCCGATTCGAACCTGAATTGTCCTGAACGCTAAATACCCAATTTTAGACGATTGTTTTGTTTGTTGCTGTACTGTCGTTTTGTGCATACTTTAGGCTAATTTGACCGGGACCTACAGTTTAACGTGGACTCCGAAGCATCAACAAACATTCATGCCACAGTCAAGATTCGAACCTGGAACTTGTAGTACCAAAGGCCAGAGCGACAGCCAATTGGCCATCAGGCCGCCATTTTTACATGAATCGTACACAATACGTTACAGAATATTGAGAGTACCACTAAATTTTTTGAACTCATGTCAAACTTTCGAAAGTTGTGCACGAGACTCCCTTCAACCCCATTCCTCTCACAACTACAAGGTAAAATTTAAAAGACATCATCACAAGGTCCATTTAACATGTTGTGCTTCATTACTACCCAGTAAAATATGATTCTCTCCTGCATATTTATTTCAAAGCCAATGAAAGTAAATAATTTCGAAGAAAAAAAAATATATTTTTGGAATCTACGAAGGAAAATTATGGATAGCAACATGAAATTTTCGGAACGAGTTATTTGAAATGAGTAGCATCGAAATTTCGGAGCACAGACAATTAGTTGAACTGTTGCATCATTGGTGGAATTTATACTCTCGTCTCCCCAATACCACAAGGATTCAAGATTCAATAAAAGATTATAGATTCAAGGATTAACAATCAATTTAACTATTAATTAAAGATTTAAGGATTAATTCATTCTTTCGGCACCAGAAAGCGTCGCACATTTGAAAGAATTGTTAGTGTGCAACTTGAACTTTTTTTTTTTTTGGACTGGCAAAGATCATTTGCACAACGTCGTGATTAAAGCAGTTGGCATGTGTAATTAATCATTCGAAAACCAGAAAAAGAATTTCAGACTCTTTCGAAGTTTTATAAGAATGTGCTGTTATCAAGAACTACCAAGTTTGTCCTAGTCCCACCTCTACCATCTATCGAACTACCAAGTTATAGGGAATTCCTCTTGAAATATAGCCCAATAAAAACAATTTTTCACTTCTTTATTCATAAGAACTTTTTATAGGTGATAAGGAAAGTGATTGTTGGAGAAGACAGTACAACGCAGAAATTTATAAATGCTTTCAAGACCCAGATGTTATAAAATGTTATAAAATTTATCAAGATCAATAGATTAAACTGGGCTGCTCATATATTTAGAATGAATGATTTAAACCCTGTAAAACGGCTCGTTTTGACAAAGAGGAAGAGGACGACCCAAGTTGCGATGGATAGACGCAGTTGTAAAAGATTTTGCTGTAGTAAAGGTTAAGAATTGGAGGACCATTGTCAGCCAGAGGAATGCATGGAAATCTCTTCAAAGAAAAGCCTTGGTTCACTCTGGGCTGTCGTGCTATTGATGATGAGGATTCATAAAAACTGATAAGACGAAAAGGTGAAAGACAAAAAGTCGAAATTCGACAGAAAATAAATAGTGGTGTCTAGTATCCTACGTGCTATATTATGTGTCGCAAGATTGATGGGTTTATATCACAAAGAAGATATGATATTTTTGACTCATGTAGAAAATAAATATTCATTCGTTATGTATATGTGTGTGTATGTATGTATATATTCATATGTATTTGTTATCGATTTTACACGTGTAAAATCGATAACAAATACTCACATTATGAACACTATTGAATATATATTTGATAAATGAAATTAGGTATATTTTTTTATCTAATCAATGCCAACTTACATTATTACCAAATATAGCCAATACCATTACCGATACCATTACCATTACCCACCGATATACCATTATTATACCGATAAAATTGCAAATTGTAGGGATTTCTTAAAAAAAAGACAGATTGTCAACATTTGTTGACACATTATTTCTTATCCAATGATAAGGAACACGGAAATAAATGAGCAACAAATCGTGCCAACTTGTCTGAGTCATTAGTCCCTAGGATAAAACCTAACTCCCAGACGAAGAAAATGTATAACCAGAAAATGTTTGATATATATCGTATTTAAATTTAATTTGTTAATCTCAACGACTTTAAAAGAGTAAAATTACACTCTACGTTAAACTTCAAAATCTATGTGTTATGTCAAATTTTCTAAAAGATCGTCTGGTGAAAGCACAAATAATTTTATTTCAAAAGGGACAATGAAATTTTCCCATGACAGAAAATCGTTTGGAATTTAAAGTTTTTTTTATTTTTTATTTATTTTTTTAAGATTGCTTTTATGCGTTTTGTTCATACATTAAATTTTAAGGGTAACTTTGTATAGCAACCGAGATAATTATATATAGACGTATATATTTAATTTCTTTCATGAACTAATAATTATATAATTAAATATTTTATAATTGCTCTAAAGGATCGTTTGGTGAAAGGAAACACAATTTTATTTCAAAGCGAAAATGCGATTCTCCAAGAAAAAAAAAATCGTTTGGAATTTAAAGTTTTTATTTTTATGTTTTAAGATTGCTTTTATGCATTTTGTTCTTACATTAAATTCTAAATTTATAGGTAACCTGTATATCGACTAAGCTTATTATATATATATATATATATATATATATATATATATATCTTTAACGAAGCAATAATTTTATAATTAAATATTTCAAAAGGAAAATGAGATTCTCCAAGAAAAAAAAAAAGTCGTTTGGAATTAAAAGTTTTTATTTTTATGTTTTAAGATTGCTTTTATGCATTTTGTTCTTACATTAAATTCTAAATTTATAGGTAACCTGTATATCGACTAAGCTTATTATATATATATATATCTTTAACGAAGCAATAATTTTATAATTAAATATTTCAAAAGGAAAATGAGATTCTCCAAGAAAAAAAAAAAAGTCGTTTGGAATTAAAAGTTTTTATTTTTATGTTTTAAGATTGCTTTTATGCATTTTGTTCTTACATTAAATTCTAAATTTATAGGTAACCTGTATATCGACTAAGCTTATTATATATATATATATATATATATATTTATATCTTTAACGAAGCAATATCTTTAACGAAGTAATAATTTTATAATTAAATATTTCAAAAGGAAAATGAGATTCTCCAAGAAAAAAAAAAAGTCGTTTGGAATTTAAAGTTTTTATTTTTATGTTTTAAGATTGCTTTTATGCATTTTGTTCTTACATTAAATTCTAAATTTATAGGTAACCTGTATATCGACTAATATATTATTATATATATATATATATATATATATATCTTTAACGAAGCAATAATTTTATAATTAAATATTTCAAAAGGAAAATGAGATTCTCCAAGAAAAAAAAAGTCGTTTGGAATTAAAAGTTTTTATTTTTATGTTTTAAGATTGCTTTTATGCATTTTGTTCTTACATTAAATTCTAAATTTATAGGTAACCTGTATATCGACTAAGCTTATTATATATATATATATATATATTTATATCTTTAACGAAGTAA
Source organism: Caerostris darwini (assembly GCA_021605075.1). NCBI lineage: Eukaryota > Metazoa > Arthropoda > Arachnida > Araneae > Araneidae > Caerostris > Caerostris darwini. The sequence continues at coordinate 115,024 of BPLQ01015437.1, forward strand.
TAATTTTATAATTAAATATTTCAAAATGAAAATGAGATTCTCCAAGAAAAAAAAAAAGTCGTTTGGAATTAAAAGTTTTTATTTTTATGTTTTAAGATTGCTTTTATGCATTTTGTTCTTACATTAAATTCTAAATTTATAGGTAACCTGTATATCGACTAAGCTTATTATATATATATATATATATATTTATATCTTTAACGAAGTAATAATTTTATAATTAAATATTTCAAAATGAAAATGAGATTCTCCAAGAAAAAAAAAGTCGTTTGGAATTAAAAGTTTTTATTTTTATGTTTTAAGATTTCTTTTATGCATTTTATTCTTACATTAAATTCTATGGGTAACCTGTATATCGAAACGAAGTAATAATTATATAAAGAAACATTCTAAAATTGCTGTAAAAGATCGTCTGGCGAAAGCAAAGAATGTTATTTCAAAGCGAAATGAGCTTTTTCAAGAACATTAAATCGTTTGGTATTCCACAGATTTTTCTATTCCTTCTACTAGCTCACACTCTCCCTATATATATATCTTGTTCAAATTTTCAATCGTTCATAAAATATTTTTTATTCATCCACTCAAGTTCAAATACATTTTTTTTTAACTTGCAGTGGATGACACTTGATGTTAATACAGTTTTTCCAAATATTAATTCAGTAATTAAATTTAATTATTTATTATTATTTTTTTTAATTACTGCTATACGTTTTGTTCTTACATTAAATTCTAAATTCCATGGGTAACCTGTATAACAACCCAGCCGATTATATATATATATAATATATATTAGACAATTTTATTTCAAGAACATTAAATCATTTGGTATTCTATAATTTTTTTATTTTTCCAGATTGCTTTTATGCGTTTTGCTCTTACAATAAATTCTAAATTTTATGGGTAACTGTATATTTGCCAAGCCGATTACAATTTTATATCTTTATTATTATTATTATTATTATTTTGTATACGCGATACAGTGACACATTACTGTATTTAATAATGTTTTAAACCGTAATTTTTTTTTTTTTTTTTAATTTTTTTTTATTTTTTAAGATTACTGCTATGCGTTTTGTTCTTACATTGAATGCTAAATTTTATGGGCAGCCTGCATATCGCCCAAACCGATAACAATTTTATATCTTTTTTTTTTTTTTTTTTTTAATATTATTTTTGTATGCACGATACAGTGACACATTACTGTATTTAATAACGTTTTAAAGCGTCATTTTTAAAAAAATTTTAAGATTACTGTTATGCGTTTTGTTCATACATTAAATTCTAAATTCCATGGGTAACATGCATATCGGCCAAGATGATTTCAATTTTATATCTTTATTACTGTAATTTTTGCATGCATTATTTGCAGCGACACTTTACTGTATTTAATAATGCTTTTTAAACCGCCATTTTAATTTCAAATAGGTACTACAGCGAACGAAAAGGGCTGGTTGGAGAAGTAGCAAGAACTGCTGAGGGGTAGGACGAATAATACCCTGAGGAAAAGGGGAAGAATTCGAAAAGGAATACGCAACATTCTTTTACCTTTTGGTAGAGAAGAAAATATCAGGAGGGAACACGTTTAAGGAGCCCCATTGTCTGTTTGGATTGCTTCTCCCTGCAACTGTAACTTCAAAGCGAAAGTTTCAACTTGTGGGGTGCAACTACTGTGTGGGAAGCGTGTCGTATTTTCCACAAATAGAAGATTAGTATTCAGATGAGTATGGGCTTTTATTTGCGATTAACAATAAAAGCAACAGACTAAAAATAATTATGTGACAGAAAACAAAGTCAGTAAGTTCTGACTTTGACTGATGACTTAGACTAAACAAAGTTTAAGTCATCCGTTACTTCTTCATTGGAATGGATTGGTAATTTCCAAGTTAAGAAGTTAGTAAAAGCGAATGGAAAAAGATTCATTCCTAAGCTATTTACCATGAGTTCTTAATCAGAGGTCCACGGATCCCTAAAACAGTCCATGAATCTGGTTCAAGACCCTAGACATTTGGTAAAAGAGGGGTAAAAAAAAATAACTGAAAATGAAAATGATTTATCAAACATTTCTCATGTTGTAATAATTTATATGATTACTAATAAAATCAAGAAATAGCTTTTGCCACATTGGCAAATTTTTAATGATAAAATTTAAATTATCTATCATCTATTTTATTAATAAATGTACGCAGGAAAAAGTTACATGCATTATTGCTGTTAATTTTTGTTAATTGTTTTTAATGCAACTAAAATACTTTGTTTTTACTGTAAGTATCCTAAAAAACCCGGAAATGATTGATAACTTCCTAGTTATGAAATTAATAAAAGCAGATGGAAAAAGAACCATTTCTTAACTGTTTAGCATGAATTCTTAACCAGAGATCCGTGGATCCCTAAAAAGTCCGTGGATCTGGTTCAAGAAATTTGGAAAAAAAAAAAAAAAAAAAAAAAAAAAAAAAAAAAGATAATTTATCTAATATTTTTCGTATAGACCATAAGTTATGTGATTACCAATAAAACGTGTCAACGGCCCTACCATGCTGAATATACCGGTTCTCGTTAGATCACCGAATGAGCACCAATCTTAAAGGCTTACAATCTAAGATGGTGTCTGGCAAGTATTAAATAGATAACGTTGGATAATAAAAATGACTTGAAAACGGATTGAGAACCAGTACACGCAGCATGGGTAAATTAACCACCCATGGAACAAGATGAAAGATGGCAACTATGAAAGCTCTATGTGCAAAATATCCCATAAAGTTTTATTTAAAATTCAGACATACACATACACAGAAATACAATGATCACACACAGGTGATCGATTTGAATGAAATAATGATGTAAAACATATATATAAAAGATACTGGTATATTATAGGTAATTAAAGAAAATATAAGACAAAACTAAAGACATTATACAATTTGCTTTAAAGACATAGAATTAAAGTATAAAATGTAATTAGACATTATGGCAGGAGGTGAAGTAGATATGGTAAAATAATATAAACTAAAATAAAATAAAGTAAGATAAAATCAAATAAAATGAATTAAGATAAATGATATAGGATGTGAGTGAATGCCACCGAAGTCAAGCATCATTGGGCGCGGTCAGTACTTGGGTGGGTGACCACCTGGGAACACCACGTGCCGTTGGCAAATTTGGGACCTGAATGGCCGAGTGTCTAGCGCTCGGTGCCACAGGTTTCGGGTACGAATCCCGGCGATGCCATGGATGTTTGTAGTGGTTCAGAATCCACTTTAAGCCGTAGGTCCCGGTCTTCTATGACTGTAAGAGCGTCACGGAGCAAAAGTCAGGCTTCTACCTACGGGTGCTCCATCACAACAGAAGCTGCTTCCTTCCCCTTCAATCATGAGCACGTATGGGCTCGTGGGCTTGGCCAGCCAAGTGGGATAAGAAACAACAACAAACCAATAAAACCAACATATTGCTTTTGTCACATTGGCCAATTTTTAATGACAAAATTTAAATTATATATGCATAATCATGTATTTTATTAATAAATATATCTAGGAAAAGGTGCATGCATTATTGCTGTTTATTTTTGTTAATTGTTTTCAATACAACTGAATTACTTTGATTTTATTTCAAGTATCCTAAAAACATCAGAAAGGATTGGTAATTTAAGAGTTAAGAAATTAGTAAAAGCGGATGGAAAAAGATCCGTCTCTAAGCTATTTACCATGAGTTCTTAACAAGAGATCCATGGATCCCTAAAAATGTCCATGGATCTGATTAAAGAACCTAGAAGTTTGGCAAAAGAAGAAATAAAAGCGAAAATAAAAATTATTTACCTAACATTTCTCGTATATACAATAAGTTATGGGATTGTCATTAAAACCAACAGATTGTTTTTATCAAATTGATCTAGTTTTTAATAATAAAATAATTATCTATGCATAATCATATATTTTATTAATAAACGTACCTAGAAAAAGGCACATGCATTATTGCTGTTTATTTTTGTTAATTGTTTTTAATACAACTGAAATACTTTGATTTTATTGTAAGTGTTCTAAAAACATCGGAAAGGATTGATAACTTCCGAATTATGGAATTAGTAAAAGCAGATGGAAATATATCCATTTCTAAGTTGTTTATCATGAGTTCTTAACCAGAGGTCTACTGTTCCCTAAAGAAAGTCAGTGGATCTGGTTCAAGAGCCCAGCAGTTTGGAAAAAAACAGAAAAAAAAAATAATTTACCTAACATTTCTCGTATATATCAAAAGTCATGTGATTATCAATAAAACCCACAGATTGTTTTTGACACATTGGCCGAGTTTTTAATGATAAAATTTAAATTATCTATACATGTATTTTATTAATAAACGTACCTAGGAAAAGGCAGCAATAAGCTAAAATCAGCAATATAAAGGCAACTAAGACAGCAATAATACAACTATATATTATTGTTGTCTTTTTTGTTAATTGTTTTTAATACAACTGAATTACTACGATTTTATTGTTAAGTATCCTGAAAACATTGGAAAAGATTGATAAGTTCCAAGTTATGGAATTAGTAAAAGCAGATGGAAAAAGATCCATTTCTAAGCTATTTACCACGAATTCTTAACATGAGATCCTCTGATCCCTAAAAAAGTCCGTGGATCTGGTTCAAGAACCTAGAAGTTAAGAATTGGACGGAATAAAGCAAAAATAAAACTAATTTATCTAATGTTTCTCGTGTATACAATAAGTTATGTGATTACCAATAAAAACAAAAGATTGCTTTTGCCACGATGGCCAAGTTTTTAATAATAAAATTTTAAATATTTGGTAAAAAACGTATTTTATTAATAAATGTACCTGTGAAAAGACATATGTATTATTACTGTATATTTTTGTTAATTGCTATTAATACAACTGAATTGCCAACGGCCGTACCATGCTGAATATACCGGTTCTCGTTAGATCACCGAAGTCAAGCATCATTGGGCGCGGTCAGTACTTGGGTGGGTGACCACCTGGGAACACCGCGTGCCGTTGGCAAATTTGGGACCTGAATGGCCGAGTGTCTAGCGCTCTGGCGCTCGGTGCCACAGGTTTCGGGTTCGAATCCCGGCGGTGCCATGGATGTTTGTAGTGGTTCGGAATCCACTTTAAGCTGTAGGTCCCAGTCTGCTATGACTGTAAGAGCGTCACGGAGCAAAAGTCAGGCTTCTACCTACGGGTGCTCCATCACAACAGAAGCTGCTTCCTTCCCCTTCAATCATGAGCACGTATGGGCTCGTGGGCTTGGCCAGCCAAGTGGGATAAGAAACAACAACAACAACTGAATTACTTTGATTTTATTTTAAGCATCCTAAAAACATCGGAAAGGACTGATAATATCCGAGTTAAGAAATTATCTTTTTCCATCTGCTTTTACTAATTTCATATCTATTTACCGTGAATTCTTAACCAGAGGTCCACTGATCCCTACAAAAGTTCAAGACACTAGAAGTTTGGGAATTGAACGGAATAAAGCGAAAATAAAATAAACCTAATAAAAATAAACTTATCCAACGTTTCTCGTGTATACAATAAATTATAGGATTATCAATAAAACCAATAGATTTTGTCACATTGACCAAGTTTTTAATAATAAAATTAATTAAATACATGATCATGTACTTAGGAAAAGGCACATGTATATACGTAGGTTTAAAGGTCCATGTATTATAGCTGTATATTTTTGTTAATTATTTTTAATACAACTGAATATCTTTGATTTGATTGTAAGTATCCTAATAATCCTGTTCTGACAAGGAGGTCCTGCCATTTATTGACAAAAATTGCTAATGAAAGAAAAAATGTTAAATTATAGTATACAGCGAAACCTATTGATAAAATTTCTAATATACTATTTAACAATTTGTGTTTAATATAAGGGGAGAAATAATTATAATAAAAATTAATGCGTTAAAAATTTGTTTTTCATAATTAACTAGACGGACTGTGGCTTTCTTGTATTTCGTTCATTTATTAGATACTATAATTGTTATTGTTAAGGAAGTGATTGGTAAAGAATGATGAAAAGATCAAATTAAGCTTCAACGAATTTTTATTAATTTAATGAATGAGGTAGATAATGTTGATTTTTAACACTGTTTTATAATTATTTTACGTAATTTAATTTTTAATAATCATTACTTTCTCTTAACTAAGAACTAAGCGATGAACAATATTTCTTGCTAGTCTGTCTTTCGTCCAAATAAATAAATTCGATGGTTTTCCAACACGTGAGCATGCAACATACAGCTGCCCATGGGAGAAACACGGATTCTCCAAGTCCAAGCCACAAATAGCCATTGTCTGCCCTTGCGACTTATTTATTGTCATCGCAAAAGCCAAACGTATCGGAAATTGTAGCCTTTTAAAAGGTATTGTAGATTCTGATGGTATCATAGGAATTCGAGGTAACAGGACGACTTCGCTTTTAAACTTTCCAGTCAATATCGTTGCTTCAAGTACGTTTCCGGTAATTCTTCTAATCGTGTACCGTTGCATAATTTTGGTGGATTTAAGTTACGCAATAGAATGACCGGTGAACCAATTTTCAGACAAAGATTGTGTGGCGGCATTAGTGGCATATCCAGAGAACTTAAAAATTCAATAACGGAAAATTGACGATCTGGTTTTCATAAGCAATGGTGTCGATTGACTTAAAATCATCAGATTGCCTGGCAATAAATTTTGTATTTGAAAGTTAATTTCATCAACATCAACATTTTTTGCTGCCAAAGTTGCACGATTACTGAGCCAATTATGGTCTAAGTGATTATTAATAATATCTGGAAATACACTCTGAATTAGTTCATTTTTTGAATGAACAACAGAGCAGAAATCAAAATTCTTCAAAAATTTGCATGTAAATCCAAGTTTAACAATTAAAATAAAAAATATTTATGTAGCTATAATCATTTCAGAGGTCTATTCCCTGTAAACATTTATGAAAAACATAAATACAAAGTTTTGTAGCATTTGGATCAAAATTACTTGTGTTATGGTGTTCACATGAAAACAAAAAGCATAAAAATTCATTCTGAGAAAAAGCTAAAAACAACTTTTAATTAGAGATATTACTTTTAAAAATGTTGTAAATATATTAAAATGCCATTGAATTATCAAGTTCATAGTCTTATTTATTAAAAAATATAGTTTTATTTTTCCTTAAAGCTCTAAATATTTTCTGAGCTTTGTTTTGAAAAAGTTAAAATTTGCTCGACAAATTTTTTTTTTTACAACTTCCTCCTATTTGCAAAGGCTTTTTAATATGAAATGACCTGAATTTAAAATATTTATCCTTTTTGCAAGTGTTTTGATTAAATATATTCAAAACCTTTGAATTTCACATAAAAATATCAATTTTAACTATTTTTTATACAATTTATTCTTTAAAATATGGATAAACATTGCAAAAATGTGATATTGTTGCAAAACTTGATAACTCAAAAATAAATAAAACATGAATAGTTTTTCCTTTGCAAGTATTTTTATGCTGCAAATATCCTTATGTAGGTAATATACTGTTTTCAAATTTATATCTTAATTATTTATACATTTTTGTATGCTTAAAGTTTGTCGACACAAACTTTTTTTTACAAATTTACAAAAATTCTTAGTTTAAAAACTGAAATAAAAATAATTTATGAATTTAGGTTAATTTCCATGTTCTATTCCTTTCATACATTTAAAGAAAACTTTTACATGAAGTTTCAAAGCATTTAGAACAGAAATATTAGTATTATGGTGTTTTGAATGAATACAAAATGCATAAAAATTCAAATAAGAAATAATTAAAACCAATGTAAATAAAAACAAATGTACATACATAAAAATGTTATTGAGCTTTAAATTCTCCTTTATTAATATAAACACTTATTTATTTGTTTTGTTTTCTTTAAATAACTTCCAATTTAAAAGTACCATTTATCAATTTTTCTTCGACAATATTCAAATCACTCAAATTTATAACTCAAATTCTTTGTTTTTCAAATAACAAAGTTTTTAAAAAAAAAATGTCCTTGATTTTCAACTTGCAACTATTATAACACCTCTTATAAAATTTTAATGTTATCATTATATCAAATAATTGCAGAGTTTACTTCATTTTCACACTTTTCAAAAAATCCTTAAAATTCATCATATTTCTTTAAAATTATATTGTCTGTATTATATTATCTCTCAGATCACATTTCATTTTAGAATTCTTAATCAAATACAACACATGTTGACAAACTTTAAGCATAGAAAAGTTCAATGTTTTGATTCACAACTTTTCATTCAATATATTTTATTCCAAGTCAAATTCAAACTTAGAAAATAAAAAAAATATTGATAATCAAATCAGGTAATACTTACATACATTTGATTTATTTCTCATAGAAATAATATAAATTTCATACAATATAATTTTCTCAAAATTTAAAGTAGTACATAAAACAATAATATTCAGAACATGAGAATTTTACGGTTATGTAGTACAGGAATCGAGACACGGTGCCATCTAACTTAAATTTTATCGTGGTATGTCTTTCGTCTGTGGTGGAAACAAACTTTTTACTCCAACGATGAAATTAGTGCAAATAAGAATTCTGCAATTAATTATCGAAATAGCAATAAAATAGTCATTATATTGTTCGGAAAATGAAGCTACGTATTCCTCTAATTGCAGTATTGCAACCCTAAAGAAATTGGCGGAAAATTGGCGAAAATTCAGGGTTGCAAGATTGGCGACCTCCTCAATGGTAGATTTTAACCGATTTTGCAATTAAATACAAAAAAATCTGAATAAAAACTATCCTATTTCTCAAGTTGGAACAAAACACACATTTAAAAAAAAAAAAAGTTAAAATCGGATGGTTAGTTTCGGAGTTCATCGCGAACAAACATCGTGACACGGGAATTATATATAATAGATTTCCGAAACCTAAAGTGAATTTTTATTATTAAGCTTCACTTTTGATATTTTTTAATAAGCAGAAATCAAATTCAAAAGAGATTTGAAATATGAATACGAATAAAATTCTATTTAAAAGAAAATAAAAAGTGTGAATAAAATATACAACAACTTGTTATGAAAAATGAGATATTAGGAAAATCACAAGAATATAGAAAAATTCCCGTCTCAATTTCACTGACTGACCCTTTCTAAAATCTTATCCCCCCCCTCCCCTCCCCCCTTTCTCTTCCCACTTTGAAGATGATTGCTTTGTCGTGTTATCTTATCTAAGATCTTAAGGAAGGGTCCCAAATAAAATATTCTTCTTTTCAGTTTTATTTTTAAAATTTTTCCCATACAGGCTTCAGAAATTCCAAACCAAAATATTTCCGAATATAAGCCAAGAGTGCATTTTTTCTTCACAAAATTTACCCGTATATAAGCCGAAATGAAAAAAAAAATCTGTGTAACATTCATTATTTACGGTATTGCATTATTATTTATGGTGTACGTTTTGGTATTGTTCTATAAAGAGGGTGTCCCTTTCGCCAATATCAGTTTTTTTGGCAATTAAATATGGCATTTGTTATGGAAATTTATGCTCTAAATTATAATATCATTAGTGGTTATAGTGCTTAGCAATAAAAATAATAAATTGTTATATAAATAAATAACGATTTAACAGAAATTAAACAATATTGTTTATTTTGCATTAAACAATATTGGTTAAAATTGATTCTGGTAAATTTTTGACAATATAATTTGAATTAATATACGATTAATAATAAATTTTATTATGTAATATTTCTAGAAAAAAGCTGATGCATTTTTAATTAGTTAAATATTATAATTTTTTTATAATTGAATTATTGTACATTATTAATTACCATTGCTTAATTTATTAACATTAATTATTAAACATAACTAACTAATCTACAATACAAACATCCACCTCCCGTAGATGGCTAAATGGCTAGCGCTCTATACCACAGATTTCGTGCTCGAACCCCGGCGGTGCCATGACTGACCGATTACGGAATACCAATGGGGATAGACCTCTTAACCTCCTCATCTTAATTCATATATAAAATTTACGATTATTAATTGGCTGCTTAAGGTTTATATATGGTAAAAATAAAGTTTCTAAAAATTTAAAATGGTACTCTAAAAATAAATTTTGAAAAAAATACTAAAAAAAATAAAAGATAAAAAAATAAAAAGTTAAAGTTAAAGTTAAAAGAATTTAAATAAAAAATTCGGTACAATTAGGGACCAGGTGTCGATGCTATAAAAATATTGAATAAGGTTAAAATTTGTGATTGCTGAAAGTGTGGAACGTAACGATGAATCTGTAATAAAAGCATTAATTAACCACTCCAAAAAAAAAAAAAAAAAAAGGACATTCTCATAACCAAAGTTCTGGTATTTTAATCGTTTTTATATTATATATATATATATACATATATTGTTTATTTTTCGTTGTTTGATAATTTTTGTCTATACTTTTATTTTAAAACAAAAACAAGTAATATATATAAAAAAAAAAAAAAAATTAAAGTCAATTCCTACTTTTGTTTCACTACGTTGCAAAAAGTCCTTTATAAATAATTTTCATTCATTTTAAGTTTATCTGGCACCATCATGGCGTTTATTGGTAGGGATATATGCAACTTAAATCTAAAAAAACTAAAATTAATTAGTTAAATTTAATTAATGAATTAGTATTTGAAAAAACTGTATTAGCATCCAGTGTCCTGCACTACAAGTTCAAAAAAATGTATTTGAACTCGAGCAGATGAGTGAAAAGTATTTTATGAACGATTGAAAATTTGAACAAGATATATATAGGGAGAGTGGGAGCTAATGGAAGGAATTGAAAAAGGGGTAAAAAAATAAACCTAACTGTGGTCACTAGTCGGTAAAAGAAGGCGGTGCCATGAATGTTTGTAGTAGTGAATCCACTTTAAACAGTTAAGTCCCTGGCTAATCCGCCCTCGTGTGCAAACAATGACAGTAGAGCGACACACCAAACCCATCTACCTCCCGTAGAGACAGAGAGGAGGGGGACAATCGACCTCACAAAGCGACAATCGTTTCTCAAGCGATCAATTCTGTTCAAAAACGTAAAGTGTTAGCAACTAGAATTTTCAATACTATCGAAGAAAAGAGGTACAAAAGATAATAAATTATATTCGTATCATTTGTTAAAATAACAAGTTAGTAGTTTTGGAAACTGGGAGGAACGAGAAAATATTGAGTTCCATTGTACCGTCAACCCATTCCCTTTCTCCCCCCAATCGGAAAATAAAAGACTTCCTTATGTTATGGCTTATCTTATCAGAGATCTTACTTCCTTATATATATTAAAATGCACATCGCAGAATGGGATAGGGGTCATTTGGAACAAAATATTGTAATAAATTAAGATGTATTCGATCAACATAAAAATTCGTATATCATGTGCAAACATCAAGATAAGAGATAAGACTTTATAGAAGTACATCGGTAAACGTCGTTAATCCGTTCCAGATCTTCAAAACTTTAACAAACCAATTGTGCCATAAGATATAATGAGGAAATGATTAATCCGTTGCTATAAAACAGATATCCTTTTGTTTTTAGGTTATATTATTAAACATTGTTAAAGATGCTATGAAATAATTTAAAAGATGCTGAAGACTAATATACAAACAACAGTTTAAAGGTATAAATGAAAATTTAACAAATTAAATTTTTTTTTCTTGGATTTTTCTGTAACGAGACCTGTTTGTGGACCACTAGATTTGACATCAATCTATCTAAAATCTATACAAAGTTTCTGTCTTCTTCTCAGAATATCTCGGAAATATGACATTGTCTATCATTCCAGACAATGTTATCCCTGCTTGTTTAAGTTTTCTTGGAGTGTCATTTCTGTACAAAGTTTCATTCACATCCATCCATTTGGCAAAGATTTTGACCCACGCGAGATGTATTAAAATCAAAGATCGTGTATCAAACATAGATTTTACATCAAAAATGGGACGCACATCAACTTGGGACTTTGTAAATGTTTATAAAATAATTTTTTATATTATTACCATGCTATTACAAATTGCGTGGGGTTTGTTAGATTTATAAAGTTTTTGACATCCATCGATTTGGCAAAGATTTTGACGCACGCGAAATGTATTCCAATCAAAGATCGTGTATCAAACAAAGATTTTACGTAAACGAAGGAACGTACACCAACTTGGGACTTATTACCATTGTAAATGTTTATTAAATAGTTCTTTATACCATTACCATGCTATTACGACTTGTCTGAGTTTAATTGTAGTGGTACTTCTCTATAAAGGGTTTTGACATCAATCCGTTGGACAAAGATTTTACATCAGAAAAGAGTGAACATCTTGGGACATATTCCAAACTGTTACTTGGAAATTATACCATCGAAAGTTTTTATAAAATAATTCTTTACCCCATTACCATGCTATTACGACTTCTTTGAATTTTATTAGAGTGGAACTTCTCTACAAAGTTTTTGACATTCATCCATTTGGCAAAGATTTCACATAAAAAAAAATATATATATATTAAAAAAAAATGGTGCAAATCAACTAGGGACTTATTTTAAACTATTACTTGGGACTAATTACCATTGTAAACGTTTTTAAAATTATACCATTACCATGCTATTACGATTTGTCTGGGTTTTGCTGCTGGTACTTCTCTAAGTTTTTGACATCAATCAATTTGACAAAGATTGTGCATCAGAAAAGGGGGAACATTAACTTACGATTTATTCTAAACTATTATTAGGGACTTATTATCATTGTAAATGTTTATAAAATAATTCTTTATACCATTACGATGCTATTATGACAAGTCTGGGTTTTGCTAGTGGTACTTCTACAGTTTTTGACATCTGTCCATCTGACGATTTTGCATCAGAAAAGAATGAACATCAACTTGGAACTTATTCCAAACTATTATTTGGGAGTTATACTATTGTAAATAAATCTTATAAAATAATTCTTTACATCAATGCCATGCTATTATGACTTGTCTGTCTTTTGCTGGGTGGCATTTCTCTATAAAGTTTTTGACATCAATTAATTTGACAATGATTTTGCACCAGAAAAAGGTGTACAACAATTTGGGACTTATTTCAAACACGACGTACACAAAGGTACCATTCAATGTTTTATAAAATAATTTTTATACCTTTAGGTACGAAGCATAAATTATAACTGTTTCAATAATTTAATTTAAAAAAAAAACGAATATAATTTTATTATACTTCTAAAATAAAGGTCTTTTTAAGGTATGTTAAAGCTTCGAAAATTAAAACTCCACATTGAAAACAATAAAAATGTATTATTTTTGTATTAACAACAGTTCCAATATATCTGGGCTCTCTATTATGGTTTAAATAGTAGTTTTAAGTTTCAGTAAGTGAAAATTTATATCGAAAAACCGCATTTTAATTTAGATTTGATTGTTATCAAATTCTTTTATTTTTACTATTAAGAATAATATATCCTACTGATTGCGAGAAGTTTTTTTTTGCTGATAGCAACTCAAATTCTACTCAAATAAAGCTTTCAAAAACTTTATTTCTTTTACTTAGCCAACGAATTTAAATTTACGGACTGCTTTTAATCAAATATCACAGCAACAAATTAAGTGTCCATAAAAGAAAATGAAATTCTAACCCATTCATTCGATTGAGAAGTATCAAAGCAAGAATGGTCATGTTTGGTATTGAATTTCCCCATATGTCAAAAAAATGAATGTTATTCCTTCATAAAGTAAAAGCACGTACCAATAATCGATTGATATTTCAAGATTATTATAAAAAAAAGAATAATACTGAAAGGTAAAACGATTATTAATGAGTACATTTTCTGAGACAACTCATTTAGAATAGTGATTATGTGTCCCGCATGACGTCTCTCGACATAAAATAATAATCCAAAATATAAATCCATCCTAAATAATCCAAAGGCATTTAAAGTCATTACAAACAAAATGATATTTAATTTGATTTATAAATCGTGATTGTAAATAAGAGGAGGGACATATATAAACATATAATACAAACTTGGCAAGAAACAGTCAAGCTGTGAAACACATGAACGATAATTGTAACAGGTTGACTCTATATGGTAATATCCCAGTTTTAAATACAATATTATAAATCAGTTTCGTTCTTAAAATAAAATTTTTCTATCAATAAAAAATCTGAAATTTCTTAAGATTTACTTCGATTAAATAAATGAAAGAATAGACATCTAAGAGGTAGTTTCATTTACGAATAATATTTTATTTATGATAGAAAATATAATCGTAAATCGATAGAAATTATATTTGGGAATTTAATGAATATTTCAATTATTTTATTTCGGATTTAACTGATGCAAATAAAATAAAAGTTATTGTAATGATACACATTGCCAATTAAAATTCCCAAATATAATTTCTATAGATTTACGAAAAATATTTTATTTATGATCAGGACTTGCAAAGAAAAAAATATTATAGTTCAAAGTAACTTACCTATAAGTTTGGCTGATTAGTTTTATTTCGGCTGTAATCCAACGCCGAAATAATAATAGGGGTAGCACTTTCTTCATGGCAAAATATAAATGCCGCACATATAAAAATTCTTGAAAAGCAGCAAAGAACTTTCAGAGCTTAAATGAAACTAAAATCGTATAACACCTAATTCCTGAACACCTACAATAAGTGTAGTTTAGTTTAGTGAAATGTTTAGTTTGGCAGCTGAGAAAATCACAACAACCAATCTCAAAGCCGATTTAGGAACAGAGGTGACGATTGGTAAACGTTTTCATATTGGTTAAAAGAAATACCCTACTGCGAAATGCAAACTACCCTACCTCGTTATCTCGAAGACACGGAAAACGCTATTGTACTCCAGCATATGATACCCATTGTGAAAAAAACCTTCAGTTGCTAACTTGAAAGAGACCACAGAAGGTTTGGCGCCAGGGATATCTGCATGGAAATTCTTGGTAATTATTGTTCACGGTGGGCTGGGGTGGACTTGGAATTGATATAATTAATGGCAAGTTCTATTGCTTTCAGTTCTGCCATAAAGACCGTGGCTTTGTAGTTTAATCTGATAGTGGCGATAATAGTAATGTCGTTTCCAGCTTTAGAGACAGCATTTGTTATTCATTTTCATCAACAGATTGTTTCAATATCTTCAAAATAGGGTCTAAAAGGATAAGTTTATGTTCATAAAAGTTAATTTAACTCTCACTTAACAAATTTCTTTGTCTGAATTAGGTACTGCTTCTTGTAGCATTTGAACAATTACTTCTTCATAAAGTTCCAGTTATTGAATTTTGTTATATCACTGTCGCTGTTGAATATGATATTTGAATTCTGCGCTTTAGGGTTCTGATGCTTCGCCGAGTCCCTTTTTCGCTCAAAAAGGAATCGCCAAAACAGTACTATTTTGTAATCGCAGCTGCTATTTTGTTTGGTTAGGACTGGGATGGGCAAACTTCTTCGGTCGCGGGCCAAAAATCGAAAAAAAAAAAAAAAAAAAAAAAAAAAAAACGTTTGGCAGGCCAAGATGAATTTTTCTAAAATTTTAAAAACAATATACAAGTATTACAATTTAAATATGTTAATGAGATGAATGAAATTGCGATTTCATTTGAAGTGAGATGTACTGATTCTGAGGAACGAGGCTAAATGCTCATCTGTCAGTCTACTTCTGAAATAATTCTTTTTAAGGTTCGTAGTTCAAAACACTTGTTCACAGATTATAAGATGAAGCAAACATAGCATTGATTTTCTGGGCGTAAAATATTAAATTTGTGAAACTCTAACTTTGACATATTTAGAAATAACTGCTTGAGATGATTGTTAGATTGTAACTCAATTAATTCAACCTGCCATTTTGACCTCACTGCTTCTCAATTTACGTTGAGAGGCATGGTAAAAATATCAAATTTTGTTTGAAGGGCATGCGAGGTCTAATTCTCCTATATTGGATTCCCATATGTTTGCTCCCCGAAAAAGAGATAATGCGTGTTTGCGCCATTCTACAGCTATAACTAACAAAGAACTTTCGCTTTTAATACTTTACCGATTAAAAGTTGTCTGTGTTTGCTATTTCCGTCGATTTATGTTTTGTAGAACAAAAATAGAGAAAGTAAAAATATCATCAGTCCTTTGAGAAAAAAGGAAGGAAAAAAAATAATATTTAATCAAAGTATAAAATAAGATGGCTATATAATATATAAATATATATTTCTTTTAATTTGCCTCGGACCGGCAAATTAAAATTCTATTCGCGGGCCGGATAGAATCTTCCGGCGGACCGGAATTTGCCCGCGAGCCGTAGTTTGCCCTCCCTGGGTTAGGAGGAGACTCGGCAAAAATTGTAAGAGAAAAAAAAACTACAAATAAACAAGTGGAACCCTAAAGTGAAGAACTCCTGTTCTTATAGTATTCTGACCAATTGCTTCATAAATTTCTTGATACTTCCATGTATATTCGATCGGCAACGCATGGTTGAAATTCGTGAAAGGATTTCAGTTTTTTTTTGTTTTTTTTAATTTTCTTTATTATTCTGTTTAATTTTATTTTTATAATGGCTCAACATACATATTTCAACAACATACAACAATTTTTTCTTCTCTCTAACTTACTGAACTTTTAATATGTCAAATTAAAAAAATTTTTTAATGTTATTCTTGAATGAGCAAAACTCTAAAAATTTGAAAATGTTCTACTAACCAGATACAAACTATGCAAAAGAATGTAAGTCAACAAGCATAAATCATCTGCGATAATAATAGAAATGATGATCATAGAAAACAATTACCAAGAATTTTAGATACGAAATAACAATGCGTCAGAAATAGGAGTTACCAATAGACTTTCCTATAAATGCAACAAAAGACATTGTTGTATGTCCTTGAAAATACCTGCAAGTTCACACCTCTCAATACCCCACAGAATAAGAAAGAAAAATCTTTACTAATTTGAATGGAACCGAGAGGCAGGTTGGCGCCAAAACAAACCTCATAGACATCCAGGAAATACAGGAAAAGCCCCCGTTCTGGGTTGAACCGTCTTAATAGACGATGATAACAATAAAATTCCCCCCCTTTTTTTTTAAACCCTTCCCCCTCCATCCGAGTGACTCATCGTTGTACTGGGACACGTGGGTATCGAGTGATAAGTATAAAAAATTTTAAGAAAATTTTCTTTAGGTGGTAACATAGGAATGATTCATCACTATACTGGAATTGGTGGGTTTTGATTACTAAGATATAAACATACGATTATTCCTTAAAATAAATAATTTAATAATTTTTTTTCAATTTTTTTTTTTTTTTTTTTTAATTTGCAAAATTTGGTTTGGTAAAATAAATTTATTATATTTTTTATAATTAAAAAAATAAAATAATCGTTTGCTAAATAATTTTTAAGTTATTATTTAGCAAACGATTCTTTTTATATATTTTATTATTTTTTTTAATTCTAATTTTTCTTTTATTTTCAATGTACTATATTTTACAAAATTCATTTTAGCAAATACACATTTAACAAGTGCACATTAACATTATAAATACTTTTTTTTTTTATTTATAATGTTAACGTAGAAGATATTAAAATGTACGTAGGAGAAATTCTCCATTTGTATTTTTTGTTAGTTCAAATTATAACTGTTACCTTCAAGTCCTTTATTTTATAATTCCGTATTTGAATTGAACCCTGATGAATTAGATTGAGATGTTATCAACCGAACGAAATGACAGATTGATAAAAATCAATCAATCTCAAGATTTACAGCGCTGACATTTGAAAGATAGGAATTATTATCAATAAAGTTTAATAGCTTTTTTTCTCTGAATGTAACGTAACACCTCGTAGAAAATTCTTGGAACGTGGTGATACCTTACACTTTGTGAAACATTGGTGGACAATAATTTTTCAAATATAAATACTTAGATGCGAGCATGTTACGGAAACGGGCATACCTGTTTCGGAATACCTATGGGGTAAATATACCTCGAAAAGCTCAACATAATCATTAATATAGTTAAATTTACATTATTGAAATTACTTCGTGAATATAGATAAAAAAAAAAAAAAAAAAGAAAATTTACGCTATTAAGTTAAATAATAAAAAGAAATAAGTAAGTTAAGTTGCTCAAGTACTATACAATTAAGAGTCCGTAACACGTTTACCCGCGGACGGTCAGTGAACTACTGAAAAATAAAAATAGATTAAATTAAGAATTTAAAATAAATACATTAGAAATGAAAACATTAACTTCTTAAGAATTTTAGATATCATTTAGGAAAAATTTTTGTACGATAGCCAGTATTTGTGTTAGTTTCGCTATCATGTTAAAGACAACTGTGTAAAGCCGGGATGGCCAACCCGCCTTGAACATTTTTCTGGCTCGTGACATTTATCACACTTTTACAAAATATATTTATTTTATAATGGCTAAAGTAGTGAAAAACAATGTATTATAAAATGTATTATTTGTGCATCCATATATTAAAAAATTAACTTTGATTTTAAAATAATATTCGTGCGAATATATGACAGATATTGCAATCGACAATTTAAGGAGTTCCTGAAAGAATTAGTTTGTAAATATAGTGACGTTCATATACTTCAGTCAAGTTCTATACTCATGATGCTCAAACAGCTTGGAATATCCAATACAACAGGGTTCTATGTTTCACTTTAAGTGACCTCAGTGACGTGATGACCGTCCATAGATACGCACAGTCGATTGTTGACATCAGAGCAAACCTTACAATTACTTCAAGTTGTTAGCACTTTTGGTTCAACTTACATTTGGTAATTTTTTTTTTTTTTTTTTTTTTTTTTTGAAAATGAAATTGACCAAACACAAAACACGTTCAAACATAACGGACGGTAACCTGCAACACCAATTATGATGAGCAAATACTCAAATTGAGATTGATTTGCAAAAGCTAAGTGAAAGAGTGGAGAAACAAATATCGCACTAGTAAAATAAATATTTTTTAAAGATTTCAATTATTTTATTTTATTTATATTTATATATTTTTTATATTTAATTTTTAGTGTTACATATTTCTTTACAATGTGCGTTTAGTATCATTACTATTATATTATCTATGTTTACATGCAAGAATAACAGTAAACAAGAAAATAATTTTTTTTTCTTTCTAATGCAGCTGGCAAACACAGACAGCTTGGTTTTGGAAGCCTTAAGGCAAGTGCTGCAGAGACGTACTCACTTTGCATTAACCAGGGGGCGCGTGTAACTTGAAGATAAGCCACGGACGCGGAACAGCAATGCCTCCGCAACGCTCTACGATCCTATTAGACCGGGACCTACTTTTTAAAGGGGATTCTGAACCACTACAAACAACCATGGCAGACTTACCTGAGTACCAAGCGCCAGAGCGCTAGCCACTCGGCCATTCAGGTCCCCAACACGAAAATAATAACTCATTATGTTTTAATTTTTCACTCCAGAAAAATGTCTATAGTGGGTCTAAATCTAATATGGGGATATATGATTTTATATGCAGCCCGCGGAGTTAGGATACGTTTCCAAAGTGGCCCGCAAGATCATTTGGGTTGGCCAACCTTGGTGTAGAGCAATATTTTTAACTATTTTAACTTCGTCGGGGAGAAAATCGAGGGCAAAAAGAAATTCTTTCACCATTTAAGGCCATAGCAGTTTTTAAGCAAAAGGCTATGACATTAAATGAGGAAAGAATAAATAAATAATTTAAAACTTCAATAAATAAATAATTTATTTATCGAAGTTTACAAGAAAACCTGGTGTACCACAAAATATCAAAGGAAGCTTACAAAAGTAAATAGCAAATAAATCAATGGTAAAATAATAAAAACCTCAAATAAAGGGTACTTTTAATTGACATGGGACACTAAAAATGAGAAATAAAATAAAAGACAAATAGATAGATAGAGAAATGGTTTAAGAAACACCAAAATAAGAATTAACAAATTTTCAAAACGCTGTAAAAACGGTTTCCTTATTAACGAACTGACAAAAGTTGGGAGGCTATTTGACTTTTGGCGTGTTAATTCTTTACTTGAAAATGTTCTAGGATGTTCAAGTTTGGAACAATTAAAAACAATATGATCGATATTGTGTTCTTCACTTAAATTGCAGTTGCAAAGATCAGTTGAACAGAGTTTAAGCGTGATTAAACAGTTTTGGTTTGTCGCTCTACGGTCAACTTGTGCACACGAGAGTTAAACAGACCAGGACCTACAGTTTAAAGTGGATTCCGAACCACTCACAAATATCCATGCCACCGCTAATCGAACCTGTGGTATCAGAGCTCTAGCCACCAGGCCGCAGACTAAACAGGAATTAAAATAGCCAGGTCCAATCCTAAAGTGAGTGGTTCTGAAATTAATAAAAAAAATGATGAGCGCTAAGTCTTTGGAGGATTGAGAGAAAGTACTACTTCGTGATAGAGACGTTGGTTGATTCTGTGTATAATGAATTCCATAGATTACTGATCTTCTCTTTGAATGTTTTTTTGAAATGATATTTTGGTATATTAGCATTAATTTCCATGTCTCGTTTGATGTCTTGATGTTTTATTATTATTATTATTATTATTATATTTTAAATATAATATGATTTAAAATAATGTCTGTAGCTTTGTTCGGTACATTATATCTTTAACATATCCTTAGATACATCTTACATCAAACATCACTCTTTGGACTTCAATCTATAGGGATATCATGTATCGAACAGAGTATGTTCGGACATGACAATCTTATAGCAGGGGATCACTGATAGCGTTGATGATGCTATGTCACAGTAAGTCCAGTACCATCTTTATGTATTTCGTGCAAATAGTGGTGCCCATACAGGGATGTATTAAATTAAATTAAATGAGACAAAGAAACTTAAATATATGCATCTCATTTTGTAAAGAGACCTTATAGATAACCTGTACATTCAATAAACAAGAATTTCTTTTTTTGTCCTATTATAATTATGTGATAGTAAAATATAGGGCATGAATAAAAGTATATGACTAAAATATATTAGTTGCGCATGTGATTAACAATACATTTAAACCTGTTTTTAAGCGATCCTTATTATTATTATTTTTTTTTTTTTGAGCGATTTAAAAAAATTTTTTTTTCTTTCTATTTTTGAATTCTGTCGAATGCATATTATAAATAAAAATTAAAAAGTGTAATTTAAAAAGGAACTACATATGGCTGTCAAACTAATCGGTTGACTGCCAATTGCTAATTATAATCGGTTAATTCCCCGGCACTACAGTCCATGTTGGACCATAGCCTCCCTAATAATACGACTACTACTACTACTACTACAAGTACAAAATTCCTCCCTAATAATACGACTACTACTACTACTATTACAAGCAAGAAATTCGTGGTAATGAGATGATATAATATCGGATGGGTCAGTGATGTGGTATGGTGATACCACACCACATCACTGCACCTAGAAGTGAGTTGCCCCTTTACAGTTTGGGAATGATGTGGACGAGAAGTTTAATTAGACTGTGACGCTCTATGGTCATATGACACTGAATACCAGAACGCTAGTCACTCGGCCTTCACGCCCCACCTAATAATACGAATCGTCTATCTCGAGTTTTGATTTTCCAATTTTAGGTTCTTCAGATCCTTTTTCACTTCATGAATGCATCTCTTTTTTGGACTTTCCCTTTTTTTCTTTGGCCCTGGCATTTGCCCTTGAAAATCTTCTCTGTGCCTCTTCTATCGCTCATTCTCTCCATGTATCCTAGCCGTTGAATTCTTTTTGGCTTAATATAATTCATGATATTCTTTTCCATCAAAATAACAGGCCCACAATAAGAGATGGCCCGATATTATATCATCACATTACCACGAAATTTGCCAACGGCCATACCATGCTGAATATACCGGTTCTCGTTAGATCACCGAAGTCAAGTCAGTCGGGGGGTGAGGAATGAGGCACCAATGCCTTAAAGGCTTACAACCTCAAGTACTAATATGATAAAGTGTGTCAAGTGTTAAAAAGATAACATTCACCGAAGTCAAGCATCATCGGGCGCGGTCAGTACTTGGGAGGGTGACCACCTGGGAACACCGCGTGCCGTTGGCATTCAAAAATTTTGCCAACGGCCGTACTACCATGCTGAATATACCGGTTCTCGTTAGATCACTGAAGTCAAGCATCATCGGGCGCGGTCAGTACTTGGGAGGGTGACCACCTGGGAACACCGCGTGCCGTTGGCATTCAAAAATTTTGCCAACGGCCGTACTACCATGCTGAATATACCGGTTCTCGTTAGATCACTGAAGTCAAGCATCATCGGGCGCGGTCAGTACTTGGGAGGGTGACCACCTGGGAACACCGCGTGCCGTTGGCATTCAAAATTTTGCCAACGGCCGTACTACCATGCTGAATATACCGGTTCTCGTTAGATCACTGAAGTCAAGCATCATCGGGCGCGGTCAGTGCTTGGGAGGGTGACCACCTGGGAACACCGCGTGCCGTTGGCATTCAAAATTTTGCCAACGGCCGTACTACCATGCTGAATATACCGGTTCTCGTTAGATCACTGAAGTCAAGCATCATCGGGCGCGGTCAGTACTTGGGAGGGTGACCACCTGGGAACACCGCGTGCCGTTGGCATTCAAAATTTTGCCAACGGCCGTACTACCATGCTGAATATACCGGTTCTCGTTAGATCACTGAAGTCAAGCATCATCGGGCGCGGTCAGTGCTTGGGAGGGTGACCACCTGGGAACACCGCGTGCCGTTGGCATTCAAAATTTTGCCAACGGCCGTACTACCATGCTGAATATACCGGTTCTCGTTAGATCACTGAAGTCAAGCATCATCGGGCGCGGTCAGTACTTGGGAGGGTGACCACCTGGGAACACCGCGTGCCGTTGGCATTCAAAAATTTTTGCCAACGGCCATACCATGCTGAATATACCGGTTCTCGTTCGATCACCGAAGTCAAGCATCATCGGGCGCGGTCAGTACTTGGGAGGGTGACCACCTGGGAACACCGCGTGCCGTTGGCATTCAAAATTTTGCCAACGGCCGTACTACCATGCTGAATATACCGGTTCTCGTTAGATCACTGAAGTCAAGCATCATCGGGCGCGGTCAGTACTTGGGAGGGTGACCACCTGGGAACACCGCGTGCCGTTGGCATTCAAAAATTTTGCCAACGGCCGTACTACCATGCTGAATATACCGGTTCTCGTTAGATCACTGAAGTCAAGCATCATCGGGCGCGGTCAGTACTTGGGAGGGTGACCACCTGGGAACACCGCGTGCCGTTGGCATTCAAAAATTTTGCCAACGGCCGTACTACCATGCTGAATATACCGGTTCTCGTTAGATCACTGAAGTCAAGCATCATCGGGCGCGGTCAGTGCTTGGGAGGGTGACCACCTGGGAACACCGCGTGCCGTTGGCATTCAAAAATTTTGCCAACGGCCGTACTACCATGCTGAATATACCGGTTCTCGTTAGATCACTGAAGTCAAGCATCATCGGGCGCGGTCAGTACTTGGGAGGGTGACCACCTGGGAACACCGCGTGCCGTTGGCATTCAAAATTTTGCCAACGGCCGTACTACCATGCTGAATATACCGGTTCTCGTTAGATCACTGAAGTCAAGCATCATCGGGCGCGGTCAGTGCTTGGGAGGGTGACCACCTGGGAACACCGCGTGCCGTTGGCATTCAAAAATTTTGCCAACGGCCGTACTACCATGCTGAATATACCGGTTCTCGTTAGATCACTGAAGTCAAGCATCATCGGGCGCGGTCAGTGCTTGGGAGGGTGACCACCTGGGAACACCGCGTGCCGTTGGCATTCAAAAATTTTGCCAACGGCCGTAATACCATGCTGAATATACTGGTTCTCGTTAGATCACCGAAGTCAAGCATCATTGGGCGCGGTCAGTACTTGGGTGGGTGACCACCTGGGAACACCGCTTGCCGTTGGCAAATTTGGGACCTGAATGGCCGAATGTCTGGCGCTCTGGCGCTCGATGCCACAGGTTTCGGGTTCGAATCCCGGCGGTGCCATGGATGTTTGTAGTGGTTCGGAATCCACTTTAAGCCGTAGGTCCCGGTCTCCTATGACTGTAAGTGCGTCACGGAGCAAAAGTCAGACTTCTACCTACGGGTGCTCCATCACAACAGAAGCTGCTTCCTTCCCCTTCAATCATGAGCACGTATGGGTTCGTGGGCTTGGCCAGCCAAGTGGGATAAGAAACAACAACAACAACAACCACGAAATTTATTACTTCTACATGTTGCATTATCCAATCATAAGCGCCATAACCGTCCTGGGATTAACGTACATGCTTCTTGACCATTAAGACAAAATTCATTTTTAAAGTGAATTAAAGGAAAATTTATTATCCGTTGAAATCACTTTTCCGGCTATCGATACCAATTCTGAAATGATTTTAAAATTCCAGGATGAGCTTCGTTTTTGTATGTCTCTTTACCGCGACATATGCAAGCGGCTAACTAATAAACAGTCATCACAAAAACTGGTCACAGATTATACTTTACCAAAAAAAAAAAAAAAAAAAAAATGTCAATTCAGAACGAGAGCGAGGTAGCATCTTCAAGTGACGAAAATGATTTTGAACCAGTTCCCCACAAGAAAATCCTAGTACTTGACTACAATGAATAGTTTTAAATGCACATTTTGGGATCTATAGAAACAAATAAAACTTTTGAAAATGTTTATGAGTAAATTCAGTTTTACTTGTTTGGAAAAACCAATTTCCAACTACAAAGTGAGGTTTTGATTTACAAATTTTCTATGTGGGACTTTCTTCATACAGATCCTTAAAATAATAAATTTTTTAAATGTGTTGTCAACAATATATTTTACAGCTTCTTACGAAATTTCAAGATATATATATATAAAGTATGTATTTACGATTTCGCTCACGATTTTCGATCCCCAGCGCAAAAACAGGTTTCAATTTACAGGTTGCAGGGTTTTTTTTCCAATTTATTTCAGGCAACTTTTCTTTTAAATTGCCAGTACGAATATTGTTAGATTTGTCTTGAATGAGAACATTTAACTATTGTACGGGTTTGACAAGATAGACATCTAATCGATTTTGAGTCTGACTAACATTTGACATATTAGACATCTAATCGATTTCAATTTTTTTTTTATTTCATTGTTGCACGTTTAAAAATCTCAATTTACGAAGACCAAAAGATACAAATATATATAGTTTCCTCAAACTTTTATAATCTTTCCATATCATCGTTATCAGTGCCGCAACAGCCCCATGGTAGGGCAAGGCCGTCTGGCTACTGGCAAATTTCTAGACAGGAGATGTTAATCTTTCCATATAACTACATGTAATGAACCTCCCAAAGAAGTATGCAGACGTCTGGTAAAAAATTTATGCTTCGTACATATAAATGGTAAAATTTACTAAAGTCATAAAATTATTGTACGATATTTCTTAGATTCTAAATATTTAAATTAGTTTGGTTTACGAGCATGATCAAGAATTCATGTGTCCACAAAAAAACTGTTCTATCAATTGATAACAAAATGCAATTATAAACGTTAAAATTTCCCTTTAAAGATTCTACACTCATAGAATGGATAATATATTTGAATCCCAGAGTGGTTTCTATAATGGCAATAATTTAATCAGTAAAGCCAAAATAATACCAGCTAACAGTAAGGAAAAAGAAACAGTTATATAAGAGAAACACTGAAGCAAAGGGAGAATTAAATGAGGTAATGAAAAGTTTGTATGAATATAAAAAACTAACTTCCGTTATATAACTACTTAAACTGAGCTATAACTTTATGATGTTGAAACTATAAATATATTTAAGAGAAACGAAGATACTTTATCAAAGAAGACAATTAGTTCAGCGTTTAACACACTGAAGATAGTGGGTGATATTGATGCCACATGAAAAAAAACAAGAACCGAGTAAATCTGAATTGGTATAAGTCGGAATAATTACCTAATAACAGCGAAATTTTAGCTAACATCCGATTTTTCAGTTTGTTGACGAGACAACAAACCATCAACATAAACAGTTTCGAAAGTAAAACAATTCATTTTCATAAAACGAATAAATCGCTTCATTTAAAATTATTTTTTTTATAAACTTAAGACATATACAAACTAAAGAAATTAAAAAAATGGTTTATTTAGCGATATTTTTCAATTTATCACTTGCATTTCGCCTAGCTGAAAAGCATGAATGTTTTTTTTTTTTTTTTTTTTGCTAGATTAGCGTATCAGTACATATGTCGACCTTCGTAATTTAAAAATGACGAAATTCGTAATTGAGAAAAAGATATCAAAATTATCGGCTTAAACACGGAAATATCATTAGGGAAAATTAACGATGTATTCCGATCATATTCGACTGGGAGCCTGATGACCGAGTGGCTAGCGCTCTGGCGGTCTTTACCACAGGTTCCGGGTTCGAGTTTGTAGTGGTTCGGAATCCACATTAAGTCGTAGGTGTCGGTTTAATATGACTATAGAGCGTCACAGTGACCAGTCAGATTTCTCACCCACTTAATTCCCAAATTGTATAGGGGCAACTCAGCTCTAGGCACAGTAATGTGGTGTAGTAGTAGTAATGATCTAATATGACTGTAGAGAAATCTCGAAATCTGCCAGTAAGTAACGGCCTTTGCCCACCAAGTTGATGTTGTGCCAATGAAGATATTTTCTTTTATTCTTAAAAACTGCCAACATGATGTGATGTGATGTGGTGTAGTAATAGTCATATTATACCGGGGCCTACGGTTTAAAGTGGATTCCGACCCTTTACAAATATCCATGGCACTGTCGGCCACTGGAAACCTGTGGCACCGAGCACTAGATCTCTAGTCACTCGGCCATCAGAATCCAACAACTTATTTTTATAAAATGTTTCTGCAAATTTGTTTAATTATCAACTTTCTGTGTGTTTTTGTTTTAATTTTTTTTAAAAAGCTGTGCTAGCATGGTAACGGATTAAATTTATTTCGCTGATTATCAACCACAGTTGAAACGAATTAACTGCTGAACACAGTTTTGTATTGGTTGGATTTGAGCGGATTCCAACAAAGTTGTTGGGATTTGTAAACAAAAATGTTAATGGCATAAAATCAAAAACTAGTGTGAGAACCAATTCACCAAGTTAATTTCAATCCTGGTGAAGAGAAAATTAATTGAAATAATGTGCTGTAAGTATTTTTTTACAGTTTTCTGTAGCTCTGCCAACGTTTCTTCGAAGATGCTCAAAGGACTCTTGGTTGGCAGCGCTGCAATAAATATCACGCTTTCTGAAAAATGAACCTCGTGGCAATAGGTAAGAGCAGACATAACAGAGGGAAGTGTTTCTCTGAGAGTATGTGGTGACAACCAGTAGCTATGGTGGCTTCGCTGTCAGTTCTGGGAGTGGATATATTTAACTAGGCTGGTGTCATAATGAGGACTTTGAAAAAAAAAATGAAGACATTAACAATGCATCTAGAAATGATGGTATCAAATGGAGGGTAAGAAAAAGCAGCCTAAAATTGCAATTTGTTTCAGTTTAAGAGGGCATTTCTTTGAAAATAGCATCCTCAAGTTGAAAAATGTGAAGTCCAAGAACTGTCTTAGTAAGGTTTGATTATCATTTATACAAAACTGGTTACATATTGTTCCATAGACAAATTGGGTATAATAAATGATTATGATTTAATTAAATTATAAATGAGAATTATGATTTAATTAATTATTCTTAGGATAATACGTAATTATGATTTAATTAAATGATTCTTATGATAATCAGGGATTATGATTTAATTAAATTATAATGAACGATTATGATTTAATTAAATGATAATGAAATATTATGATTCAATTAAATGAATATAAATAATTATGATCTAATTAAAGGATTTTTATGATAATAAATTCTTATTACGATAAATGATTATGATTTAATTAAATGATTCTTATGATAAGTGATTATGATGTAATTAAATGATTCTTATGATAAGTGATTATGATGTAATTAAATGATTATGATAATAAATGATTATGATGTAATTAAATGATTCTTATGATAATAAATGATTATGATTTGATTAAATGATTCTTATGATAATAAATGATTATGATTTAATTAAATGATTCTTATGATAATAAATGGTTATGATTTAATTAAATGATTCTTATGATAAATGATTATGATTTAATTAAATGATTCTTATGATAAATGATTATGATTTAATTAAATGATTCATATGATAAATGATTATGATTTAATTAAATGATTCTTATGATAAATGATTATGATTTAATTAAATGATTCTTATGATAAATGATTATGATTTAATTAAATGATTCTTATGATAAATGATTATGATTTAATTAAATGATTCTTATGATAAATGATTATGATTTAATTAAATGATTCTTATGATAAATGATTATGATTTAATTAAATGATTCTTATGATAAATGATTATGATTTAATTAAATGATTCTTATGATAAATGATTATGATTTAATTAAATGATTCTTATGATAAATGATTATGATTTAATTAAATGATTCTTATGATAAATGATTATGATTTAATTAAATGATTCTTATGATAAATGATTATGATTTAATTAAATGATTCTTATGATAAATGATTATGATTTAATTAAATGATTCTTATGATAAATGATTATGATTTAATTAAATGATTCTTATGATAAATGATTATGATTTAATTAAATGATTCTTATGATAAATGATTATGATTTAATTAAATGATTCTTATGATAAATGATTATGATTTAATTAAATGATTCTTATGATAATAAACGATTATGATTTAATCAAATGATCCTTATGGTAATAAATGATTTTGATCAATTAAATGATTATAAGTGATAATAAATGATTATGCTTTAATTAAATGATTATAAATGATAATAAATGATTATGATGAAATTAAATGATTATAAGTGATAATAAATGACTATGATGAAATTAAATGATTTTAAGTGATAATAAATGATTATGATGAAATTAAATGATTATAAGTGATAATAAATGATTATGATGAAATTAAATGATTATAAGTGATAATAAATGATTATGATGAAATTAAATGATTATAAGTGATAATAAATGATTATGATGAAATTAAATGATTATAAGTGATAGTAAATGATTATGATGAAATTAAATGATTATAAGTGATAATAAATGATTATGATGAAATTAAATGATTATAAGTGATAATAAATGATTATGACGGAATTAAATTATTCATATGATAATAAATGATTATGACGGAATTAAATTATTCATATGATAATAAGTGAAACATTTGAAAAAGAACTATTTTTGCTACGGTTGCCAAATATTAGTTTCATTTGGAAGCTGTTTATTTTTAAATTTCATCTGCGATTATGTCAATACCTCTGCATAAAAGCATTGAAATGCACACATACCAAATGTCTTCAAGTGATTCCTACTAAATGTGAAACCGATTTCTTATGACAAGGCGAAGACATTCAAATAAACTTTTGCCCAAGATAATTTTTTGTTTTGAATATCGGTCAGTTTTACCCAGTCTGGAGATACAACAAATCGTATGCAAAGATTATAAAAAAGAAACAAAAAGGATAAACTATCTGACCACAGTTATCTTTGATTTGAATATGTCCCAGAAGTCCGTTATCTCATGAACAGATCGAGATATTGAATTGCTCGTATGCTGCCAGCGATTATGGAGATCAATATAAGAGATGGTTTCATTTGAATATTTAAAACTTGCTAATTGAAACTAAAAAAAAAAAAAAAAAAAAAAAATTATTATTATTGATTGAAGGTTTAGTTGAATTCTTTTAAAGTTAATATTTATCTTTAAATCTATAAATTACAAAAATTACATTTAATTTTTTTGCAAAATTAATTTTTGCTCTGCAATTAATATAAGTCGATAATTTCTATAACTATATAGGTTTAAATAGTGTATAAACTCTTTCATTATCATCTGTAACATCTTCATATTTCATTTTCGTGTATTTATAATATTTTCATAACTGAATTACGTATATAAATTTTTGTATCTCATTTTCATGTATATTATTCATGTATATATTCGAAAATATTATTCGTATATTTTCACATCTCCTTTTTACATATCTGTAACATTTTCATATATCTATAATATTTTCATATCTCCTTTTCACATATCTGTAATATCTTCAGATCGTTCGTATATTTCTTCAGATCTCACTTATATATTCTCATATTCATATATATTCTCACTTCATATATATTCTTTAGAGTTAAACATCTTCATATCTCATTTTCTTGTACCTGTATTACCTTTATATCTAATTTTCATGTATCTATAACATTTCATATATCTATAGCACCCTCATATCTCAGAATCGTCTAACTATAGCAATCTAATTATCGTATATCTTTAGCATCCTCATATCTTATTATCACGCATTTATAGCATTCTTATATGTCCTTATCGTATATCTATAGTATAATCATATATCATTATCGTATATCTATAATATAATCATATGTCATTATCGTGTATCTATAGTATCCTCATATGTCCTTATGTATATAATGAGGATACTATATATACAAGATAAGGACATATGAGGATACTATAGATATACGATAATGACATATGATTATATTATAGATAGACGATAATGACATGTAAGAATACTATATTATGCTATGTCATTATCATGTATATATAGTATTCTCATATTTCATTATCATGTATATATAGTATCCTCATATGCCATTATCATGTATGTATAGTATTTTCATGTTATTATCATGTATGCATATTATTCTCATATGCCATTATCATGTATATTATTCTCATATGCCATTATCATGTATGTATAGTATTCTCATGTCTCATTCCCATATATTTATAATAATTAATAAGAAACAAAACATTTAGAGTATTAAATATTTTCGATTTTTTTTTATAAAGAATTCATACTTTTATGTATGGGTAAAGGCTCTACATCATTTTTTTTTTTTTTTAAGTCATGCCTGAGCTCTAATTGTTTCAAATTTTGTGTTAGCGAAATAAATGATTCAAATGTTAAAACGGAATTAACCCTCCAAAAGGAAGAATGTTTTTCTTAAAATAAATAAATATATATATACAAAGGAAAATCAACGATTATAAACTTGTATATGACTTAAAACTTTGACAAGTTTAAACAAGTTTTTTTTTTTTTTTTTTTTGTAGTGATTTGGAATATATAAGCAATCATTGTCACTCGGATTTGTCATTATTATAGCATCACAGTGACAATGGCCAAATATCCCAGTCGACGCACAGGCACAAACCAGTTTGTATTACAATTATCGCTGTCATACAAAATATTTTCTTTTCTTAGTACTTTTGACTTGACTAAAAATGACAAATGTTCCAAGAATTGTAATGAATGGTCAAAATAGGGTTTGTGGGTTATTAGACGGTTCCGGAGTACTCTTGTGCGGTTTTACTACAGCTTTGTCACATCCACAATCATTGCGGATGTGGTTTTCTTTTTCAATCAAGTTCAGTTTATTAGAATAAATTATAGTTTAAAAAAGCACGCTTTTAGAGTTAATCATACCAAATATATATATTTTTGTACAATAAATGTTTTATTAACATAAGAATAAAATGAATGTCACTGTTCTTACAATAATTTAATTGCGAGTAAAACAGAGGCTAAATGCGAATAGGTCGAGCCAGCCAGGATTCGAACAGGGAATCTCCTGATCCGTTGTCAGGCGCGTTATCCGTTGTGCCACTGTCCCACGTAGGTTTGAATGTCTTTACTGAATACTTTCATTCTACATGGGTTAAATTGCTCTTCATAAGTTAAAATAAAATCTCTAATCCTGGCGATCCTAATCATGATGAGATAATAAACTTATCAAAATATTTTAGTGTCGTCGGTCCTTGATAAGTCTACAACGCTTAAATAAAATCTGATCGCTTAAAGTAGGGCAAAATCGAGCACAAAGAGTCAGTTACAAACAAACAAACGTACAGGTGAAACTAATAAAAGCGTATTAAACATGTAACTGAACTTACGAACAGCAAACCTATAGTTTATTATAATTCTAATATAACCCCTATACAAATATTGTTTTAAGAACTGGCAACACTGAATTAATAAATAACGCGTGTGCAAGTGCATAAGTAACGCGCATTTTCTCCGAATATAGTTTTTCTGACTAATTTTTAATTCAGGTATGAATTGTTTATTGTTGACTACACAATAATGTGTTATATCCATTGATTAATATTTTCTATTAAATAATATCACGTTTAAGTGTAATTTATAATTTTTTTTTTTTTTTTTTTTTTAAGAATGGGAAAGTTTTCATATCTGTCATCAAAGAAAATTAGCGAAACATCTGGTTTGTTTAAAGCAAATCGACTGTCATAGTATGAAGTAGCTAGTATTGTAGGGGTGTCAAGAAGTCCGGTAAAAAAAATATTAAAAAGAAAATTAAATATAGAGACCGCTTATAAAGCAAATGTAAATGACATTGCGAGAGAAAACGCATAATAACCCTACAGAAAAATCCGTGATACATACCTAGAAAATAGAAAAACGTTTAAGCTCATGTTAATTAAACATATCAAAGACAGAGATATTCAAATTTTACTGAGTGCCGTGCAACGACGACTTGCAGAATTTGGTTCTGAATTGCAAGAAAACCATATCGCGAGCGGAAGATTGCTTAAGTAAAGCTTAAGAAAAAGTTGGAATGGGCACAAAAGTACAGAAACTTTTCAGTAGAAGATTGAAAAAGGATAAATATGAATTGTGATAATTATTATTCTAGTATCAGTGTCATGAAAATTTATGTAAGTAAGTCATAAAGGATATTTTTCTATTTCGTTAGATTTGCTTTTCAGACGAGTCTGTTTTCAAAATTATGATGTTAAAGTTTGTAAGAAGGAGGCCCGAAGAAAAATATCATCCTGACTGTATTGTTCCGATGGTTAAACATACCACATCTATTATGTGGTCTGTGATAAATTTTAGAGGTACTAGTCGTCTTCAAATTGTGCAAAGTATTATGAAACAAGACCAATAGAAGAAAAATCTTAGAAGAGCGACTCTCTGAATGGTTTGGTGATGGAAAAGTATATGCACGACGGAGCTCTTTGCCATAAAACAAAAAATGCAAGCATTTAGCCAATAAAAGCATTAATGGGTAAGCGAACTGGCCTGGCAACTCGCTGGACTTGAATCCGATATAAAATGTGTGGGAAATCATGAAATCCGAGATCAGTAATGTGCCAATAACAGCAAAACCAGAAATCACAGAAAACCTAACTGACGTGCGGCATCGTAATGCACACCTTCAGGAAGTGGTAAAAAGTTGCGCAGACCGTATACCGCAGACAATAGCAGTTCTCATTAAAGCAAAAGAACGCCCCACAAAATATTGATTTTTTTGTAAATAATAGATTTGCGTGTATTTATTTTTCAACATAATAAAATGCTTTAAATCAAATGCAATACTATACAATAATCTATTTATACGTTATGATTCCATAATTAATAACTAAATGATTGAGTACCACTTTTATAGCCATATTAAAATTTTTAGCAACATAAATGTAATTATAGGTTATTTTCCGCAATGTGTCTAATAATATGACATACCATTGTAAGAACAAAACGTATAATAGGTTTGTTTGTTAAGATAAGCAAATAAAGAAAGAAAAAGTATCAATAAATCCTATTCGGGCAATAAATTATGTTGATCAGTTATCGCTCAAAACTGAAAAAAAGAAAACAAATTAAATAAAAAAATTAAAAAGTATACAATTCTAAACGATTTTACAAAAAAAGCAAGCAAAATAAATTATAAAAATTAAAAACTACACGATTCCAAACGATTTTATAAAAAAATAAAGAGAAATAAATTAATAAAAATTAAAAACTACACGATTCCAAACGATTTTATAAAAAATAAAGAGAAATAAATTAATAAAAATTAAAAACTACACGATTCCAAACGATTTTATAAAAAAATAAAGAGAAATAAATTAATAAAAATTAAAAACTACACGATTCCAAACGATTTTATAAAAAAATAAAGAGAAATAAATTAATAAAAATTAAAAACTACACAATTCCAAACGATTTTATAAAAAAAGCAAGCGAAAGAAATTAATAAAAAATAAAAGTAAAAACCAAATGAAAGAAATTTAAAAAAAAAAAAACTACATAATTCCAAACGTTTTTATAACAAAGCACGTGTAAGTAATTAAAAAAATAATAAAATAAACCAATAAGAAACGTTGAAAGTGCTAAGGACTCGAAAAATTTCAATTCCCAAACTCCCTAATATTAGGGGTAAAAATCTTTTTACTATTAATAATTTGTAATTATCAATCGTTTACAAGTAGATCGATATTCCAGGGGCATTTTTATCTTTTAGTTTCCATACGAAAGAAAAAAAAATTGTCTTGGGCCACACATTATAATATAATTATCTATAATTGATAAGTAATAAAAATTGGTAAATAATGTACTATTACTCATCATAACAGAAAATAATTAATTAAATAATTTTTAATTTGTTTCTTGTG
The DNA here is from genome assembly GCA_021605075.1 of Caerostris darwini. Lineage (NCBI taxonomy): Eukaryota > Metazoa > Arthropoda > Arachnida > Araneae > Araneidae > Caerostris > Caerostris darwini. Next base: position 149,629 of record BPLQ01015437.1, read on the forward strand.
CTGTTAAATTTAAATTATTAAAAAGGTCACGAAATTTTAATCACGCAAATAAAGAATGTCTTTTAAAAATATAAATACAAAATATAGATTGGTAATTAAATAAAATAGCATATAAATAATAAAATTTGTAATGTAAATTAATTTGTAATTTAATTTGTAGTATAAATAATAAAATATAGATTGGTAATTAAATAAATTAGCATAAGTAAATAAAGAAAATTTATTAGCTTCATAATTTTCATAAATTTTTTTGTGTAAATACTATTTCAATAAATAAATAAAGCATATAAAAATGCCAATGTTGCGTTCAACCACATGTTGGACAACAATAAAATAAACGACATACAATTATTTAAAAAAATAATAAAGTATAAAATAAAGATGAAATGTTCTCTTTCATTAAATGAAAATGATACACCTCTAGTGAATAGAATTGCAATATAAAGAAGTTTTATAAAATAATATAAAGCTAATTTGTCCATAATATAACACTGTACAATACACGGAAAATATGAGCCTATTTTCTCAAATTAAATCTTGATTTATTGTTTGTCTGAAATAGTGAGTAGAACTGCAATATAAAGAAGTAATATAAAGTTATTTTGGCCATAATATAACACGGTACAAGACAATAAATAATCACTATATACAAATTAATGGCTTCTTTATTACTAGCTATTTCAGTTAGAAAATATGAGCCTATTTTTTCAATTCTATTTTTTATTGTTCTTCTACAACCCTAGTGAATAGAATTGCAACATAAAGAAGTTTTATAAAGTAACTAGAAGACCCGGCCACGTGTTGCTGTGGCTTTCTTGTATTTCGTTCAATTATTAGATACTATAATTGGTATTGTTATCGTTTGCTGTCGTGGTTTGATTTGTTGACATGAGGGTCCTCTCAGCACGTCTACGTCGTGCTTCACGCCTACGGGCATTGTTGAGGTTAGATTTTTTGGTGGCATTTTACTGAAAATGATAATTCAAAAAATACAATACAATTAAAATAAAATCGAGATATAATAATAAATGACTTAAAAAAAAATTCACAATAAAATGTAAACGATTGTTTAAGGTACACGAACACATTCGAATGAATTTTTTTGAAATTTTTTATCTTTGTACACATTTTTGGATTGAATATATCTAAAAACTAATGATTTCACATAAAAAAATTTAATTATAATTATTTTTTTTTTATTTTTATAAGCTAAACTAAGGGTAAAAATGGCTTGATACTGTTACAAAACGATAACTCAAAATCAAATCAATATTTTTTAAATTTCTAAGTTTGTATTTGTTTGTACTAACATATTACAGGGAATTGATCTCTGGTAAATTTATATCTTTATTATTTTGTGCTAGTTTAAATGCTGTCGACACAAAATTCTTTCAAAATTTGCATGTAATTCCAAGCTTAACAATTAAAATAAAAAATATTTGTGTAGCTATAATCATTTCAGAGTTTTATTACCTGTAAACATTTATGAAAAACATAAATAAAAGTTTTGTATATTACCTACATAAGGATGGATCAAAATTACTTGTGTTATGGTGCTTCACATGAAAACAAAAAGCATAAAAATTCATTCTGAGAAAAAGCTAAAAACAACTTTTAATTGAAGATATTACTTTTAAAAATGTTGTAAATATATTAAAATGCCATTGAATTATCAAGTTCACAGTCTTATTTATTAAAAAATATAGTTTTATTTTCCCTTAAAGCTCTAAATATTTTCTGAGCTTTGTTTTGAAAAAGTTAAAATTTGCTCGACAAAATTTTTTTTTACAACTTCTTTCTATTTGCAAAGGCTTTTTAATATGAAATGACCTGTATTTAAACTATTTAACCTTTTTTCAAGTGTTTTGATTAAATACGTTCAAAACCTTTGAATTTCACATAAAAATATCAACTTTAACTATTTTTTATACAATTTATTCTTTAAAATATGGATAAACATTGCAAAAATGTGATATTGTTGCAAAACTTGATAATTCAAAAATAAATAAAACATGAATAGTTTTTTTCTTTGCAAATATTTTTATGCTGGGAATATCCTTATGTAGGTAATATACTGTTTTCAAATTTATATCTTAATTATTTATACATTTTTGTATGCTTAAAGTTTGTCGACACAAACTTTTTTTTTACATATTTACAAAAATTCTTAGTTTAAAAATTGAAATAAAAATAATTTATGAATTTAGGTTAATTTCCATGTTCTATTCCTTTCATACATTTAAAGAAAACTTTTACATGAAGTTTCAAAGCATTTAAATAAAAATATATGGGTATTATGATGTTTTGAAGGAACACAAAATGCATAAAAATTCAAATAAGAAATAATTAAAACCAACTTCTAAATGTAAATAAAAACAAATGTACATACATAAAAATGTTATTGAGCTTTAAATTCTCCTTTATTAATATAAAAACTTATTTATTTGTTTTGTTTTCTTTAAATAACTTCCAATTTAAAAGTACCATTTATCAATTTTTCTTCGACAATATTCAAATCACTCAAATTTATAACTCAAATTCTTTGTTTTTCAAATAAAAAAAGTTTTTAAAAAAAAAAAATGTCCTTGATTTTCAACTTGCAACTATTATAATACCTTTTATAAAATTTTAATGTTATCATTATATCAAATAATTGCAGAGTTTACTTCATTTTGACACTTTTAAAAAAATGCTTAAAATTCATCATATTTCTTTAAAATTATATTGTCTATATTATATTATCTTGCAGATCACATTTCATTTTAGAATTCTTAATCAAATAAAACACATGTTGACAAACTTTAAGCATAGAAAAGTTCAATGTTTTGATTCACAACTTTTCATTCAGTATATTTTATTCCAATTCAAATTTAGAAAATGTGTTTTTTCTTCTTCACAAAAAATGTTTTATTATTTTATGATGAAAGAAATCACAAAACAAATGGAAAAGTTAATGAGCTTTGCATTCCCCTTTATTAATATAAACACTTATTTAGTTGTTTTTTTTTTTTAAATATCTTCCAACTTAAAAGTATCATTTATCAATTTTTCTTCGACAATATTCAAATCACTCAAATTTATAACTCAAATTCTTTGTTTTTCAAATAACAAAAGTTTAAAAAAAAAAATGTCCTTGATTTTCAACTTGCAACTATTATAATACCTTTTATAAAATTTTAATGTTATCATTATATCATATAATTGCAGAGTGTACTTCATTTTCACACTTTTCAAAAAATCCTTAAAATTCATCATCTTTCTTTAAAATTATATTGTCTATATTATATTATCTTGTAGATCACATTTCATTTTAGAATTCTTAATCAAATACAACACATGTTGACAAACTTTAAGCATAGAAAAGTTCAATGTTTTGATTCACAACTTTTCATTCCATATATTTTATTCCAATTCAAATTCAAACTTAGAAAATAAAAAAAATATTGATAATCAAATCAGGTAATACTTACATACATTTGATTTATTTCGCATAGAAATAATATAAATTTCATACATTATAATTTTCACAAAATTTAAAGTAGTACATAAAACAATAATATTCAGAACATGAAAATTTGACGGTTATGTAGCACAGGCATCGAGACACGGCGCCATCTAAAAATAGTCATTATATTGTTCGAAAAAAAAAAAAAACACTACATTGTTGCCACTACATTGTTCTGCCAAAGAAATTTAAAAAAATATTTAGGGGTGGACCCCCTTATCACTTTGGGGTTTAAAAAATAGATTACGACCGATTCGCAGACCTACCAAATATGCACAAAAATTTTCATAAGAATCGGTCGAGCCGTTTCGGAGGAGTTTGGCAACAAACACTGTGACACGAGAATTTTATATATTAGATATAAAGTTAATTTGTCGATTAGATAACACAGCACAAAGTAAAGAAATAATCACTATATACAAAACATGGGCTTCCTTATTACTAGCTATTTCCGTTAAAAAATATGAATCTACTTTTTCAAATTAAGTCTTGATTTATTGTTGGTTTTCTTAAAATATCTTAACATGCATTATTTACAATGGCAAAACTCAATTTAATGACCAAATTTGGAAGTATGAATCTGAGAAGATTTGGTACAATTGCAATACATTAACACCCGAAACCCCAAACCTTTAAAAATCGTACACTTACCTCCCATATTTTTTTATACAGGTGTTAAAAGAGTTTTTGTAACATCCGAATAGCTTAGACGGCGGTCATTTACTTCCGATACCTTTAACCACAAGGCTTGATAGTACAAAAAAAAGGTTAAATAACTAATAGCTGTATTGCGGTATAGCCGTACCAGAAAATGGCGACGCTAGAGAAGCACGCTTGTTGGCATTGTACTATATTGTTAGACCAATCCATCGCTTATAATATGAAATGTCATCATTTAGCACTTCTGCAGACCCCAGTACTCTTATCAAGAAGTACAGTATTACCCATGATTCCTTTCGATCATCCATCAAAATAACAGTGTGTCTTCGTTCAAACAAAAAATACTCATTCCCACCAATTTTCACCAATACTTATACTTCCTCATAGTACATAACAAATTTCTTTGTTATATAATCCATACTTTCAACAGACTTTTCACTCTTTTTGCAAGATGAATAGATTCCCCACGTCTGGAGGTTATCTAGACTGTTCTATCTGGACCTCTCCGATACTGATCTAGCCAACCGTTACAATAAATAACCTCGTACAAAAGAATCAAATTTCAAAGACTCTATTATGAAATCTGTTCATTTTAATCCTAACTATGTTACAACAATTATAGCTTATTATATATTCTTATCGCGGCAATTTTCTATAAGTCGCTTCTGAAATAAAGTTGACTTAACCCTTTTAATACATATTTTAACCTAACCCTTTATACACTTTCAACGATCAGTAATGATAATAAAGTCTATATTTGTTTGCTTTGTCGCTGTACGGTCATTTTGTAGACGCGAAGGCTAATCAGGCCGGGATATACAATTTAAAGTGGATTCCGAACCACTCACAAATATCCATGCCACAGTTCGAGATTCAAACCTGAAGCCTGTTGTATTAAAGGCCAGAGCGCTAGCCACTTGGCCATCAGGCAGTAATAAAGTCTATACTTATTTAAATAGGGTACATTAAAAATAATTTTTTGAACACTTGTAAACAATAATAATAAAAAAAAAGATTTAAAAAGAATTTGAAATTTTGTTTTTAATAAAATTTAATAATATATCAATGTACAAAATAAAAACAGTTCTATCTGGACTTATGAAAGGTATTTTCCATTCATTTTGATATATAGTTAAAAAAAAATTATTTATTGAATTTGTTTTATTGCTGGCAGGTAAAATTTGAATCATACAATTTTTGTTCTTTTTATTACTGTAAAATGTTCAGTTTAATGACTGAATAAAGCCGTGTTTCTCTCACAACAAGAACAGATTTTAAAATTGCATGATATACATAGTTTCTTGAGATAAATATTAAAATATTGTAATTAAAGAATTAAACAACAATTAATCTTTCCAGTAAACAGGATTAAATAATTAATATACGAGCATCACAATTACTACACCAAAGGCAACGCTAACTTGATTCCAAATCAGTAATGATTTCGACTGGTATCATTACTGTTTTTTTTTCTATAAAAATTACAGTAATTATTACAGTAAATTATAGTAAAAATTTAATTTAAATTACTAAAATACGAATTATGTCAGAAAATAATAATAATAAAAAACAATAACTGTTGTTCGGCATTTAAATAAAATGAAAACTTCATTAATCTTACTTTTTATATATTTTTGTGCAACCAAAATAAAAGGAAAAAAATAAATTTCGAAACATAAATTCAAGGAGTACATAAAAAATCTACATGTCGCAAGTAATTAACGTTTTCATTAACACTCAGGCCTCAGCTGTTTTTAAATAAGCTTGATTTCTTACTGAATTTTAGGACACAATTTATAAGGAATGCTTCACCGTGCTTCTGATATACGAGTAATATATCATATCTCGTATATTTCAAGCGTATTTAAGAAAGAGAAAGAAACAGAATGTAATATAATAGACGACATTATCTAAGTCAATTAAGACAATATTTATTTAAGAAAGAGAAAGACAATGCCGTCTATTCGGTTTCTAAGTTAATATTAAGTCAAAAATTAGATTTAAAAGAAAAATTAGAAATTCCCCCATTTTCTGATTCCGAATTACCAATTAAAATGGTAACTCAGAAATGCAAAATGGGGGATTTTAAAGTTTAGTCCGATCACAGATAGCGTGGAAGGGTAAACATCCGGTTTAATGGCGGAAATGGATAAATCGATTACTTGTTTCAAATCTGGACACTGTACTCACAGCATGAATTTAAAGCAGTGTCCAGATTTGAAACAACTGGCTGAACGTTTTCTGTCTCCGGGCTTCTATCCCCAGTATAGATAAGACAGCTTGTCGTTCTCCTCTTAAAGGCTCGTTCCCACCGAGGCATGAAGCGTTGAAGATTTACGCGACAGGCAAGAAAATATTTCATCCCCTTCACAGCGAAACTTCAGAAATAGCATTACGCCTAGTGAAGTTCCGCTTCGAGTTGAAAAAGAAGGACGGGGCTACCACCCTGAGCGTTTTCTTTGCCCATAAACTACAGTTTTGCTTTAGATCATAAACATGCTTTTCATCATAAATATTTGATCGAATGCTCGTCTATCCCCACACGTTGCAGTTGGAATTCGAAATCGTGTTATCCCCCTCCCCCCTTCGAGTGAGTCTCAAGCCGTCTTTCTAAAATCTAAATCTAAATCTAGTCTAAAATCTTTTTATTTGGAACCTTAAACTGAAACTAGACTTGGTAGCAATGTTTTCCCACCAATGTTGATAAACGAAACAGCATGCGTTTCGTGTCATACATAGCCACAACATGCGTCAAACAGTATGGTACGACTAAACCGTATAAACGTTTCCATTTCCATCGAGCTTGTTGCAAATCAGTTTGGTGTCCTTTGGTGCATGACATTCAACACTTTCGCGTGCTATTGTGGACGCAGTTCTAATTTGGACACAGCTTAAGGTAATGTATCACAATTGACACAGTTACACAAATGGAGCAATAAAAATTCATTCGCATGACTCGTGGCTCAGTAGCAACGTGCACCGCTGGTGAGCATTAGGGCTGACGTTCAATCCACTGGCAGCTTTGTTGTAGACACTGTTTCAAAAAACGAGGAGCCTCGATGGTGTTTGTGATGTTCAGCATTTTGCCTCGTCAGTCGGACTACCTGGTGGGAGTTTACTGGGTTTTCTCCCATACTATAAGCAAGCAAGATATCGCCCTAAAAGTCCTTCCGGAAGGCACTATCCTCCTTCTTCAGCGACACTACCTTAGTCAAGCCGGACTTCTACACCTACGGACAACTACGGCTGCTCTATCACAACAGAAGTTGCCCCGCCCCCCATTTTCATGAGACCACACGGGTATTTGTACTGGGTCTAGATGTTGTTGTCGACCAAGTTGCTGTCGGAGTAGTTTCTCCCGTACTACCCTCCTTCTTCAGCGACACGCAGCCAAGCCAGACTTCTACCTACGGGTGCTCCCTCACAACAAAAGCTGACCCCCCTTTTCCATTCTTCCATGAGACCACACGGGTTTATGGATATGATCTAGATGTTGCTGTCGACCAAGTGAGATAAGAAACAAACACTATTCATTCCCACAAACAGTGTACAACAAACTGTGTGTACATTGTTACACTGAGCAGCATTACATTCACTGCATTACAAAAATGAACTACTTTACATTCCCTCCATTATCACTAATAAATTCATATGATGGCAACCTCAATAGTGGCGTCTATTGAGTTAAACACAGCCGTCGTTTAAGTCTACCATCGACAAACTTATGCAGGTCAAAACCTTATCTTCGTATAGATAATCCTTATCAAAAGTAACAAAAGATGATGCCACTATTATCTATTGTGAACAGACGACAACGTTCAATTTTTAAAATGTAATTTACTTAGTCTACCAGCAATCGCAGTTTCTGGCTCCAATAGATTTGTCCTTTAAGAAATTTGTAAATCCTTATCGTTTCTCACATATCAAAGACAATGCACGCTTCGGACATTTATGTGCCAATTTTAGACATTTTCCAATTTAAATGCATAATTAAGCCATAATTTGTTTTATCCATTGAAAGCGTTATGCATAATCCTATTACGTGAAATGATTTGTCATGGCAATTATGTATTATCTTGGCAATAAAACCTGTTGCCTTGATAAAGCATTTGAAGTACTAACAACGACTATAATGTCCGAATGAATTAGATAGCACATAATAATATACTCTATATAATAGTGGAATGGTTGCATACATTCTGGTATAAATTATTCATTATTATTCTGAACATTCTTTACTAAAACTAAATATTATTCCGTTTCCAAACCTCCGTTTTTTATTTTTATCAAATTATGATTTCTTATTAATTATTTTTCAGATTATTAATTCACTTATATTATATTAATAATATTAAACGTTGTAAATATAAATATGTCCAATAATTAGCCGTTCATCAAGACTTCTCCAGTATATAAAATCTAGAGAATCTTAAAAAAATGTTTTAAAAAATTAACATCTTTTATCGTATTAAACACCCACATGACACCCACCACTACCACACTGACTGTTACCTAACTATAGAAAATAAAGTACTTTTAATTTCCATTTTCTAAAAAAATAAAATATTTATTTATTTTAAGTACCAAATAAAAAAATAAATTGATTCACACCATAATAATGCTGAACTGCTAACTATTATTTATATTAATTTTGCAGACAAACTAAAAAACCTTATATTTAAATACAACTTCAATCGTTAGCGCACAGCATCTGATAACGGTTAAAAATAAAAACAATACGCGCAAGAGTAATACTATCAGAAGCGATGTATCATAATGGCACCAGTCACGGAAAGAGTTATGGAATCATATCCTATTCGTATCTTTTTTTTTAACGCTAATGAGTGATTGGTGTTATATGTGTCGTGAAAATCTAATATTAAATATACTAAGGATTTTATTTAACCTCTTGACGTCCTTGTCCACATATGTGGATATTTATTTTTCATAATTATAATTATGATCATTAATAAAAAAACAAAAATTTGATAAAAAAAAAACTTATTCACTACTGAATTTCTAAAAGGTAAATACGAATCTTTTGGCTGCACTGATAACTGTATTTACAGTGTATGGTTAGGAATATGAATATTGTCTAAAATTGTATTTTTATTGTCAGTGGCGGATTAATTGAACAAATTGTTAATATTTGATTAAAAAAATACCAGATATATTAAATATATTTAGTTTTAATCATGAATGCTCGGTATAATAATGAATAATATATAACCAGAATATATGAAACCATTTCATTTTTAAATTACTATTAACGCTCAGCGGTCGCAAATTTTGGGCCTGATGGCCGAATGACTAATGCTCTGTGCCATGGATGTTTGTAGTGGTTCGGAATCTACTTTAAACCGTAGATCCTGGTCTAATATGACGGTAGAGCATTGGGCGTACAGCTACTACTACACCACACCACTTTGCCTAGAGCCGAGTTGCCCCTTTACAGTTCGGGAATGATGCGGGAGAGAAGTCATAGGAGACCGGGACCTACGGCTTAAAGTGGATTCCGAATCACTACAAACATCCATGGTCCCGCCGGAACTCGAACCCGTAACATGTGGCACCGAGTGCCGGAGCGATAGACACTCGGCCATTCAGGCCCGAGGAGTAAGGCTGCTGCTGGTACTACTACTACTACTACACCACACCACATCACTGTGCCTAGAGCGAGTTGCCCTTTTACAGTTTGGGAATGATATGGGTGAAGAGAAGTCTGATTGGGCCCTGTGACCCTCTACGCTCATATGAGACCGGGACTTACGGCTTAAAGTGTATTCCAAACCATTACAACGTCTATGGCACCACCAGTATTCAAACCCAAAACCTGTGGTACCGAGCGCCCGAGCGCTAGCTACTAGGCTATGAGGCCCCTAAGGGGTAAGACTAACAACCCTACCCAGTAAAATGAAAATATCTCCTGTCTCGAAATCTAGCAATAGGCGGACAACTGTGGCTCGCCATGGGGTTCTGTTGGCCGACGAAGAAGAATGTTATGAATTTGGTATATATATTTTTTAAATTTCTATCAATATAAAATGTCTAAATCTTAATAAAACAAAATAATAAATTTTTTTTCCTCACTATAAAATAATCGTCCCTGAAGAGGTTTTTAATCAAAAATATAACAAATAAGAATTTTTTCATAATTTTTTTGAATATGCAGTAGATAGAATAATAAAAAGCAAACTTGCGTGTTATAATTTTTAAGCTTCAAGGAACCCCTATAGCAAACAGATACAAAATACCAGAACACATTTTTCAATCTCTATAGTACATTTGCTGCACGTACTACAGAGATTGCAAAATGTGTTCTGGTATTTCCGTAATGTTTCTAGACTCTTGAAGCGTGAAACGATTTTAAAATTTCCCAATTTACTAAAAGGCTAGTAACACAAACGATGGTATAATAAACAGAAAATGAATTGCGAAATCTGATCCAGTTTAACGGGTTTCCAGCTACGTCTGAATGGTGTGAAATTATTACTTGGAATTTTATATTGGAGTATTATGAATCAATAATATGGGTAACTTTATGTATCGAATTTCAGATGAATATTTTCATTTATATTCATTTCTCGTATGTGAATAACTACCGATGGACGATGAAAGATTTGGTTTGTCGCTCTACTGTAACTTTTTGCACACTAATTAGACCGGGACCTACTGTTTAACATGGATTCTGAACCACTCGCAAACATCCATGCCACCTCTAGGATACGAAGCTGAAACCTGTGGCACCAACGGCCAGAGCGCTAGCTAATTGCCCATCAAGCCGCATCATTTTTGTGAGTAACAACGAGCGCCGATGTAATCAGTCGTGTTAGAATTTCTTTAAAAATGTAATTTAACTTGAATTTGCTTTTATTTTCTACTTTATATAGCATATAAGTACATGAAACTCAAACCGTAGGCCCCGGTCTAATATGAATGTAGAGTGTAGGGCTGACAACCTTATCCAGTAAAAAGACACCCACTCCTATCTCGAAATCTGCCAGTAGGTAGACGGCCTTGGCCCACCAAGGGGCTGACTACTGGTGACCTACCAACACCCATACCACCGCCAGGATTTTAACCTAAGGCCTCTAGTAAAAAAGACCAGAAATCTAGCCAATTGGCCATGAGGCCGCTAGGACGTTGAAAGAGGACATTTCCTTTTAAGAAGACTTTTTGAGTGGGTAGCGGATCATATGTGTGATAACTTGGAAAACTCCCACTAGATATTGCGACTGCCGATGCGACACATTCTCCGCTTCTGAAGATAGTGATTTTAATCGATTCCTTTTAGAACATTCGAACTATAACTTCATATACGCTAGCTATGCAGGTTATCGCTAGACTACGAGTGGATCATTCTATGATGATATAAGAAATAAAGGGAAATTCTAAAATATTCCTTCTTGGAGTATAAAATAATCCCTTTTTGCAGCCAGATGGCAACCGTCTGACACATTATTGGTAAATGGCTTAAAGAATGAAGGTGATTTTTATTTAAGATTGAAGTCTTAAGAGCTTACTTATGAGCTTCATTAACCTACATAATTTGTCTTTTCCAAAATAAATTTTAACATTTCTTCTTATTTCTAATGTTTTTGATATTTTAGAGCAATTTTTTTTTGTTATATCATTATTTTATTATTGATGTATTTATATTCTTAAATAATACAATGAAATTTGTGTATTAAAATCGGAAACATGTCTTATAATTTGAAATTTATTAAAATTTTAGTTGATCAAACTTGAGAAATTTTGCTCCCATAATGACTCTTTACACAGTTTATTTTGTCTAGTCATCACAAAAGTATGTCGCATCTAGACTGTTAAGGAAAAAGATAGGGAAAATATTGAGGGATTATTTTATTTAATAGCATTTAAAAAATAAAGGGAATTTATGTAGGAAACATCGGAAATTCGTCTGGTATTTTTAAGCGCATCTAAGTATGTCTAATACAAAGTCTTAAAAACTCCCACGAAGTTACTTAAGAAGTTCGTTAACCGACGCAATTCGTCTTTCACAAAACGAATTTTAATACCGTTTTATTTTTAATGTCCGATATATTTTAGTGAAGCTCTAGTTATTCATAAAATTATGGGTATTTTTTCGAGAGAGTTTTTCGCTTCCGTGATCATTTTTTTTTTTGTCCTAGACCATTTTAAATGTTTCTTATTGGTTCATTTTTTAAAAATTTATTTCACGTGCTATTCTTATTGGTTTATTTAATTTTCTTAATGTTTTTTTTTTATATAAAATATTTATTTAAATTTCTTTCATAAGATAATAGTTATATAATAAATGGATTAAATATCCTAAAATTGTTCTAATAGATAGTCTGGTGAAAGCAAAGACAATTTTATTTCAAAGGGAAAATGAGATTTTTTCAAGAACATTACATTCTTTGTTGTTCTATAGATTTTTATTTTTAAAAATTACTATTATGCATTTTATTTTTGTCTTTTTTAAAATTTCATGTTTAACCCGTATATCGGCCCAGCCGATTGTTTATTCAGTTATTTTTATTTCAACCAAGTATATATACATTTCACGAGCTAATAATTATATAATTAAATATTCTAAAATTGCTCTAAAAAATCGTTTGTGGAAAGCAAAGTCAATGTTATTTCAAAGCGAAAAGGAGATTTTTCAAAAACATTAAATCATTTGGTTTTCAATAGCTTTTTTTTAATTTTTCATTTCTTTAAAAAAAATTTCACGTGCATTTTTATAAAATCGCTAGGAATTCTTATAGCGTTAATTTTTCATTTTTAAAAAAAATTGCCACGTGCTTTTTTATAAAATCGCTTGGAATTCTTATAGCGTTTGTGTTTGTTTTTTCAAAAAAATTTCACGTGCTTTTTTATAAAATCGTCTGGAATCCTTATAAGCATTTATTTTTCGTTTTTGTTTTTCTTTAATTTCACGTGCTTTTTTTATAAAATCGCTTGGAATTCTTATAGCGTTAATTTTTCATTTTTTAAAAAAAATTGTCACGTGCTTTTTTATAAAATCGCTTGGAATTCTTATAGCGTTAATTTTTCATTTTTTAAAAAAAATTGTCACGTGCTTTTTTATAAAATCGCTTGGAATTCTTATAGCGTTAATTTTTCATATTTTTAAAAAAATTGTCACGTGCTTTTTTATAAAATCGCTTGGAATTCTTATAGCGTTTGTGTTTGTTTTTTTAAAAAAATTTTACGTGCTTTTTTATAAAATCGTCTGGAATCCTTATAAGCATTTATTTTTCGTTTTTTTTTTTTTTTTAATTTCACGTGCTTTTTTTATAAAATCGCTTGGAATTCTTATAGCGTTTATTATTTTTTTTTTCATCGTTTTCATTTTTCGTTTATCATTTTATTTAAATATTTTTTACGAGCTTTTTTATAAAATCGTTTGTTGTTGTTATTATTATAGTTGTTTTTATTATTATTTTTTTTAATCAGAAATCTTTTTTTCAATTTTAACGATAACTGATGAAAATAATTTATTGCCTGAATATTATTTATTAATACGTTTTCTTTCTTTGTTTATTTACGATTACTATTATGTGTTTTGTTCTTGCATTACATTTTGTATTCTATGGATAACCTATATATCGGCCCAGATGATTATATTTATTTATTTATTTTTATATTTTTTTCAAATTGGGAAAACAGAATATCCGCGTCATATCTAGAATAAATTAAAAGTTATTTTCATATTTCAATCATTCAAATTTTTTTCTTTTTAATATTTATGCTTTTCTGTTCTTTCCAAATGACAAAGGGAATTTATGTATTAAACACCGGAAATACGTCTTGGTTTTACTTTGAAGAAAGTGTATCTTTACGTTCTTGAACAAACTTGATAAATTCTGCCTTCCCAAACGTGTTATCCCAACACTGTTTGTTCTGTCCACTCATTGCATAAGTGTCTCTGGTGCATCTAGACTGCTTTCGATAGGAAATCCAATATAACAGTGACTTTGCTCCTTACTTTAACGACTCCTAGATATTAGTCGGTATCGGGTCTGCAGTCTGGCCGGCAGGTGCCGAGGTCACACTATAGTTGCCGGGAAAAACAAACCCAGGGAGCGGCGGAGACCCTTAGCTCGGCGGCGGCGGCGCCAGGAATAATGCGGGGCCACCGAAAGTTTGGTCAACTGTTCCACCGCCGTCTGCCGAGATTAGAAGTTTATTTGCGGCCGGCGCCGCGGGGGAGCTGGCGGGCGCCGAGCAGCCCTGCCGAGCCCCCTGGAAATAGAACGAGCTACCCTCGGACTCCGCTCCAATTTCCTGCCGTCAGGCTGCCGGATCGTCCTGCTGCCAGACTGGGGAGCGAAAAAGTGGCGGCGAATTAGCATTCGATTAATCCTGCTTTGAGGGGTGGGGGAGGGGAGATGACAGGACACTTATCAGTGGCAATCGACAAAAGCAAACGATTTCGAGTTTTTCAATTGTATAACGGGGGAACAAAAAAAGTCTTTCAGTGGTCATTAGGGAACAATTGGTGATGATTATGAAAGGAATTAAAAGATTGTTTTATTTTTATTTGATTCTATATCACTTCGAAGTAGATAGGATCCAACGATGTCCGGTTAAATAAATTTTTTTAATTGATAATTTTTTTTTTTTTTAAGTAAGTAAATTAACGTTTGGCAAATTGTAAAGAAAAAATTATTCTATCCGTTATACAAATTAATTATTTTTACATAAAAAGAATTTAGAACCTTTAATATAAATAAGCCTATATAATAGTAAATGCAAACAATTTCGAATTTAGTTTGTGTAACGAAAAAGTCACTTGGTAATTAGGGTTATGATTTTAAAAGAAGTTAAAAGATTATTTTATTTTCATTTGACTCTGTATCACTTACTAGTAGATATGATCCAACGATGTCCGATTACATTAAATAAATTTAATTTATAATTGATTTTTTTATATAATTTAATTTAAAAAATATCGGCGAAAAGGTAAATTAAAGTTTATTCAATTGTTAAGGAAAAATTGTTCTATTCGTTATATAAATAACTAATTATTTGTAAATAAAAAGAATTTAGAACAAAAAATATAAATAAGCCTATATAATAGAGCAAAAAGGAAACGATTTCGAGTTTCGATTGTGTAGCGAAAAAAGAAAAAAAAATCATTAAGTGGTCATTAAGGAACAATTGGTGATGATTATGAAAGGAATTAAAAAATTACTTTATTTTTATTTAACTCTATGTCACTTACTAGTAGATAGGATCCAACGATGTCCGGTTAAATAAAATAATTTTTTTAATTAATAATTCTATTTATTTTTTTTATAAAATTTAATAAGAAAAATATCGGTGAAATAGGCAAATTGTAAATCCAAATTGTATTGTTATTTAAATAATTAACTATTTTTAAATAAAAAGAATTTAGAACATAAAATATAAATAAGTACATAATATGGCAAAAGCAAACGATTTCCGAGTTTCGATTGCGTAGCGAAAAAGTTCCGTGGTAATTAGGGAACAATTGATTATTTTGAAAGAAGTTAAAAGATGATTTTATTTTTATTTGATTCTATATCACTTACTAGTTGATACGATCCAACGATGTCCAATTAAATAAAATAAAATTTTTAATTGATAATTTTATTTTTTTAATAATATTTAATTAAAAAACTATCAGCGAAAAGGGTAAATTAACGTTTGGCAAGTTGTAAAGAAGAAAAATTATTCTATTCGTTATATAAATTAATTATTTTTAGATAAAAAGAATTTAGAGCCTGTAATATAAATACGCTTATATAATAGAGCAAAAAGCAAACGATTTCAAGTTTCAATTGTGTAGCGGAAAAAAAAAAGATACGCGGTCGTTAGGATGATTTTGAAAGGAGTTAAAAAAAATGGATTTCATTTTTACCTAACTCTATATCACTTAGCAGTAGATATGATCCACATTTGCCTGGCTACATGAAACAAGGGACCTGAATGGCCGAGTGTCTAGCGCTCTGGCGCTCGGTGCCACAGGTTTCGGGTTCGAATCCCGGCGGTGCCATGGATGTTTGTAGTGGTTCGGAATCCACTTTAAGCCGTAGGTCCCGGTCTTCTATGACTGTAAAGAGCGTCACGGAGCAAAAGTCAGGCTTCTACCTACGGGTGCTCCATCACAACAGAAGCTGCTTCCTTCCCCTTCAGTCATGAGTCCATATGGGCTCGTGGGCTTGGCCAGCCAAGTGGGATAAGAAACAACAACAACATGAAACAAGATTTTTTAATTAATAATTATATTTCATTTTTTCTTATAAATTTTATTTTAATTATTAATTATTATTTATTTTAATTATTAATTAATTAATTATTTTAATTATTATTAATTAATTATTTTAATTAATAATTATTAATTAATTATTATTAATTAATTATTTTAATTAATAATTATTAATTAATTATTTTAATTATTATTAATTCTTTATTTTAATTATTAATTACTTCTTTATTTTAATTATTAATTACTTCTTTATTTTAATTATTAATTACTTCTTTATTTTAATTATTAATTATTATTTATTTTAATTATTAATTAATTATTTTATTTTATTATTAATTTATTATTTATTTTTAGCGCAAGTTATTGTTTGGCAAATTGTAAAGGAGAAATTATTCTGAATTACTAATTAATTCTGAATAAAAATAATTTAGAATTTAAAACTAAGCCTATATAATAGAACAATAGAATTTGAACTGGAAATTTACCGTTTAATTTGAAAAAAAAATTTTAAAGAAAAAAAAAAAAAAAAAACCTATCAAATAGGCGATCAAACCACTAGATGGTATCAGACACGAAATAAAGTTTATGTTTATTAAAATAAATAGTGAATTTTTTTCGAGATTTCGACGACTATACAGATGATAAAACAGTGAATTAAATTTTAAAAAATTAGAATTCTTAAATTTGTGATAGTTTTTAAATTATGCTGGACTAATATAAACAGTCAATTAAATATTTTAATTTGTCTAATTTACTTTAATTTTGAGTAAACTACATTATCACGTGACTTACTGAAATGAAAGAAATATTCCCCAATAGACAATTACCCTTATCTCAGCAGTGAAATGATTTGACATAAATTAAAAATCTGTTATGAAATAATCACAACTCTTTATTAAAATGAGCCCTAAACATTTTTAAAATTTTATAAATTTAAATTTTGTAAAAATTTAAATCTCTTTAAACATTTTAAAATTGTATACTAAAATTGTAAAACGACCAAAGTTCTGCCTTCGAAACTTCCATTATTTCTTTTCTTTTTGTTTGGGGGGGAGGTATTTTTTTTTCTTTTTATTCTTGGGTGCTCCACGGGGAGTTTCTACTGAGAGTAAAGCACACAAAAGGAGAGAAAAGTAATATTTCCGAGAGGAGATTTCTCCACATTATATGGGGGGAAGGGGGGATTGAGATGGATTTTGATTTTTGGTGCTTCCTAGACTCGAGAGGTCTAATATCCGGTATAACAATGACTCCAAAGCGATCGACTTGAAAGGTTAATTGACCAGAATAATAGAGAATTTATCTGATATATTATAAAAAAAAAGTTTAACAAAAAGCAAAATGAAAACATTAAGAAAGTAAAAAATAAAAAAGACGATTAAAGTGCAATTCTGAGCTGTCTTGCAATAGCAATGTTAGGATCAAATGTTTTAATTTCCGGATTTGTAATGTTTTCTTGCTATTGTAAAGTAATAAAGAATTAAGTAAGACATTCATTAGAGTTGTAAGTAGCCGAAAGAGCCCTCAAGAATATGCTAAATTCGTCCAAGTTGTTGTTGGTTCCTTACATGACTAGTTTGGTTTCTACGGACAACTTGCTCTACGGTCAATGGTCATTTTGTGCACACTTTGGGCTAATTACTATATAACGGGACCTACAGTTTAACGTGGATTCCAATTGGTTTGGTTTGTCCTACGGTTCTACGGTCATTTTGGCTCTATGTAGTGGCTCTACGGTCATTTTGTGCACACTTTGGGTTAACTAGACCGGGACCTATAGTTTAATGTGGATTCGTATTGGTTTGGTTTGTCGCTCTACTTGTCCTTTTTTGTACAGTTTGGGCTAATGAGACCGGGACCTACAGTTTATCCCGATGGATAAACGATCCGCGGATCCCGAATCACTCACAAACATCCATGCCACAGCCAAGATTCGAACCTGAAGTCTAGTACCGAAGGCCAGAGCTCAAGCCAATTGGCCATCAAGCCAAAGAGCTAAAGAGATAAGCCAAGCTAAAGAGATCAGCCAAGACTGATTGATTTCAGAATAAAACTCAAAATATTTCAACTTTGCAAGATCTTGTCAAAGAAAAAAAAAAGGTTTCAAGGTATTGTTTGTAAGACTCTGCAAATTGTTTGAAAGCTTGAACTCGTCGAGGGCATCATTGCCCATTTACAACTGATCAAGATCCACAAGTAAGATTTATAAATGAATAAACCACTTTAAAAATCCTCTGGCGTCACGCAATTCTGGCTATCTTTTTATCATAATCACAGTTTGTCACAATAAAGTCATTGTGAAAAAAATTAGCATCATGATTTTGGATGCTTTTCTATCACTGTCTTTAGACGCCGGAAAATTATGTCGGTCGACTGCAGAGGCTTCAAAAAAGTACTCCGACATAAACGTGACAAAGTTCTTTCTGGCAGCTTTTCGATGAGCGTAAAATCACTGTAACAAATCACTGTGACAGGATATTCGACCCATTTCCAATGCGAACAGGAATGTATGGTAAATATATATATATATATATCTTTTTGAAAGCCGGTACTTAAAGAACCACTGAAATTTGGAGCTGCTCCAAGACGCGCATTAGTTGAAGGTTCTTTTTAAACCCCCTCTATTTAAAAATGTAATTAAAAATCTGCTGAGCTATTTGGAAAACTGTTGTTAAGAAAACAAACAATGTCAAAAGCAGATAGGCTTTATTGAAGCGATAAAAAAAATGGAAGGGGGAGGGGGGGGGGTTACTTCTATTATGGAAGTTTTAATAAATCTTCGCCAAAAATGGTTCATAGCTTTTGACTTTTACTACAGATTATTTTTGTAGATATGTACTAGTTTGATTGGCAAAATAATGTGTTTAAATATGGTAATTTAAGGAATCGTGTCCCAATGTTAACATTTGCAGTTAGCTTGCGAGGGTTTTATGTTGAAAACCCTTGGTGACCTGTTTTGCAGTTGCAACTGCAGATTTTAGAGAATCGGTGGAGATTGTATCCAAATATGTAAAACTTTCGAATCAATAGTCAGGCTTTCTAGTGGCAGTTTTCCTGGTTTTTCACCCGTACGACATGCAAATGCTGGACAATTACTCCTAAAAGTTCTTAAGGCAATATCTTCTCTATATTACTGGTTGATAGGTTTTTCGTGAAAACATGAGGGGAAACATGACCCCACCAGTGTTCAAAATTTAATATTATATATATTACATGTATAAAATTTTGAATAATTATCCAGAAAATAAGCGAATAGAATCTTCGTTATAACCTGAATACAATACATAAACTCCAACAAAATATTGAGAATCAATAATAAATATTGGATGGCAATGATTATTGAAGGGAAAAAAAGCTCTAATTTTAATAGATGAAATTCAGTCACCAAATTTTATTCTTTTTACTATATATGTATTTCTGTTTTGGTTAGCAATCAGTTCAGCCTTACTATTTTATGCGGTTAGAATTTTATTGTAACTTGTAACATATTTTTAAATAAAACCAGTTGTATACATTTTACTCATGAAATCATTAATGGAGCATTAAAAGTTAATCCAGTTAAATTAACTGAAGCATTAATAGTATTGTCTTCTCAATACATTATTATTGATATCTAATTCTTCTATAGTAATATGATATAACTATGTATAACGATATCAAAACAATATCGTATAAATGTATCATAATTATATCGTATAAACATACCCTATACTATATCGTAAAAATGTATTATACAACTGTATCGTATAAATGTATTATACAACTGTATCGTATAAATGTATTATACAACTGTATCGTATAAATGTATCATACAACTGTATCGTATAAATGTATCATACAACTGTATCGTATAAATGTATTATACAACTGTATCGTATAAATGTATCATAATTATATCGTATAAACATACTCTATACTATATCGTATATTTAACTATATCGTAAAAATGTATTATAGAACTGTATCGTATAAATGTATTATACAACTGTATCGTATAAATGTATTATACAACTGTATCGTATAAATGTATTATACAACTGTATCGTATAAATGTATTATACAACTGTATCGTATAAATGTATTATACAACTGTATCGTATAAATGTATTATACAACTGTATCGTATAAATGTATCATAATTATATCGTATAAACATACTCTATACTATATCGTATATTTAACTATATCGTAAAAATGTATTATACAACTGTATCGTATAAATGTATTATACAACTGTATCGTATAAATGTATCATAATTATATCGTATAAACATACTCTATACTATATCGTATATTTAACTATATCGTAAAAATGTATTATACAACTGTATCGTATAAATGTATTATACAACTGTATCGTATAAATGTATTATACAACTGTATCGTATAAATGTGTTATACAACTGTATCGTATAAATGTATCATAATTATATCGTATAAACATACTCTATACTATATCGTATATTTAACTATATCGTAAAAATGTATTATACAACTGTATCGTATAAATGTATTATACAACTGTATCGTATAAATGTATTATACAACTGTATCGTATAAATGTATTATACAACTGTATCGTATAAATGTATTATACAACTGTATCGTATAAATGTATTATACAACTGTATCGTATAAATGTATTATACAACTGTATCGTATAAATGTATTATACAACTTTATCGTATAAATGTATTATACAACTGTATCGTATAAATGTATCATAATTATATCGTATAAACATACTCTATACTATATCGTATATTTAACTATATCGTAAAAATGTATTATACAACTGTATCGTATAAATGTATTATACAACTGTATCGTATAAATGTATTATACAACTGTATCGTATAAATGTATTATACAACTGTATCGTATAAATGTATTATACAACTGTATCGTATAAATGTATTATACAACTGTATCGTATAAATGTATTATACAACTTTATCGTATAAATGTATTATACAACTGTATCGTATAAATGTATCATAATTATATCGTATAAACATACTCTATACTATATCGTATATTTAACTATATCGTAAAAATGTATTATACAACTGTATCGTATAAATGTATTATACAACTGTATCGTATAAATGTATTTTACAACTGTATCGTATAAATGTATTATACAACTGTATCGTATAAATGTATTATACAACTGTATCGTATAAATGTATTATACAACTGTATCGTATAAATGTATCATAATTATATCGTATAAACATACTCTATACTATATCGTATATTTAACTAT
Source organism: Caerostris darwini (assembly GCA_021605075.1). Taxonomy (NCBI): domain Eukaryota; kingdom Metazoa; phylum Arthropoda; class Arachnida; order Araneae; family Araneidae; genus Caerostris; species Caerostris darwini. The sequence goes on from BPLQ01015437.1 coordinate 171,286, forward strand.
ATCGTATAAATGTATTATACAACTGTATCGTATAAATGTATTATACAACTGTATCGTATAAATGTATTATACAACTGTATCGTATAAATGTATTATACAACTGTATCGTATAAATGTATTATACAACTGTATCGTATAAATGTATTATACAACTGTATCGTATAAATGTATTATACAACTGTATCGTATAAATGTATTATACAACTGTATCGTATAAATGTATTATACAACTGTATCGTATAAATGTATTATACAACTGTATCGTATAAATGTATCATAATTATATCGTATAAACATACTCTATACTATATCGTATATTTAACTATATCGTAAAAATGTATTATACAACTGTATCGTATAAATGTATTATACAACTGTATCGTATAAATGTATTATACAACTGTATCGTATAAATGTATTATACAACTGTATCGTATAAATGTATCATAATTATATCGTATAAACATACTCTATACTATATCGTATATTTAACTATATCGTATAAATGTATTATACAACTGTATCGTATAAATGTATTATACAACTGTATCGTATAAATGTATTATACAACTGTATCTTATAAATGTATTATACAACTGTATCGTATAAATGTATTATACAACTGTATCGTATAAATGTATTATACAACTGTATCGTATAAATGTATTATACAACTGTATCGTATAAATGTATTATACAACTGTATCGTATAAATGTATTATACAACTGTATCGTATAAATGTATTATACAACTGTATCGTATAAATGTATTATACAACTGTATCGTATAAATGTATTATACAACTGTATCGTATAAATGTATTATACAACTGTATCGTATAAATGTATTATACAACTGTATCGTATAAATGTATCATAATTATATCGTATAAACATACTCTATACTATATCGTATATTTAACTATATCGTATAAATGTATTATACAACTGTATCGTATAAATGTATTATACAACTGTATCGTATAAATGTATTATACAACTGTATCGTATAAATGTATTATACAACTGTATCGTATAAATGTATCATAATTATATCGTATAAACATACTCTATACTATATCGTATATTTAACTATATCGTAAAAATGTATTATACAACTGTATCGTATAAATGTATTATACAACTGTATCGTATAAATGTATTATACAACTGTATCGTATAAATGTATTATACAACTGTATCGTATAAATGTATTATACAACTGTATCGTATAAATGTATTATACAACTGTATCGTATAAATGTATTATACAACTGTATCGTATAAATGTATTATACAACTGTATCGTATAAATGTATTATACAACTGTATCGTATAAATGTATTATACAACTGTATCGTATAAATGTATTATACAACTGTATCGTATAAATGTATCATAATTATATCGTATAAACATACTCTATACTATATCGTATATTTAACTATATCGTAAAAATGTATTATACAACTGTATCGTATAAATGTATCATATAACTATAGTTTGAATACGTAGCTTTCTAAAAATTGTATTTATGATTCAAGGCATCTCACGTTGTTTTCTCCTATTCTAGTTGTGGATAAGAATGGCCAATTATAGACAAAATATTATATTACTAAAAATATTATTTTTTACAAAATTAATCAGAATGCAATTAATTCCATTCTTTTTAAATCTAAAAAAGAATTCAGTTTAGCATTACTGTGTAATTTGGTTAAAATTTTGTTTTTGTAGCTTGAACTATAATTTAAAAAAATACCACTCATATTGCATACATTTTCTCATTAAAATCGACTCTAATATTATGATCTATCTCTATAATTTTTCTATTATAATACTACATAATTATGTATAATGCTTGAAATATAAAATTACGTTTGTAAAATTATAAAATGAGAATAAATGTTTTAAAAATCACAAAATTTTGAAATACATGGCATAATTTTAAAACAAAAGTTTGATTGATTTTCCAATTTAAATAGAAAGAAAAAAAATTATCGTGGCCTTCCTTAAAATTTCAAACAAAGCTGTGAACCAGATCCTGTGAAGTCTTAAACATGCACAGTCATTCAAACATTACATCATGCAGCAATTTGAAGAGTTGAATTTGTACAGAGCCACGTACTCCAATCAACACATATGATCATTTCTATTTTTAATGATTCTTAGAGGCAGTCCATGATGTAATTTTTTTCCACCCTTGATAGAGGAGTGATGTCACATTTTTTTTCCACTTAAGTTACAATTGATGTCAATGCTTTGTGATGTTTATGTCATTTTATCAGTTATTATCTCTCTATCAATAAGAGTTCGACATTAATTCATATGAACATACTTTTTCTATCATTTTACAGAATTTTTGTTTCTTTTTGATATTGTTGAACATCACATTTCATTTATGTACAGGGTACAGGGCTTATAATTAAAGTCCCACTTTGAAAATGCTACAAAAAGCCTCTTTACAATGAGTTCAAATTTGAAATTAAATTACTTGAAGAAGGGCGAAACGGTACGACATCAAAAAAGTTCCAAAATGTATTAATAGATGGCGCTGTAAGCGGCATCAAGAAAGTGAATTCGGCTGCCGGTGATATTTTAAATCGAAATTACAATGTATTTGGCATGTGTTGCACATTAAACCAACTGTAGTGTTTAATGTGCTTGATTATTTCTGATATTAAATGACTTCCAAATCATTCAACAGTTGTGACACTGTTAGTGGAAAGCCCATCCACCACGACAGGGTTATTCCAAATCGGATGGAAAGAATTGGTGGAACTTTTTTTTTATGCCATACCTGTTTCCCTCTTCAAGTAAATTCAGTTCAAATTTGAACTCATTGTGACGTGGGGTTCGTTTTTTGCATCATTTTGAAAGTGGGGCTTTAATTATAATCACCCTGTAAACATCCTATCCATAGATGATGAATGGCTGCATTTAGGAATAACTGCCCATAGAGTAGTATTGGGGTTTCAGCTTGGGACAAACATGATCCTCATGGAATCATATACCTCACGTGACTTTTGCAATCGGCACTTTCAGGAATGACGTGATGGCTAGTCACTTTCATGCTCAGTCTGCCCTTAATTTGTACAGGACTGGTCATTTTGTTTACTTAGGTTACAGAGATTTGGTTTGCGGCTATACAGTCATTTTTCACACTTTAGGCTAATTAGACAGGAATCTACAGTTTAACGTGGAACCGCTCACAAACGTCCATGCAACCGCCAGAATTCGAACCTGAAGCCTGTGGTACCAAAGGCCAGATCGTTAGCCAATTGGCCATTAGGCAGTTAGGTTATAGAGGAAAAATGAGCTCATATTACACTGTTATTATACTGTACTCATTTAGAATTAGTTTTAGGTATGCATTTCAGGGTGTGTAGTTTAACGTATACGATGATAGCTTGGCGAATTTTGGCAACAATCTTTACTGTTGGTTATTAATATTTTTCAAAAGAAATTATTCTTTTTTTAGCTGCAAATAAATGTATTTTGAATTTTTCTAAATATTTATCATTCACATTTTAATAATAAATTTTCTTGTGTAATATTTTGCCTCTGAAATGATTAAAGAAATCAAATATTTATTTATATGAACTCTTTGTAATGTTTTATTACATTTCATACAAATTGATTAGAGTTATAAACAAAATAACATTTCTTGTAGTTATCTATCTTTAGTAAGCCCATTGTTAAATAAATGTATGACTTGAGAAGAATTTTAGGTATTTCTCGAAATCACTTAATAACCCGTTAACCTTTTTCTAAATAAATGTGGGCAGGAAAAAGAAGCCAAGGGGCGATAGAGCGCCAACTCTAGTACGAAAAAGGCGGGTGACGTTTGCCCCAACTTTGTGTTCCTTTAGAATAGCTCTATTACATGCTCTATTTTACCACTTCTTTATGGGTCAGACCCACATTTGTCTCAATTTTCTCGCATTCGATATTCATCGATAGTCACGCTAACTGATTAGCGTGACTATCGATAAGAGACGCTTTGCATCGGCTTGATAACCAATTGGCTAGCATTCTGGCATTTTGATAACACAGGCTTCAGGGAAGCTATCGCAGAGCAACAATCCATACAAGTGGGGAATGTGGATCTGTTATTTATTATTTTATAGTTAATGGGGATCTATTAATATAATAGTCATTATTTATCGTTAATATGGATCTAATTTTTATTGTGGATCTATTATTATACTCCAGGAAAGCAGCATCTCCTGTCCCCTTCCTTTAACTGCGGTCTGATGGCCAATTGGCTAACTCTCTGTCTTTGGTACCACAGGCTTCAGGTTCGAATCCTGATGGTGGCATGGATGTTTGTTACTGGTTTGGAAACCATATTAAACTGAAGCGCATATCGATAAAGGAATTTATATCGATCCCTCAAACTTGTTTACATAGTAAACATTGTACAAAAGCCACAATTAGCTTAGGGGCAAATATTCTGATTGTCGAGTTTTCTAATTCGAATCCATTTACCCAAGTTGTATAATATTACTTTATAACGAAAACCTTATTGAATATTTTAAGTGTTTTTTATTTATACTGCGTTTACGTACAGACACCTTTGATTCACCACAGTCACCTCACTTTCTGAGCAGCCTGATGCCCAATTGGCTAGCTGTCTGGCCTTTGGTATCGCAGGCTTCAGGTTCGAATCCGGGCAATGACATGGATGTTTGCGGTTTGGTTTGTTGCTCAACGGTCATCTTGTGCACACTTTAAGCTAAACAGACTGGGACCTACAGTTTAAAGTGGATTCCTAAACCTCCACTAAAAACCTCCATGGCACCGGCGGGAATCGAAACTGAAACCTGTGGCACCGAGATCCAGAGCCCTAGCCACTCGGCCATCGGGCCCAAATTGCCATATTAATACACATTATTTTGCCAATCAAACTAGTACACATCTACGAAAGTAATCTGCAGTAAAAGTCTAACCCAATGAACGTTTTTCAGTCTAGATTATTAAGTTTCCATAATAGAAGTAAACATCCCTCCCCTGATTTTCTTGTCTCTTTAATAAAGCCTATTTTCTTTCGGCATGATTTGTTTTCTTAACAACAGTTTACACTCGGCCATTCAGGCCCCATGGATGTTTGCGAATGGTTCGGAATCTACATTAAGCTGTAGGTCCTTGTCTAATTAGCTTAAAGTGTGTACTAAATGACAGTAGAGCGGGAAAACAATCACCTCATTTCTGAAAGAAGTAAAAGGTAACGGATGCCTCAGATAAATTGATTCATACCTTCTGCGCACTACTTGGATCCAGATTAGTACTAGGATCCAATCCGGTATACAGAAATACCTAATGTATTTTTTTTCTTTTCTTTTATCCTTAACAATATCAAACATGAGTGGTTTTAATCTATCTTTATCGCTTCTACCATTCGCCCAAACAGACAGAATATTTGGCGCCTTAGAAGCAGCGATATTGCTTGGTGCCTATATATACCACTAAAAGCGATTAATCAGAATTTTAAAAATACCTACTAAGTACGGTATCATCTTTTGGAATGTAGAAGAGATTTATCGTGCTGAGGTATTCGCTTATTCACATGACAAACGGGAAAAAAAAAAAATTCATCAGTCTAAATCAGGTGTCTCCAAACTACGGCCCGCCAGTGTCATCAATCCGGCCCGCGACAGCGAATTCTGTAATAAGTTGGATAAAAAAAACCCAGAATGATAATAACTCGGTTTTATTGACTTGCTAGATAAAGCTTAATGACAAGCATAATACGCGAAAAATTTAACTTAAGCATAACAACTAACAAATAATTGAAATGAATCCCACTGACATTATAAACTAGTGAACATCCTGCGGTAGTTATGTTGGGGTAAAGAGTATCGCATATGTATGTATGTCGATGTTTGGAATGTATATACCCTGAATCAAACATATGGTTTTTATCCTGAAAATCCCCCAGGAACGGAAAAGCTAAATTAACGTGAATGAAACTGCGGGGTATCCACTTGTAAAAAAATACTAACGAGATTTAAGTAATTGTGATTTTTCACTGACAATAGTTTGTAGTTGTGGATCAATTTTACTTGTACCAATTATTAAAAGAGATTGTAGTAACTGAACCAGCGAATTTAGCAAGCGTATGCTCGCTCAGAGCGCGTACTGGGTGACTAGTCTAGAAATTATAGATAATGGCAGAAAAATTTAAACGCTTTTGGCCCTTGGTACTTACTGGAGTAAACAGTATGGCCCTAAGGCTGGAAAGTTTGGAGACCCCTGGTCTAAATGATTCTTTTCCACTGCTCAGTAGTCCAATAGACAACAATATGCATTTAGCACGATAAATTACAGTTGACAAAGACACAGGGAATAAACCAAGGCTTCATAATGCCATAGATAATGTACGACGAACTATTAATAAACCATAATTAAATGTACAGATAAGGCCTAATACGACTAAATTCACGTCTAAGGTTAATTTTTCAATTCCCATTATTAGCTCACACTCTCAATATATATATATCTTGTTCAAATTTTCAATCGCTCATAAAATACTTTTTATTCCTCCACTCAAGTTCAAAGACATTTTTTTTTAACTTGTAGTGGATGACAGTTTTTGCAGTTGTTAATACAGTTTTTGCAAATATTAATTCAGTAATTAAATTTAATTAATTAATTTTAGTTTTTTTTTAAAAAATGAATGAAAATTATTTATAAAGGACTTTCTGCAATATAGTGAAAAAAAAGTAGGAATTGACTTAAATTTTTTTTTTTATATCACTTGTTATGTTATGTTGTCTGTTAATTATCTGTGTTTAACTGTATGCTCCAACTGTGTGCTCATAGGAAACTGAGCATGCGCGCTAGGGAGAAAAAGCTAGCAGACGTCCTACGGTAACTAACGTACGGTATGCAAAAACTCTCTAATAACAGCCAAAGTCAAATAAATTTTTAATTTTCTAAATTGCAACGAAATGAATTTAATATAGCATAGTAGCACGTATTTATCAGCCACCTCATGACTAGCATCTTATTGGTTGGCATAACGCAGACGTGATTTTAATGTCTGGACTGATCAGTGTGTAACACATTACCAGTAACAGATAGAATCCTAATAGCAGTAATTCAATATAATTGTGAATATCCAAAATTACAACACAAAGTATCGCAATTATTAAGTTATTACCGATTAGTTTAGCAGAAATCTGTTCTAGGAATTGTTTTAGTTATTTCAAATGACCATATACTTCCTTCTGTACTAATAGAGGTTAAGTATGAATATTTAGGAAATTTAAAATTTTCCGACTCAAATTAATTAAAATATTGAAATATTTTTTGGTTTTTAATACGCTTTTATTAGTTTCGCCTGTATGTTTGTATGTATGTAACTGACTCTTTGGATCCGATTTTGCCCTACTTTAAGCGATCCGATTTAATTTAAAAGTTGTAGACTTATCAAAATATTTTATTGTCGTCGGTCCTTGATAAGTTTATTATCTCATCATATAAGAACTATAGTTCCAGTCCTCCGTATCGGGACCTCATTTAAATATTATAGTTTAAAAACACTAAAAAACGTGCTTTTAGAGTTAATCAAACTAAAGAGTAAAAAATAAATTAATAGTTTAAAAATACTAAAAAACACACTTTTACAGTTAATCAAACTAAAAAGTAAAACTTAAATTAATAGTTTAAAAAAACTAAAAAACTCGCTTTTACAGTTAATCAAACTAAAAAGTAAAAAATAATTGCAAACATGAGAATAAAATTACTGACGAGAAAATGAATGTCACTGTTCTAAAAGCCTGGGGTGCTCGATATCAATCGTTACTTTTTAGTTTGATTCACTGTAAAAGCGTGTTTTTTTAGTTTTTTTAGATTTTAGTTGGATTCACTCTAAAAGCGTGTTTTTTTTAGTTTTTTTAGATTTTAGTTGGATTCACTCTAAAAGCGTGTTTTTTTTTTTTTTAGATTTTAGTTGGATTCACTCTAAAAGCGTGTTTTTTTTTTAGTTTTTTAGATTTTAGTTGATTCACTCTGAAAGCGTGTTTTTTTAGATTTTAGTTGGATTCACTCTAAAAGCGTGTTTTTTTTAGTTTTTTTAGATTTTAGTTGGATTCACTCTAAAAGCGTGTTTTTTTTAGTTTTTTTAGATTTTAGTTGGATTCACTCTAAAAGCGTGTTTTTTTAGTTTTTCTAGATTTTAGTTGGATTCACTCTAAAAGCGTGTTTTTAGTTTTTCTAGATTTTAGTTGGATTCACTCTAAAAGCGTGTTTTTTTTAGTTTTTAGATTTTAGTTGGATTCACTCTAAAAGCGTGTTTTTTTTTAGTTTTTTTAGATTTTAGTTGGATTCACTCTAAAAGCGTGTTTTTTTAGTTTTTTTAGATTTTAGTTGGATTCACTCTAAAAGCGTGTTTTTTAGTTTTTTAGATTTTAGTTGGATTCACTCTAAAAGCGTGTTTTTTTAGTTTTTTTAGATTTTAGTTGGATTCACTCTAAAAGAGTTTTTTTTAGTTTTTTTAGATTTTAGTTGGATTCACTCTAAAAGCGTGTTTTTTTTTTTAGTTTTTTTAGATTTTAGTTGGATTCACTCTAAAAGCGTGTTTTTTTTAGTTTTTTTAGATTTTAGTTGGATTCACTCTAAAAGCGTGTTTTTTTAGTTTTTTTTTTAGATTTTAGTTGGATCCACTCTAAAAGCGTGTTTTTTTAGTTTTTTTAGATTTTAGTTGGATTCACTCTAAAAGCGTGTTTTTTTTTTTTTAGATTTTAGTTCGATTCACTCTAAAAGCGTGTTTTTTTAGTTTTTTTAGATTTTAGTTGGATTCACTCTAAAAGCGTGTTTTTTTAGTTTTTTTAGATTTTAGTTGGATTCACTCTAAAAGCGTGTTTTTTTAGTTTTTTTAGATTTTAGTTGGATTCACTCTAAAAGCGTGTTTTTTTAGATTTTAGTTGGATTCACTCTAAAAGCGTGTTTTTTAGATTTTAGTTGGATTCACTCTAAAAGCGTGTTTTTTAGATTTTAGTTGGATTAACTCTAAAAGCGTGTTTTTTTTTATTTTAGTTGGATTCACTCTAAAAGCGTGTTTTTTTAGATTTTAGTTGGATTCACTCTAAAAGCGTGTTTTTAGTTTTTTTAGACAATTAATTTATTTTTTACTTTTTAGTTGGATTCACTCTAAAAGCGTGTTTTTTAGTTTTTTTAGACAATTAATTTATTTTTTACTTTTAGTTGGATTCACTCTAAAAGCGTGTTTTTTTAGTTTTTTTAGACAATTAATTTATTTTTACTTTTTAGTTGGATTCACTCTAAAAGCGTGCTTTTTTAGTTTTTTAGACAATTAATTTATTTTTACTTTTTAGTTGGATTCACTCTAAAAGCGAGCTTTTTAGTTTTTTTTAGATTTTAGTTGGATTCACTCTAAAAGCGTGTTTTTTAGTTTTTAGATTTTAGTTGGATTCACTTAAAAGCGTGTTTTTTTAGATTTTAGTTGATTCACTCTAAAAGCGTGTTTTTTTTAGTTTTTTTAGATTTTAGTTGGATTCACTCTAAAAGCGTGTTTTTTAGATTTTAGTTGGATTCACTCTAAAAGCGTGTTTTTTTTTAGATTTTAGTTGATTCACTCTAAAAGCGTGTTTTTTTAGATTTTAGTTGGATTCACTCTAAAAGCGTGTTTTTTTAGATTTTAGTTGATTCACTCTAAAAGCGTGTTTTTTAGATTTTAGTTGGATTCACTCTAAAAGCGTGTTTTTTTAGTTTTTTTAGACAATTAATTTATTTTTTACTTTTTAGTTGGATTCACTCTAAAAGCGTGTTTTTTAGTTTTTTTAGACAATTTATTTTTTACTTTTTAGTTGGATTCACTCTAAAAGCGTGTTTTTTAGTTTTTTTAGACAATTAATTTATTTTTTACTTTTTAGTTGGATTCACTCTAAAAGCGTGTTTTTTTAGTTTTTTTAGACAATTAATTTATTTTTTTACTTTTTAGTTGGATTCACTCTAAAAGCGTGTTTTTTAGTTTTTTTAGACAATTAATTTATTTTTTACTTTTTAGTTGGATTCACTCTAAAAGCGTGTTTTTTTTTAGTTTTTTTAGATTTTAGTTGGATTCACTTAAAAGCGTGTTTTTTAGTTTTTAGACAATTAATTTATTTTTTACTTTTTTAGTTGGATTCACTCTAAAAGCGTGTTTTTTTTTAGTTTTTTTAGACAAATTTTTATTTTTTACTTTTTAGTTGGATTCACTCTAAAAGCGTGTGTTTTTTTAGTTTTTTTAGATTTTAGTTGGATTCACTCTAAAAGCGTTTTTTTTAGTTTTTTTAGATTTTAGTTGGATTCACTCTAAAAGCGTTTTTTTAGTTTTTTAGATTTTAGTTGGATTCACTCTAAAAGCGTGTTTTTTAGTTTTTTAGATTTTAGTTGGATTCACTCTAAAAGCGTGTTTTTTTAGTTTTTTTAGATTTTAGTTGATTCACTCTAAAAGCGTGTTTTTTTTTTAGTTGGATTCACTCTAAAAGCGTGTTTTTTAGATTTTAGTTGGATTCACTCTAAAAGCGTGTTTTTTTTAGATTTTAGTTGGATTCACTCTAAAAAGCGTGTTTTTAGATTTTAGTTGGATTTTAAAAGCGTGTTTTTTTTAGATTTTAGTTGGATTCACTCCAAAAAGCGTGTTTTTTTAGATTTTTTTTAGACAACTAAAATTTATTTTTTACTTTTTAGTTGGATTCACTCTAAAAGCGTGTTTTTTAGATTTTTTAGACAATTAATTTATTTTTTACTTTTAGTTGGATTCACTCTAAAAGCGTGTTTTTTTTTAGTTTTTTTAGACAATTAATTTATTTTTTACTTTTAGTTGGATTCACTCTAAAAGCGTGTTTTTTTAGTTTTTTTAGACAATTAATTTATTTTTTACTTTTTAGTTGGATTCACTCTAAAAGCGTGCTTTTTTTAGTTTTTTTAGACAATTAATTTATTTTTTACTTTTTAGTTGGATTCACTCTAAAAGCGTGCTTTTTAGTTTTTTTTTTAGACAATTAATTTATTTTTTACTTTTTAGTTGGATTCACTCTAAAAGCGAGCTTTTTTAGTTTTTTTAAACTATTAATTTATTATTAAAAAAAATCTAAACTTTTATTATTAAAAACTAGGGTTACGACGCCTCTTACCAGTTAGGAAAACTGATGCTACATCGAATGTTGAGAGGAGGACTTTTAAGATTAACTGCCCCACATTTTCGTGTCGTATTGGAGAAAACTTCGAAAGCTCCCACCAGACAGCATATCCATCTATACGAGATATCGAGCGTAACTTTCAGAAAGCAGAGGCTACAACAATGCCGTGAATGACGATTCGAACCTTTCTTACCCCTGGCACAAGTTGGGACATATAAGCAGGGCAAGATTTTCCTATAGGCTAATTAGGCTTCAGCCTAGGTCCTCAAGATCAAGAGGGGCCTACATTCAAACTGTTAGCAAAACTAGAATTACACTATTCTAAAAACAGTAAACACTAAAACCCTGAATCAAAAATAAGGATAAATTCTACACATATGAATAATAAACAAACATAATAAGTAATTTACAAACTTAAAAATAGGAGGTGAAAGGGCCTCATAAGTGGAATAGCCTAGGGCCTCTTTTCATCTAAATCCGGCCCTGCACATAAGCATAATGTCAACGATTAATAGAATACGCAAATTGTTTACATCTTGCAATGCCGTATTGCAGAGTATAAAAGAATATCAAAATAGAATACCAATTTTCGTCTATCTACAATTGCAGTTCGTGTATTAATATATAACTGTGGTTTGAGTGTAATTTCTTGTAATGTTGTTCATCAATTACTTAATATAATCGCAAAGCTCAAATCTCAGAAAGTCTTTTAAACATTTATTTTATTCTACTATTCATTCTATGATTTATTTCAAAGATTTCATCAATACTAAGTTCTTAATTTTTAATTTTCTTTGTAGTTTTATAACGTTTCTGCCGACCTTTATTCCCTAAATCAGAAATATTTATAATCAAATCATTTCGGATTTGAATAGTTTTTTGAGAAATTTCAGTAACATTTATTTATTGAATTAAAAAATAATCTTACTATTATTTAAAAGGAAATTATGGATCAAAAATAGATTTACTCACATGCCACCATGTTCAATACAGTTGTATACTTTGTATACTTGAAAGGGAATCACAGTAAGAGCCATTAAGTTTGCTGAATTCCGTCTATTCAATTAAGAAGAGTTATATTCATAGTGTATTGTACTGTAATGCATTGTTTTGTTTTGTAACTTTGAGATGTATGCTCGCTGATGCTGCTTTATCTCAATTAATCCGAATGTTGTTAAAATACTAGAGATAAAAGGACAAGGGTGAAAATTAACCCTTTATACTCCAAAACTCGAAATTCTTGATCCCATTGCCTATGGTGAATCACTAATTCGATTTTAAAAGAAAGGAAACGCTACACGTACACGCATGACAACCAACAAATAAATAATTTTTTTTTGTTCTAATGCAGCCGGCTAACACTTAGACAGCTTGGTCTTGGATGCCTTAAGGCAAACGCTGCACAGACATTACTCACTTTGCATTATCCAGAGGGCGCGTGTAACTTGAAGAGACGCGGAGTAACAATGTCCCCGCAACGCTCTACGATCCTATTAGGACCGGGACCTACGGTTTAAAGTGGATTCCGAACCACTACAAACATCCATGGCATCGTCGGGACCCGAAACCTGTGGTGCCGAGCGCCAGAGCGCCAGCCACTCGGCCATTCAGGCCCCTACAAAAAATAAATAAAGTGGGTAGATAGGAAAAGGGCTTGATGGCCAAGTGACTAGCGCTCTGGCTCACGATGCTACAGGCTTCGGGTCCGAGTCCCGGCGATGCCATTGATGTTTGTAATAGTTCGAAATCCACTTTAAGCCGTTAAAGTGGATTTAGACTAGAGTGGATTAGACTAGAACTAGTCTAATATGACTACTACGAAGACACCACCACCACACCCCATCATTGTGCTTAGAGTTGAGTTTCCTCTGTGCAGTTTGGGAGTGATGTGGGCTCTGTGATGCTCTACGGTCATATGAGACCGGGACCTACGGCTTAAAGTGGATTCCGGACCACTACAAACATCCACAGCCCCGCCGGGATTCGAACCCGAAACATGAGATACTTAGCGCCCCACTCGACCATTAGGCCCCCGGTCTAATACAACTGTAAGAGCTTTGGAAGTAGAACTTACAGTTTAACATGGATTTCAAATCACTAGCAAACTTTCATGCCCCCGCCAGGATTTGAACCTGAAACCTGAAGGCTAGCCAATTGGTCATCAGACCGCAGTTAAAGGAAGGGAGCAGGAGATACTGTTTTCCTGGAGTATAATAATAGATCACCATTTTATTTTATAATAATTAGATCCCAATATTATAATAATTAGATCCATATTAAGCGCGCATGCTCATAGGAAACTGAGCATGCGCGCTTACGTCCTATAATAATACGGTATGCAGAAATCCTCTAATAACAGAACAATAGAAACATAGTTGAATTTTGCCATTAAATATTCATTTTAGATGAATTTCCTTTATATGTATTATAAGTATGTTGTTTTTTATCCCACTTCGTAGACAGCAACATCTAGACCAAGTCCATGAATCCGTGTGGTCTCATGGAACTTCCTTCCATAGCACCCACAGGGGGGGCAGTTTCTGTTACGATGGAGCATAGGTAGAAGTCTGTCTTGGCCCCTTGACTCTAACTTTTTAAGGCTTGGTTTGTCGCTCTATGGTCGTTTTTTTGCACACTTTGGGCTAATTAGACCGGGACCTACAGTTTAATGTGGATTCCGAACCACTCACAAACATCCATGCCACCGCCAGGGTTAGAACCTGAAACCTGTAGTACCAAAGGTAGTACAATCAGGCAGCAAATCAAGAGAAGAGGGATCAAAAGAAATATGTTTGAGAAAAACGCGGTCTGAAAAACAAAGAAAGTTGACTGGCTTACTTAAGTAAAATGGGGATCGGAGTCCATTTCGGAAGACCTGTTGCAAAACATAAAACAAGATTATATAAAGTCGAACCAGAAACATGTGATATCCGGGCGCCAGAGTATAATTCCCCGGAATTGGCTGCAATTTCTTTGAATGCATCCAACTTTTTAATGACTTTCTGTTTTAGATATTTTTTTTCTTTCTAATGCAGCTGGCAAACACTTAGACATCTTGGTCTTGGACGCCTTAAGGAAAGCGCTGCACAGACGCTACTCACTTTGCATTACCCAGGGGGAGCATGTAACTTGAAGATAAGCCACGGACGCGGAGTAACAATGCCCCCGCAACGCTCTACGATCTTATTAGACCGGGACCTACGGTTTAAAGTGGATTCCGAACCACTACACACATCCATGGCACCGCCGGGACTCGAACCCGAAATCTGTGGTACCGAGCGCCAGAGCGTTAGCCACTCGGCCATTCAAGCCCTATAATTGCTATTATTGATGAAATTATAAATTTATTTTGCAGCGGTGCCCTGTATGCCGACATGTAATATTATATAAACAAGTTCATCTCTCCATACCGAGTCATAAGCAGAAGAAATGTCTAATTTAAGAAACACAAAGAATTTTTGGCATTTTTTTGTTTCGACTGTTTTGTAAAGTAGAGTGATAACGAATACACGCAATTCCTAAAATCAATAAAGCCAGAATGATAAGAATGGAATTTGTCAGATAATGTAAAATGATTGATTCTTTTGTGGCCAATACGTTCGAAGATTTTATTTAAAACGAAAGCCAATGCTATTGGGCGATTTGAGGTAGGGGAAGTGCTGTCTCTATGAAGAATGGGGATGATTTTTGCTGTTAACCATTCCTGTGGTATAACATCGGTGGACCAGATACTATCAAAAATATGAAGTAGCTGTTGGATATAATGACTATGAAGAATTTTAATTAATTTTGTGGGAATGCTATCATTGCCAGGAGAAGTATTAGCAGCAGCGTATATAGCATCTTGAAGTTCGCTAAAAGTAAAAGGCCAATTGTAATTTTGGGAGGAATCACCGGAAAGACCAAAAGGAATAAAATTGCATGTCCGTGGGTTTATTGAAAATGAGATGCTATCAAATTAGCTTGTTGATTCGGATCTGTAATAACCATATTAGAACTAGTATAGAAGATCTTATTGCTGGCAAGATTATTGTCTCTATTGTGAATAATCTTAATAATTTTATAGATTTTGCCATTATAGCCGGTAGAGGTACAAACAGATTCTTAATAACGTCTCTTAAGCTGAGAAATGTAAAAACGAAGTCTGGCAGAAATTTTCTTGTAAGAAATCCAGAGATCGCGAGAAAGTTTGGATCAGAGTTGATACAAAAGTTTGCGTTTCTGTCTTAAAAGTAATTGCTTTATGCATTCCAAGAAGAAAGTGTTGGATGGTGAGAGATTTATAGTGTTTCTTATTATTAAGTAGAGCGTTGAACAAGAAAGATCGTAAGTCAGAATATGATGAAAATACACTCATGTCCATAAATTAAGGATAATGAAATTCAGACAAAGAAAGAGTCAGAACAAAACAAATTTGACTTATTTGTAAAGTCTATTTATTAAACAAAAGGTAAAGAGCAAAAAAGATGCTATATGTTTGACATAATTAATAAAAATTGCGATTTTTACTCCCTGGTGCAAATTTCAGAAAAGAACCTATTTACAAAAAACAGTATAACATGGTTAGTATGAGGGTTAATATGGAGTATGTCTCCCGGACGATGCAATACAGGCCTTACAACGCCTAGCCATGCTGAGTATCAAAGGGGAATATTGCACCACTCATCAAGCAATGCCCTCCGAAGTTCCGGTTGACTGGTGGGAGGGGGTTGACAGGCTGCAATTCGTCGGCCAAGCATATCCCACACATGCTCTATTGGATTCAAGTCCGGGGAGTATGCTGGCCAATCCATACGGGTGATATCCTCCAATTGAAGGCATTCGTCTACGATGTTTGCACGGTGAGACGGGCGTTGTCATCCATGAACAGAAATTCAGCACCCATGGTGCCCCGAAACAAGCGTACATGTTGTTCCAGAAAGACATCCCGATAGATGTGGCCTGTCACCGTTACACTCTGAACATGCAGGTCAGTTCTGAAACCAAGAATAATTCCTCCCCAAACGAACCATCCTGCACCACCGTAACGGTATCGTTCAATGGTGTTCTCTTGATGGTAACGGGTACCTGGCGCTCTCCATATGAAAGTCCGGCGAGAATCAGACTGCAAACTAAACCTGGACTCGTCGGAAAACAACACACCAGACCACTGTTGCGGTGTCCGCAATGCATGCTCTCTACTCCAGGTTAATCGCAGGCGACAGTGAGTTGCGGTAAGTGGAACACATCTGACAGGCCTACGAGCATTAGACCAATGTGCCCTAAGCGTCTGTGCACGGTCTGCCTTGAAACTGTCGTACCGGTAGCTGAAGAGAGCTGACGAGACAGGTCTGATGCTGTGCTCCGTCTGTTTCTTTTGGCAGTAACTGCTAAATACCGTACTCATTCGGTGTTGTAACTCGGGGGCGACCTGTGCTATAACATCGACTCACATTACCATCATCTTGGAATCGTTGCCAAAGCCTGGAGATGACACTCTGGGCGATTCCAAGTTCCTCGAATACTTCCAGCTGGGTACGTCTACAGTCCAGTCGTCCGATAATTCTACCACTTAAAAAATCATCCAAATGCTTCCTTTGGGCCATAACTATGCGGTTATTGCACTGAAAGGCTTTTAAAGCGCTTGTGAACAATTTTACTTCTTTGCCACCATCTGGTGGTTTCCTGTAATTTGCATATTCTTCTTCAAGATGTGTGTGATAATTCTACAGGTGAAATTTTTATTTTAGAGTTCAATTTCTGTGTGATTCTGAATTATCCTTAATTTACGGACATGAGTGTATTAGAGTGATATTCCCTTGATCATGAAGAAAAGGATGGACTTTAGAAGATATAATGTTCAGTGGGCGAGTTTTTTGTGGAGGAATGAGTTGAAGGGATAACTATATCGGTAGGATCACTGTCAATAGGATCGGTTTGATTTGGTTTGTTACTCTACTGTCATTTTGTGCAGACTTTGAGCTATTTAAACCGCGACCTACAGAGAAATGTAACGACGTTTAAAGTGAATTCCAAATCACTACTATTATTACTACACCACACCACACACATCACTGTACCTAGAATAGAATTTCCACTATACAATCTGGGAATGGTGTGAGTGAGAAGTGCAACTGGGTTCCATGATGCTCTACAGTCGTATAAGACTGGAACCTACGGCTTAAAGTGGCTTTCGAACCCTTACACACCCCCGCGACTGGAACCCGAAACCTGTGGTACCGAACGCCAGATCAGTAGACACTCGGCCATTCAGGTTCCCGATTACGAACCACTAAGAAACATCCATGCCATCTCCAGGATTCGATCCTGAAGCCTGTGGTACCTCTAGCTAATTGGCCATCAGGTCACCAATAAGATAGGAATGAATAAAGTAAGACAAATTGGGATAAATATCTGTACTGGCAATGGAGAGATTAATAAGAGATGTAGAAGTTGGAGTAATATGACAGTTAGTGGCGGTATTAATATTTAAATTATTATTAAGAAACCAATTGATCAGAGTTTCATAACTAGTAATAGAAGAGGCGGATCCGAGAATGGGGTGATGAGAATTAAAATCCCCGAGAATAGTGCAAGTAAATGTGTTAGCTACTATACTAGCAACTCGTTGTGTCAGGATGGAATACTCTCTTTACAATTATATCTATTTTATTTACAATATGAATACATACATGCATATGGCACCCTGTGCTTCTACTACAATAGTATTAATATCTAAAAGCCAAGAGCCGGTCCCTGACCGTCTGTTTGGCTCTGACGTTCCTAGCGTTCACCTCGTGGTCTCAAGATCTCACCGCAACTGCTTACCACACTGGACCACGGTTAAGGACCCAGTTACTGGTCACAGTTACCAGTTATAACCGTGACCTCTCGCGGTTATAATTAAACCTTACAAATGGAAGTTATTGATAAATTGCGTCCAGCCATTCAGTTGTGAAAAGGCCCATAGGAGAATAAATGGTGACTATTATGAAAGTTTTATGCGAATATGTAATGTACCGGTTTGTATTGCATTATCTGAATGAGGAAGATTGACAAGATTAAAAATTTTTTTAGGAATATTGGAATCAACTGCAATTAAAAGTCTGTTATCTGAGAAATTAGTTCTATAAATTAGTTTACCAGGTAACTTAAAATGATCTTCGTAATAAAAGAATATTACCTGTATTGTTAAAATTTTCATGGAAGAAAAGAAACTGAAGTAGAAAGGATCGTTTAGCTCGAATACTAAGAGCATTCCTTTGTAACATTTTAAACGTTGTATTGAACATAAAGAGAAAAGTTTATAAAAATTGGAAATACTCATGAATTAAAAAAGAAGAGATCCTAAATCAAGACTTAGTGCTCCTGGATTGATAGTGACTTTTAATGAGAGGTAGAGGAGTATGAAGACGAATTTCCATGATCTTTTAATTTTGTCACTATACTATCGAAATTTTGTAAAACCTCGAAATCCCAGCTTCGTTTTAATTTTTTCTTATCTGAACTGAAATTGCAACTGGAAGAGAACAAAGTATTTTTATTAGTTGACTTGGGAAGGTGAAAGATACTATTATATTTTCAGTAAGTATTTTGAGGGATTCTTAAAAAAGGGAGTGCTTGCCTGTAACTGTACCTGTTAGCTTTCTTTGATAAATTGTTGAGTCTCTATAGTTTGTTGAAATAATTTTGCAATTTCGTTCTTTATGTAAGTAGATGATAAAGTAGCGCTGGTTTTTAATTTAGATGAGAAAGAGTCTTTATTTGGAATGTTACATAGTCGAGCGTCAATAAAAAAAAGTGGGTTTGTGAGTTTTAAATTTCAGTTTTATGTTTCAAACAATTGTTGTCAAGGGCTTTATGGGCTTCACAGCAATTGACACATTTCACAATTTGGACCGAGCACGAGTCAATAGAATGTTGGGCACTGCCGAATTCTCAAGCAATCGAATGTTAAGCCATTCGTAGATGGCTGAGTATATGAATAACATTTATGGTACTGACAGGGTTTATCACAAAACAGAGAAATTTTTGTGTTGTGCTAGCTATAATCTAACATATTCTGGCAAGATTTAATTACTACATTAAGCATAATCTAATAAGTATAATAGCACTCTTAGTACAATATGTGTGGTTTGGTTTGTCGCTCTATGGTCCTTTTGTGCACACGTTAGGCTAATTAGACCGGTACCTATAATTTAAAGAAGGTACCTAACCACTAACAAACCTCCATGCTCAGCCAAAAATCGAATCTGAAGCCTGTGGTACCAAAATAGATGTGGAAAGTGTATTGTTACTCTTTTTCTTAAAAATTGCTAAGTTTTGTGACAGAGAAATTGTTTTTTCTTCCTTGTTCCTTCGCACATTCTTCAAGTGATATATCTGTAGGAGTGTTGTGAAACAGAAACTGGCTGAAGATATTTTTTTGGGTAAAGAGATGCTTTGATAGGAACTCCCATAATGGCTTTTATGTTTGCCAATTCTCTGGCGGCATATAGTAGATAGGAATAGCTTGCCTTATTGAGTGATAAGCATGTATTCAACTTACTTCAAAGTAGTTACCTTTGATGATATATTTCCTTTGAGAGCTTTAGAATATGCTTTCCGTATCGCGCTATATGGAACCTTAAATGCAATGAGAAAGGAACGAGCACCATGTTCATATCTAATTTGTAAATTTGAAAGAATGCCACGATAAGATATGAAATTAAGATAGACGTCGAAGGAGTATTTCATGAGGTTAGGATTTGTATTGCTGTCGGATACAAAATTCTAAACAAACCCATTCAAAGTGTAGATTTTTCTAGAATTGCATGAATATACTAAAGAAAACGTACAAAGGAAAAATTGAAAATAAACACGAATACAAGTGTCCTACTTGAATTGAAAACTAAATTAAAAAAGAAACAAAAATTATGTTGATTGTTATCCCACTTGGTCGACAGCAACACCTAGACCAAGTCCATGAACCAGTGTGTTCTAATGAAAGGAGAGAAAGGGGGAAGACAGATTTTGCTGTGATGGAGCACCCGTAGTAGAAGTCTGACTTGGCTTCGAGTCGCTGAAAAAGGAGGGCAGTGCCTTGCGGGAGGAATTTTAGGGAGACAACCCCGCATTTTTATATCGTCCGGTAGAAAGCCCGGAAAACTCCCACTGGGTAGTCTGATTCACGAGGCAAGATGCTGAACATCAAAAACGCCATCGCGACTCCTCGTTTTTGGAACAGTGTCTACAACATTGAACCTCAGCCTTAATGCTCACCAGCTGCGCATGTTGCCACTGAGCCACGAGTTGGACACAAAAACTATACAATCACGGAAAATTTGACACAAATCAAATGAATAAACTGAGATAAACACTACTCTCAACTTCAGCAGTCAGAAACTCTAAACGTTGGTAGTAATTTTACATACATATAATATATATGTTGTTGTTTCTTATCCCACTTGGCTAGCCAAGCCCACAAGCCCATATGGACTCATGGTTGAAGGGGAAGGAAGCAGCTTCTGTTGTGATGGAGCACCCGTAGGTAGAAGCCTGACTTTTGCGCTTACAGTCATAGGAGACCGGGACCTACGGCTTAAAGTGGATTCCGAACCACTACAAACATCCATGGCACCGCCGAGATTCGAACCCGAAACCTGTGGCACCGAGCGCCAGAGCGCTAGACACACTGCCATTCAGGTCCCAAATTTGCCAACGGCACGCAGTGTTGTTCCCAGGTGGTCACCCACCCAAGTACTGACCGCGCCCAATGATGCTTGACTTGTACGGCCGTTGGCTATATATCTAGTTTACCAATATATGTAAGTGGAAAGAACTTCGTAAAATCAGTGCTTTGAGATTTATTGTTCACATCCTCTTCCTTCCGTTTAAAAATGGCAATGGATAAAACTAATTAATGAATAATACATATATAACGAAAAACGAAATTGACATGTGTTTCATAGTAATACATTCAAAGTGTGCAGAAGCTTTAGCAATGAAACTGAAAATCATTACAAAACATCAAAAGATGAACGCCTAGAATTCTTTTTACGTGTGTGTAACATTGGTGGACCTCATCTACCACGAACAGCCCACAACGGAGTGATAAGAGGAGTACTTAAAGAAGCAATTGTCTTACATTTGTGTGTCGTATGAGGGAAAAAAAATCAGTAAAACTCTCATAAGACAGCCTAACTATCAATGCAAGACTCTTTTTTCACATATTGTCACAATCATCAAATCTTCTCATTTCTGAAAGCAGTGACTACAACGTGAACAACGTCGGCAGCAGATTTGGACCTAGACCTTCACGCATACTAACTGCGCACATTGCCACAAGTCAGTGAATTGTATTGGCAGATAATAAAAAGAGCGCAAAAATTTATACAAAATATACGATAAAAGGGTTTAAAACAGAATGTTTCGAAAGTTAGTAAAACATGTAAGAAATTATTCACAACATTCTGAAGATAGTTTTATCGAGGAATACTAACCCTTAGTATATATATATATATGCATACATATAATTGCTGAGTTTTGGGATAACATTAGGGGTTTAATAGAGTTGATCGGATCTATACAAAAAGTCTAATATACAGGAAATGCAGTAAGTGTATTAAAATGGGAAATAGCTTCAAACACCCTCTTGTCATTTTAATAGATAACACAATTATCAGAAGTTGGAATTTTAAAATATTCATACATTTTTATTTAAAAATGTAAAGAAAAAAATCCAAAACGAATGAATTTTATAGGCTTAAAATAAAATTCGTAAACGTGAAAAATGAAGATTCATTTTCGTGATTTATGATCATTTTAATAATGGAATTATACAAACTATTTTAGACGCTTTCCAGTGTGTATGCTGAAATAAATATTCAATTTGGAAAACTGTATTATTGAAGTGTAACTCTTAGAAATAAGGGGGGAATGAAGGGGAGGGGAATACCTATTTTCAAAAAGAAAACGAATTTTACAATTCCGTGGAAAAGAAAACTGAATAACTAACTCCCCGGCACTACAGTCCATGTTGGACCATGGCCGTCCGGTTTCTGGCAGATTCCGAAACAGGAGATGTTTTGTTTTAACGGGGTAGGATCATCTGTCCTACGCCTAGTTCTGCAGTCGTATTAGACAGGAGCCTACAGTTTAAAGTGGATTCCGAACCACTACATATATCCATGACAACGCCGGGACACGAACCCTGTGGCACCGAGCGCCAGTCACTTGGCCATCAGGCCCCGAAAAAGATAAAACATGCATTAAATTTCAAAAGAAACGGTTCATCTTACGATCAATCTAATGCAAACTTTAAAATAGTTAGATGGGCATTCCAATGATTCAATGCGTATTACACAGGTGCCACAGATTTCAGGTTCGAATCCTGGCAGTGCCATGGATGCTTAATGATTCGAAATTCACTTTAAACCGTAGGTCCCGGCCTCATATCCGTATAGCTCCGTGACTGTAAGAGTCAGATTTCTACCTACGGGTGCTCCTTCGCAACAGAAGCTGCCCCTGGAAGCTGAACTGGGCTAATTAGACTGGGACCTACAATTTAACGTGATTTCCGAACAATTAACGAAACATAAATGTTACCGATAGGATTCGAACCTGAAGCCCCTGGTACCAAAGGCTAGAGAGTTAGCCAACTGACCATCAGGCCGCTCTTTCATCAGAAGTACGAAAGAGGATCGCTACTTGTTTGGGATTGTACGGAACGCCTGTGGTGTAGGATATTTAATCATAATTGATGGTATCATGAATGATACTAAGTATACATATTGAAATATTAAATAATAATTTACAATCAAGTACTGCAAAAATAGAATTTAATGCGATCAGGCTTTTATGCGTGATAATGACACCAAATATACAGCGTGAAAGAATGGGCTTTTGGTTTTATATAACTCGTCAAATGTCCTCCGCAGTATGCCAGATATCAATTCCTCATTGAACATTTGGGGGATATTTTAGGTAACAAATTAAGATTAAGGTCCATTTCTAGTAAAGATGATCTAAAAATTGCTCTTCATGTAGGACATAAATCTATTTTGAATTCAGTTATATCAAAATTTGTCGTATCTTTGTCACGAAAACTGCAAGCTATTATAAAAGTCAAAGGATATCCAAGTAAGAAGTAATTCGTAATTAATTACAACAAAATTTGCAAATTATTTTGATTGTACGATTATTTTTACACTACTAAATAGTTAAATTGATTTTTTTGTTCTAAATATGTGAATGATTTATTTGTTTTAATTACAATAAAATTTAAAACACTAAATAAATGTCTGTATATAAGTTAGTTCTTCTTCAATGGCGCGGCAACTCCATGGTGGGCCAAGGCCTTCTGCCAGTTTCCAAAACATTAGATGTTTTCTTTTTAAGTGGTAGGGTTGTTAACCCTACAGTCATATTAGGGCCTATTGCCCGAGTGGCTAGCGCTCAGGCTCTCAGTATCACAGGTTTCGGTTCGAATCCCGGTGGCTCCACGGATGTTTATAGCTGTTCGGAATCCACTTTAAGTCGTAGATCCTGGTCTCATATAACCGTAGAGCGTCACAGAGCCCAATCAGACTTCTATTCACCCACATCATACCTAAACTGTACAGGGGCAACTCAGCTCTAGGCACAGTGATGTGATGATGTAGTAGTAGTGCCGTCATATTAGTCCGGGACCTACTGTTTAAAGTGGATTCGAACCACTACAAACATCCATGGAGCCACCGGGACTCTTGCCGAAGCTGTGGTACTGAGCGTTAATCACTCAGCCATCAGGAATAATTGGAACGCGGAGTCAAACTAATATATATATATATTAGTTTGACTCCGCGTTCCAATTATGCAGACCCCGTGAGCAGTGAAGGCGAGAAATTGCCTTCTGGGAGGAATTTTAGGTATAACTGCCGTGAACTCGTGTGTCATACATCAGAAAACGCACAACAATAGCCTGACCATTATGCCCGTTATCCCAACTGCCATTGAAACTCCTCGTTTAGGAAAGCGATGATTGGGGACTCAACCTTATGTCCTCACAGGGGACTCAAACCTTATCCCTTCTGTACGTTAATTTAGCGTGTTACATTCTTTTTTCTTTGTATTTTATTAAACATTGGTGAGCGTTGTGTTACTAACGTCTGCTAGACGGACGACGTGGGAAGGACTAACTTCCGGGAAGACTTTTAATGATAATACTCGCAACTGCTTGTCGTATTGAAGGAAACCTGGAAAATTGTCACTAGACAGCCTGACTATCATGCGAGATGCAGTCTAAATTGCCATAATGTCGCAACGTTTCTGAAAGTAATAACATTTTTTCTACAGACACTTATCTTTATGCCATAAGGGCTGCAGAGACGTTACTCATTTAGCACTATCCAGGGGGCATGTGAAGCTTGAAGATATTCTACGGACGCGAGTAACACTACCCCCATAACACTCTAGGAGCATAATAGACAGGGACCCACGGTTTAAAGTGGATTCCGAACCACTACAAACATCCATGGCACCGCCGGGACTCGAACTCGAAACCAGTGGCTCCGAGCTCTAGTCACTCGGCCATCAAGTCCCTGAAAGCAGTAGCAGTGACGCTAGATGCACAGCTTATCGCCGGACTTATATATGAATTGTCAGATCTTTTATACTTAACGCTTTAAATATACTAATTTTTAACAGAAAATAATACCTATACCGCACTTTACAACTGATTCAGGAACTGGGGATATTGAGAATATTTTGAATCAGGAATAGAGGCATATTTTTCTCAATCGGCGTATTGAGAAGAAAAATTAAGATCCATCGTTAAAAATTAATAGTTTAAAAAAAACTAAAAAACACGCTTTTAGAGTTGATCAAACTAAAAAGTAAAAAATAATTCTCACTGTTCTAAAAGTGTGGGGTGCTCGATATCAATCGCTATAATTTTTTCACTAGTTTCATTCCGAAATGAAGAGTTAGTTTAAAAATGTCATACAAAGCCTTGATAAGTGCTACAACGTTTAAATTAAATCTGATCGCTTAAAATCGGGCAAAATCGAGCCCAAAGAGTCAATTAAGTTACAAACAAACAAACATACAGGTGAAACTAATAAAAGCGTATTAAAAAAAGAAAAAAATGATATTAAGAATATTTGATAATATTTTAAGTATTTCAGTAGCAGGTATGGGACCAACGTGCATGAATAACCCTGTCATTTTCATTATGCTGGGTACATACATACAGGTGAAACTAATAAAAGCGTATTAAAAAGATCTCAATACGTGCAAAAACTGTTCAAGATCAAATGGTGCACGATTCATATCTCAGTGAAGAATGGTTTTACAGCTTTGGCGATTCCGCAACGCACGTTGAGATACGATAATTGTCCAAATTGGGTGTTGGACCGGTGCTAACAAGAGGGGAATACGTCGAACCCGGCGAGGCAGAAGCCCTTTTGTCTGATCCCCCATCGCCAACATTGCATATTATGTCCAGTAGATGAGGTCATAGCGACTCCCCCTCCACGGCTAAAAGCGGCGCCGGGGATTCCAGCCAGCCAGGCCGACCCCCTTCCTAATAAACTCGGCAGCTGACTCCTTTTTTAGTGACAATAGATTTTGCGGTTTGTTATCTCCTCGGCAGATAGACAAGCGCGGCAAGACAGACTGGTTGTCACCGTTTCTTTCAAGATGGGTGCGAAAATTGCGGTATTCAGACCCCTTCGAGGGGTGGGGAGGGGGAGGGGTCGACTTTTAGAGAGGATGTTTGCTTTTGCACAAGGGGGAGGGGGTGGGGTGGATCTTTTGAAAGTGTGCTCTGAAGTTGACAGTTTTTGATGGAGTGCTGTCGTACGTCTTTGGGGATGAATTTGCTATTCCAGTTTTTTGACTTTAAGTGATCAGTTTTCTGCTAAAATATGGATGGTGTGTAATGAAGATCGATTTCTGTAATTGGACATGATAGGAACGTTTTAACTCCATTAGCAAGAAGACAAATGGAAATAGATATAGAGATTGGTATTGACTAACCAATATCTTTATCAAAATTGTTATGTGCCTTCAGATGAATGTACTATTGTACTATTCCATTTTTGACAACATTAGAAATGAATTGTATGTTAAAATATATATGATATATAATGAAGATCGATTTCTCTGAAAAAAAAAAGATGGTTTGGTTTGATTTCTCGCTCTTCGTTCATTTTTTGCACTTTTTATACTAATTAAGGTGGAGGTTTATACCTACTACGTATAATTAAGGTTTATACCTACAATTTAAGATGGATTCCGAACCACGAACAAATCATCCATGCCACTGCCAGGACTCAAACCTAAAGCATGTGGTAACAAAGGCCAGAGCGCTAGACAATTGGCCATCAGGTCGCAGTTAAAGGAAGGCAGATAGGATATAATGTTTTCCTGGAATATAATAATAGTTCCACATTTATAATAGCAGATCCATATTAAAGATAAATAATAACAGATCCACATTAACGATAAATAATAACTATTATATATATAATATAATAAATAACAGATCCTCATTCACGTTTTATATGCGTTTGATTTGTCGTCCTACGGTCATTTTTTGCAAGGCTAATTACTCCAGAACCTACAGTTTAACGTAGATTCCGAACCACTCACAAACATCCATGCCACCGCCAGCATTCGAACCTGAATCCTATCTGGTACCAAAGGCCTTCCAGCTCTGGCCAATTGGCCATCAGGACGCCGAAGGATGGGGAATTAAGAAAATTGATACATTATCAAGGAAGTATAGAAATATTGGTATAAAGTTTTTAAAATGCAGTTTTATGAAATAAATTTTAGATTTTAAGAGTGCTCTTTCAGAATTTAATAGAATTTTTTAGCCCTTTATCACAATCCCCATTTTAGCGGAATCCTTTAAATCGCTTTATGATAAGATAGAAAATTTTTGGCAAGAGATAAAGTTCCTTTTTAAAAGACGGGAAATTTTTTTTTTTTCTCTCTTCTAATCTAATTAAAATAACTTGATGATAAGTTAATCGTTTCTAATCTACTTCTAAATCCTTGAATTAATTATTCCTCTCCCCCCACCCCCCAACCCCCTCTTCCCTATGAATGAGCGTTGATATTTTAAGATAAAAATTAACACTGAACTTTTGTAGTTTGATAATTTGTCGCCTAGATGTCGCGAAAAAGATTTGGTAACTTACTTCATTTAACTTTTTTTTTTTTCAATTACTACTATAGCTCACACTCTCCCTATATATATCTTGTTCAAATTTTCAATAGTTAATAAAATAATTTTTATTCATCCATTCAAGTTCAAATACATTTTTTTGAACTTTTAGTGGATGACGCTTGATGTTAATACAGTTTTTTCAAATATTAATTCAGTAATTAAATTTAATTAATTCATTTTAGTTTTTTTTTTTTTTAGATTTAAGTTGCATGTATCTAATTATAGATGGCGCCATATGTAAGAGGGAAATTTCAACTTTACTTGTAAATGACTTTTCTGCAATGTAGTGAAAAAAAGTAGCAATTGACTTTTTTTTTTATATTACTTGTTATTTTCGCATTTAAAATTAATCTTTTTAACTTTTTTTTTTTTTTTAATTTTTCCAAATTTTTTTAAAAAATTTAAAAAAAAAATCAAAATTATATCTATTAGATAAATAAAAAATCTTATATCTCTATAAAATCTCTTATTATCCATATGAAAATTATATATGTTATATAAATAAAAGAAAGTTAATCTTTTTAACTTTTTTTTAAATTTTCCCATTTAAAATTAACATTTTAACTTTCTTTTTTTTTTTTTTTTATTCTCATGTTTAGAGTTAACTTTTTTTTTTTCTAACTTTTCTCATTTTAAGTTACTTTTTTTAACTTTTGTTATTAATATTGTTTCTTTTTCTTTTTTTTTTTTTTTTTTAATTTTTCTTTCCACAATATAAGTACTATATTCACTTTTATTCAATTTTTAGTTGTGATTATTTTTTTCAAAAAATGTTGTATTACATTTGTATTGTAAAATAAAAATTTCATACAATGTGGTGGGATAATTGAAAATTTTCAAATTTAAAATGATATAACAAAAAATTTGTAAGAGGCTTTCATTTAGAGATATTGGTATAAAATTTAAAAATGTGGTTTTATAAAATACGTTTCAAATTTTAAGTTAACTTTTAACAATTAAATATTTTTTAACATTTTGTCAAAATCATCATTTTAGTGAAATAATTTAAATCATTTTATAAAATGGAGAATTTGCAAATAAACATCGTAATTGTCAGACTATTTTATGTGAGATAAAAAGTTTCACAAATTCAACATCTTAAGGAAAAAAATAATAAAAAATAACAGAAATTATACCAGAAATCCGTAATACTTATACAAGCCGTGACACTGCATCTTTTCAAATTCTTCTTTTGCAGTTGTAATTGTCAAAAAATAAATCATATTTTGTTATTTGAGAAATAATAGCCATTCATTAATTTAATACGTTAAGTCCCAACATTTAATTTAACGATCTATTTGAAAGAGTCGTGTAAGTATATTAAATTAATAATGTTGAATATTCAAAATATGGAAAACTAAATTTATTTAATACCAATTAAAAGTTGAAAACAACAATAAAGAATGAAATATTTTTATAAACTTACAGATATCTTTTCTTCTGCTATGAAAATAAAAAAATTCTAAAATAAGACAAAAACATGCAATTAAGAAAAAAAAATACATCACGTGACAAAACGATAAAAAGAATTTCCTATATAAAACAAACCAATCATATTTTTTTTCCAGATTATTATTTATTTTTATAAGAATAAGAATTAAAATAAAAATCGTTTGAATTGTAAAAATAAATAAATAAATTTCATTTATTTTCACAATTCAAATGATTTTCTCAATTGAAACGATAATGACACTCTGGTTATTAGAAAGTTTTATTCAAATCGTTTGGTTAATCAAAAATGTTATTGTTTTGTAATAATAATAATAATTAAAATAAAAGCCAAACGAACAGAGTTATCAAACAAAACATAAATTGGCAACAACGAAAACTTTAAAATTTTTTTAATTGCACTTCCGTTTCCACCAATCCTGTTATTTTTAATTGATTTAAAAATAACAGGAAACACGCATAAGATTCGGACTAAATCAGTTCCGGTAAATTTCACCATGACAACCAACAAACGGTTTTTCTGAAAATAACTAGCAGTCTTAATTTATTCATGAGTGGTTTCAGTATTGCAATCGTTTTTAACATTCAAAATTCGTGGCACTATGATTGGTAACAAGATAGAACTTTCGTACCATGAATTTTTGCTTAACATTTTCAAATAATCTATACAAAACATAAATGTTAAAATGACACAGTAACCTAAAAACGACCAAACTGACAATTTTTTTTATACCTTGACAAATTTCATACTTGATAATAAATACGGTATTTTATTTATTTACCGTTTATTTTATCAAAATTTAAAATTTTTAATTTGCATCAGCTGTTTATTGTCACCTGTATTGTAATAAAAAGTTTTTTTTTACCTAACACTTTCTAAAGTATTTATTTTGTGAAATAAATATTGATATATGAATTTTTTTATGTAATTATGTGTTTGAAAATTTGATACAAAGAACAAAACTTTAGAACTATACGAAACACATAGACGGAAATATATATACATAGATAAAATTGTTGATTCGGCTCTGTCGATATAAAAGTTACCCAGAATTTAATGCATGAACAAATTACTTAACAGCAAATTTAAATAAACAAAGAAAGACAAAGTATAAATAAATTCTATTCAAGTAATAAATTATGTTCATTAGTTATCATTCGAAATTTAAAAAAAAAAAAAAAAAAAAAAAAAAAAAAAAAAAAAAAATTTTTTTAAAGTCAATTCCTACTTTTTTTTTCACTGTATTGCAGAAAGTCCTTTATAAATAATTTTCATTCATTTTTTTAAGTTTATCTGGTGCCATCTATTGGTAGATATATGCAACTTAAATCTAAAAAAAAAAACAAACTAAAATTAATTAATTAAATTAAATTAATTAATTAATATTTGAAAAACTGTATTAACATCAACTGTCATCCACTACAAGTTAAAAAAAATGTATTTGAACTTGAGCGGATGAATAAAAAGTATTTTATGAACGATTGAAAATTTGAACAAGATATATATAGGGAGAGTGTGAGCTAATAGAAGGAATTGAAAAAAAAAGCAGATTAAAAAAAAAAAAAAATTATAGAATTCCAAAAGATTTCATGAAAAAGCATGTGAAAGAAATGAGTTAAGGAAATTTAAATAAGCCAATAAGAATAGTTTGTGAAAGAATTTAAAAAAAAATTAATACTAATAAGAAATATTGAAAGTGATCAAGGAAATGAAAAATTGATCAAGGACACGAAAAAAGTAATAAAGGAAGCGAAAACACCGGCTCCTCAAAACAAGACCCATAATTTTATGGGTAAAGAAAAAGTGTTTAAAATTAATACAATATGTAAGATAGTAAAAATTCCAAAATTTTAATAAAAATTAAAAATATTTTTTTTTCTGAATTAGAGATCATGTACATTTAAACAATGTCGTATAACTGTATTGCTTAATTAAAAATTATCTCAAATTGTATCACATTAAAATGAAATTATTTATAGTATATATGAAAGGATTAAAAGTAAATAATAAACTTGATAGCACACATCAATTTTAAAAAAAAAAAAAACATATTTTTTTTTTGGAGCTTTTAGTTCAATAAAAAGAATGTGTAAAGTGGTTTAATAATAGTGTTTCATACATTAATAATGATAAAATAAAAGCAAACATTTTTTTAAACAAAAATGTGAAAAAGACTTGAATGCTTTAGACCAGGGGTCTCCAAACTACGGCCCGCCAGTGTCCTCAATTCGGCCCGCGACAGCGAATAGCTTATGCATACTCGGCGACTAGTATAATAATAGTATAGATAATTAACAGAATGAAATAAAAGAGTAGATATTTATTTAAAAAAAAAACCGCTCAACAAGTGAATGATTCAGGAATCTCAAATTCACTATAATAGTTCAGATTTTGAAAAATCATTCATACATATAAAAAATAAAACGTAACCTATATATACGAACTTGAATAAACTATTAAATAAAATATGCAAGTACTGTAATAATAGTGCCTAATACATGAACACTGCTGTAATAAAAGAGTAGATCTTAATTTAAAAAAAAAAAAAAAAAAAAAATCTCTGCTCAACAAGTGAATGATTCAGGAGTCTTTCAAATTCACTATAACAGTACAGATTTTGAAAACCCATGCATATAAACCATAATATAGCCATTTATAAACCATGCATATAAACCATAATATAGCCATTTATAAACCATGCATATAAACCATTATTTAGATTTTGAAAAACCATGCACATAACTATTTATAAACCTTGCATATAAACCATTAAACCTTGCTTATAAACCCTGAACTATACATCCGAAATATATAAAAAAATTCTCATAACTTGAATAAATTATTAAATAAAATATGCAAGTAATATAATAATATTAGTGCCTAGTACAATAACACTGATGAAATAAAAGCGTAGATCTTTATTTAAAAAAAAAAAAAAAAAAAAAAAAAAAACTTTGCTCAACGAGTGAATGATTCAGGAATCTTTAAGTTCCCTCTAACAGCTCACATTTTGAAAAACCATTTATACATATAAATCATAAAACATAACCTATATATACGAACTTGAATAAGCTATTAAATAAAATATGCAAGTACTGTAATAACAGTGCCAAGTACATTAACTCTGTTGAAATAAATTAGGTAGAATAGATAGATAAAATAGATTTTTATTAATACAAAAAAAAAAAAAAAAAAACTCTGCTCAACAAGTGAATGATTCAGGAGTCTTTCGAATCAACTCTACAGCAGTTCGGATTGAAACTGAACAATGCAAACAAGTGTCTCCTTTGCGTCATCGGGTCAATAAATCCCGCACCATTCTTGCATATTTCGCAAACACCCACCACTTGTGCAACGCATTTTATTCGCGAGGCATCACCTGGAATGCCGCGCCATTGTCGCCACAGACAGGTATTTTAATATTCGCAGAGGCGATTACGGTTAAACGCCGTTTCACGTTTTCGCAGGCGACGCGCTGGCGTGTTTGCATTGCCGGCCGGCTCCGAGTTGTGCATTTCTGTGAACGGTGGTAAACCATTGTGATATAATGAATAAACAACAGGCGACGTTCCTTCGGCGCAAACCATTGTGATATACTGAACAAACATCCCAGGCGTCGTTTGGCATGAAATTTAAAAGCACGTGCAGCTGTTGTTTTTAAAACGGTATATCCATTAAACATGAATTAAATAAATAAATAAATATACATATTGATTGGACTTACTAGAAAGAAATCGTGTTCGTTATTGTTCCTGTTTTGTAAACATCTAAGTGCTTGTTTACAACTTTCGTGCTATAAATGAAATGTTTTTATTTAGTATAAGATATTTTGAAATTTAAAGATGTTTATTGAAATTGATTGTTTATGGAAATTATTGTTTATCGAAACTATCTATCTGAAGATAAATAAAAATTGAAAATAAAAACAAGTTTCTATAATAACTCATTTCTGGAAATAACATAATTATGTTGTTGTTGCTCTAATGCAGCTGGCAATACAGTGATAGTTAATCCTTATGTCATAAGCAAAGTCTGAACTACTGTTACTCATTTAGCACCACCCAGGGGACACGTGTAGCTTGAAGATATGCTATGGACAAGAGTAACACTCTTCCCCACAACGCTCTATGATCACATTAGAACGGGGTCTATGGTTTAAAGTGGATTCCGAACCACTACAAACATCCATGCCACCTGCGGGACTCGAACACGAAACCTGTGTTACCGAGCGGCAGAGATAACATAATTATAAATCTATGCATAAATGCCACAAAAAAAAAATTATAAAAAGTAAGTAAGAAGAATGCTTTTATATGCTTAGAAAGTACACAAATGCAAATTTTATTTAATTTACTTACCATGATGGCGTATTCTATTTAAGACTGAAGTACTATGTAAAGTATACATACATAAGGATATATAATTAAGAGAAAATTAATAATTAATTCAAAATTTTAATAATAAAAATAAACACAACATGAAATCAGTATAATAAGATATTAAATTACTTTGTTGATTCAAAAAGAAAAAAGTTTGAAATAAATAATAATGATTTCAAAAAATTAATTTTAAATAATTTTAATTAGTGGGACATGAAAGCTTCCAGTCTGGCATCACTTATTGGGGTTTCGTACCAAGAGTATTCCTGTCAAAGAGTTATCCGCTAAGCAGCTCAAAGTCCGTATTTTTTTTATTGTAAATTTGCTCATTTCAGGAAAGAATATAATTTCATCAAAATACCACATAGAAATCTCTTCTTCTTCTTCATTGGCGCAACGGCCCCATAGTGGGCCAAGGCCTCTTGCCGATTCTAGATAGGAGATGTTTTCTTTTTATGGGGTCGAGTTGTTAACCCTACTCCCAACAGTCATATTAGATTGGGACGGTTTTAAATGGATTTAAATGGATGGTTTTAAATGGATAAAGGGTTTTAAATGGATTCCGATTCCATCAGAATCTACTGTTCCGTAGATTCCGACTACAAACATCCATGCCCCTTTCAGGATTCGAACCCGAAACCGGTGGCACCGAACGCTACTCACCCGGTCAATTGGCTAGTGTTCTGGTCTCTGGTACTCCAGGCTCCAGGTTCGAATCCTGGAAGTGGCATCGATGTTTGTTAGGGGCTCGGAATCCACTTTACACTGCAGGTCTCGGTCTGTTTAGCCCTCGTGTGTGCAAGATGACAGCAGAGTGACAAACCAAATCAAACTCGGCCATCAGGACCCCATAAATTTATTACTAATTTAAAATAGTAAAAGCTTTTATACTATATTAAGTATGTCTATGCTACTTTTCTTAAATGAATTATTATGAGTCTAGGTTACTATTCTTAATATACTATGCTACAAATATCCTTAAATCAATTTTATTAGTGTTAAAATCATTAGAATTGAAACAAGTTTCATTACAAAGATACATATGAACTTGAATAAATATAAACAATGATATTTGTTATTCTTTTCTATAACAGCAGCCTTGTAGCTATGAGTATCCATCACAAATATTTCTCTCTGATTAATAAAGTAAACAGATATTTTCCTTTGGGACTTCTACTTAAAGACATTTCTTATTATACAAATATAATATTTCACCCGGATAAATGTTTCGAATTGTCCATAGTGCAATGAAACGTTTAAGATAACAAGGAAGTAAATTCATATTTCCCTCACCGCTGAAATGAAAACAGCATATTTCATGATGGTAGTTCGCGAAGCTTCGAAGCATTTTGTCACGAAACAGACTCGTTTTGGCAGAGCTCGAGTTAACTCGAAAAGAAAATTAAAAATTTTTTTATTTGAATTTGAACTCGTAACAACTAAAAATGCGTTACATTTATATATCGATTCTGTATTCAGTTTGCAAGGCCATTAAAATGGCAAATATGAATATTTATTCAGAATATGATTTCATATTTATCAATAGATTTTCGTTGATTTTAAATGAGCTCTGAAACTGCAATTTGAAATGCAATTGAATAATCTATAAACTTTCTAAGCCTAATATATAACTAGGTCAATGTTTTTATTTTAATATTATTACGGTAGAAATTTATAAAGGGTGTTCCAAAATTTACACAAGAAGTAATGCTTTTAATTTTCTTTTTTAAATCTTTTCCAGTTCGATATTAGGTGGGAAATGCTATTGTCACCTTGGTACATTATTAATCTAACATGTTGTAGTTTTAGGAAAAGGCGATTTTCTTGATTTCTCAGCTCACTCAGAAATGCTATTGTCACCTTGGTACATTATTAATCTAACATGTTGTAGTTTTAGGAAAAGGCGATTTTCTTGATTTCTCAGCTCACTCCAGAAATGCTATTGTCACCTTGGTACATTATTAATCTAACATGTTGTAGTTTTAGGAAAAGGCGATTTTCTTGATTTTCTCAGCTCACTCCAGAAATGCTATCACCCAGAAATGTCACCTTGGTACATTATTTTAACATGTTGTAGTTTTAGGAAAAGGCGATTTTCTTGATTTCTCAGCTCACTCCAGAAATGCTATTGTCACCTTGGTACATTATTAATCTAACATGTTGTAGTTTTAGGAAAAGGCGATTTTCTTGATTTCTCAGCTCACTCCAGAAATGCTATTGTCACCTTGGTACATTATTAATCTAACATGTTGTAGTTTTAGGAAAAGGCGATTTTCTTGATTTCTCTCCAGAAATGCTATTGTCACCTTGGTACATATTAATCTAACATGTTATAAATGCTATTGTCACCTATTGTCACCTTGGTACATTATTAATCTAACATGTTGTAGTTTTAGGAAAAGGCGATTTTCTTGATTTCTCAGCTCACTCCAGAAATGCTATTGTCACCTTGGTACATTATTAATCTAACATGTTGTAGTTTTAGGAAAAGGCGATTTTCTTGATTTCTCAGCTCACTCCAGAAATGCTATTGTCACCTTGGTACATTATTAATCTAACATGTTGTAGTTTTAGGAAAAGGTGATTTTCTTGATTTCTCAGCTCACTCCAGAAATGCTATTGTCACCTTGGTACATTATTAATCTAACATGTTGTAGTTTTAGGAAAAGGCGATTTTCTTGATTTCTCAGCTCACTCCAGAAATGCTATTGTCACCTTGGTACATTATTAATCTAACATGTTGTAGTTTTAGGAAAAGGCGATTTTCTTGATTTCTCAGCTCACTCCAGAGCATGAAGAAAACCCCCCTCATTTCATCTTGTAATTTATTAGGAGTCACTTTTCAACGTATAAACAAATATTAAATAATCCTAAATGCTAAATAATCCTAAGAACTATGGACTTAGTACAAGTCATGTCCGACTTGATTTGCATGTTTCGTTGACGAATTGTGTAACTACCTCTATACCCGTTGTTTTGTTTATTTGTGGGACCTCGAATTGTTCTTAGTATTCCACCAACAACCTAGTGATATTTAAAGGAAGAGTGAGGGGAGGGGGAGATATTGCTTTCCTGGAATATAATAATAGATCCACATTTATAATAACAGATCCCCAATAATAATTAGATCAACATTAAAGATATAACTGCAATAGTGTAATAAATAACTAGCAAACAACATATAGTATATAAGATAATATAAACAACAAACAATATATTCCTTTCTAATCGATTCTAATGTAAGAAATACTGTGCAATAAACAGAATCCTTTTTTGTAATATATAGAGAGAATCCATTTTTGTAAATGATTAATTTTATGTTTATTTTAATTATAAAATTAGGAGTAACGTCTACTTTTTACATAATAAATTGCCATCAAATATTTACGCCACTTCCAATTATTTAGTTTCTGTTTGCCAATAGTAAAGGATATTTGAGCCTTTTGATGAGAAGCCGAAACAATTTTCTTTGTTCAAAAATTCTTTAAGAAACAATTGTTATTTTCGAATTTATATTCTGCAGTTCTGGTGATACTTGGCAGTAGAACTACACTTTACATGAGGCAATATTTTTTTTTGGGCACACAGTTACCCTGCATTCATGAATGCAGATGATTTAGAGATTTCATCTGACAAAATTTCTCTCCAGTGGATATCTTTACTCATTCTTAAGCACTATGAAAGGAAAAACATAAAAAAAGTTACAGAGGAATTTTCAAGGCCATTTTCAAAGTAAATTTTCAAGTTAAGCATGAAACATTGGGAAAAATTTTGTGGCAGTCTCTTGCATCTTCTGGAGGGAAGTCTTCAGACGTTATATGTAGAAACATCTCGATACTTTCAGACTTATTACGACAAGGGTGGCTGCCAGTTTTAGATGACTCAACAACCATTGTCCCTTCCTGTTCAATCTTTACCTGAATGGATTCGTGGATTCTATTGATTGTCGTAGAGTGTTTTATGACAACAATGACAAATAAACATTTCGACGAGTGTCGTGCTTTAGAGATTTCTGAAATGTATTTTTCTGGAAGTATTGAAACGAACGCAGTTTAGTGGCTCACAGGCAATTATTTTTACTCGAAAAAGTCATATAACTATTTTATTTGAAAAGAGGAATCTTACTCGAATTTTTCCCGAAAAAAATTATTTACAATCTACTTTCTATATGGGAAAAAAACTCTCATTATCAACTTGTTTACACAAATGAATTACAATCGACTTTCTATTACGGAAGAAACAAACATCATCGATTTTTTTTTAATCAAAAAACAAGTCGCAATTAATTATTTAGCGTAAAACAGCCTTGATCGACTTTTTTTTATATCAGGCCACCGTAATATTTCATATTTTTCCACCCGTTTCTTCCGTTTCAGAGTCAAGGACCGGTTTAAATTAAATAAAATAAATTAATGTTAAATGATATTTTAAAAAAAAAGTTGCTACTTTCCATTTCTATATTTATAATGTGAGGAATTGACATTAAGCTTTGCATACATTTAATAATGTAATAAACGACTTTACAATTCAGTGTGAAGATTGATGTGGTACTTGAAAAACGAGATTATCAAGGTTAAAATTGTTATTACTTAAAGTTAATCAAATAGAATTTCTGTGTTTAAAAAACTACATAAAATACAAAATCTACATATATGTACTGTCGAAAAGATAAATGGTATTTTTTTTTTTGAAACAGCATAATAATTATAAATATGTATTTTTTTTCTACCCAAATAATAAAATTTATAAAAATCTTTCAATGTTATTAAGTTGCAATTTTAGCATAAATCCGTCTGAGACCGCAGTTAAAAAGCAAGGGGCAGGACATACTGCCTTCCTGGAATATAATAATAGATCCACAAAATCAACTAGATCCTCATTAACGATAAATAATAACTGTTATAATAACAGATCCACAATATTAATATTTATAACACTATCTATTCTTGTATGGTTGGTATTGGTTTGATTTTTCGCTCTACGGTCATTTTGTGTATACTTTGGGCTCATTAGACCGACACCTACAGTTTAGCGTGGAATCCGAACCACTAACAAACATCCATGCCACCATCAGGATTCGAACCTGAAGCCAGAGGTGCCAAAGCTTTAGCCAATTGGCCATCAAGCCGCCATTTTTTACGTTGGAGACCTTGAATTGTTTTTAGTATTCCACCAACAGCTCATTGACAGTTAAAGGAAAGTTTGGTTTGTCGCTCTACGGCCATTTTGTGCACAGTAATTAGAACGGGATCTACAGTCTAACGTGGATTCCGAACCCTAACAAACATCGATGCCACCGCCAGCATTCGAACTTGAAGCCAGAGGTACCAAAAGCAAGAGCGCTAGCCAATTGGCCATCAAGCCGCAGTTAAAGGCAGGCGGTAGGAGATACTGCTTTCCTAGAGTATAATAATATATCCACATTTATAATAACAGATCCACAATAATAACTAGATCCCTATTAACGATAAATAATAACTGTTATAATAACACACCTACATTAAAGATAAATGATAACTATAGTAATAATAAATAACATATCTCCATTCATGTTTTGTATGGGTTTGAGTTGGTTTACCACTCTACTGTCATTTCTTGCACACTTTATGCTAATTAAACCGGAATTTATAATTTAACGTGAATCTATAATTTAACGTGAACCGCTAACAAACATTCATGCCACCACCAGGATTCAAACCTGAAACCAGGGGTACCAAAAGCCAGAGCGCTAGCCCATTGGCCATCAGACCACCGTCTAGTATGGGGGAAAAACAGAAAAACTCACACCAATTAGTCAAACTGCTGTTGTGAAATGCTTGCATAATCTGCCACAGTTCTTAACGAATCTTTTTGTTTCTGAAAGCAGTAATAGTAACGCTAGCCAGCAGCACAGAATCCATCCCTGTCCCGGAGGTGCCTGCCCTCCAAGACTGTTTGGCGCCCTGATGGCCAATTGGCTAGCTCTCTGTCTTTGGTACTACAGGCTTCTGGTTCGAATCCTAGCGGTGGCATGGTTAGTTATTCGGAATCCACGTTAAGCTGTAGGTCGCAGTCTAATTAGCCAAAGTGTCTACAAAATGACCGTAGAGCGACAAACCAAACCAAAACAAACTCTTTGGTTAATCCTGATTTCCACTATATTTTTTCCCTAACTTCAATAATTTATAACATTCAATGGATTTTAAACCACTGCTATTTTTCCCCCCAAATATTCAATAACAGAACATTTAGGGTTGTTTCACAACCAAGGCACTCAAACCCACCAAACCAACCCTTGTCTTTTCGTATTCTCATCATCATCATCAGTAGCGCAACAGCCCCATGGTGGGCCAAGGCTGTCTGCCTACTGGAAGATTTCGAGACAAGTGATGTTATCTTTTTACTGGGTAGGGATGTCAACCATACGCCCAACGTTTTATGGTCATTTTTAGACAGAAACCTCCGGTTTAAAGTGGATTGCGGCTCACTGAAAACATACATGGCACCGCCGGGGCCTGAACCCGAAACCTGTGGCACCGAGTGTTAGTCACTCGGCCATCAGGCCCTTTTTGTATTCTGGTTTGTACAAATAGGCATTGCTCACAATAATTGGTTACAGTTAACTTAAGATGAAAGTAATGAAATTTAATATTTATTTACCCGTCTTTGAAGTTAACTATTCTGGGGTCACCTCTACTTAGTACGGAAGGAAAAATTATGCTATTTATTATCCTTATTGGCACAAATTGACTGATTTTTTTTTCTTTTTTTTTTTTAAAAGAAAAATATTTTTATGGAATGAAGTGAGAGATGTCGTATTGCACCAATGTCATTTCGGCTGATTTCTAAATTATATGTGTTTCCTTTTAGACTGGATGCAATTAATGCTGACACTTTCACAAATGAATATATACGGCGCCAGCAAAAAATGGTATATCATTTTTCCTTGTTTGAAAGATCGTTCTGTTTTCACAAATCCTCTGTTTTCGGATTGGCGCCATTCGAGGAGCTATTTTGTTCTTTTCTTCTTGAGAAATGATTATTCCATTTGTGTTCCAGGAAAAAAGTATCTCTTTGATGACTAAGTTACGATTTGTCACTCACGTAGGCTGAAATTATTAGCGAAAGGATATTATAAGTCTAAATTAAATATAA
Source organism: Caerostris darwini (assembly GCA_021605075.1). Lineage (NCBI taxonomy): Eukaryota > Metazoa > Arthropoda > Arachnida > Araneae > Araneidae > Caerostris > Caerostris darwini. Next base: position 211,570 of record BPLQ01015437.1, read on the forward strand.
ACAAGTAATATAAAAAAAAAAAAAAAAAAAAAAAATTAAGTCAATTCCTACTTAGGTCAACAAAGAAAAATTTATTTTAGTTACTTTTTATTAAATAATTACAATTAATATAACTATGTATATACATATGACAGAATCACACTTTTAAATGGCAAACTAGAAAGCGAATTTCCTTGCAATTTTCCATTTTCCTTTCTATATAGGGTGTCGGACTATTATTTTTGTTCAATTTTATTAAATTTCTTCAATTTTATTTTTTGAGAAAAATCCTTCATTCTAATCACTAAGCTACAAATGCTGACTCACACTCGAAAATCATTTGGATAAAACAGCTACTTAAATCAAAAATTTTCACAAATTTATCAAAAAATTATTGATTTTCGCAAGAATTGAACTCGCATACTACTGAAAAATACTGAAATCCTTGCATTTTACCGATTGAGCCACTGCCTGTTGATTTCAATTTTCATTACAAACTGCTAAAACTCTAATTAAATATTACAAATTATTAATTAAATTTAATGAAGGAATTAATATTTGAAAAAACTGTATTAACATCAAGTGTCATCCACTACAAGTTAAAAAAAAATGTATTTGAACTTGAGTGGATGAATAAAAAGTATTATATTAGCGATTGAAAATTTGAACAAGATATATATAAGGACAGTGTGAGCTAATAGAAGGAATTGAAGAAGAAACAAAACAACTTTCGCACAAAAATGCAATTTTGTTTTTCACTTAGAAATATTGAAATGTAGGTTTAAAACTTAAGTTATTAATAAACTAAAAAGTCAATTTAATTTATAATAAAAAATGCTGAAATCTGCTCGGCAAATTTCAACTTATCATGTGTGAACATTCGAGAACGGATGAATATGCCAATGTTTAATAATGCAAGAGATATATGAAGCAATTGGTTGGAATACTGTAAGAATTTCCAAATTCAATAGCCACATAAATATAGCAATGTTGAATAGATCAAGAACTTCAGGAAGAATGAATTGTTTAAGAATCTCTAAAAGAATATTCAAAAGTAAGATAAATGTAGTCGTAAATGAAGAATAAAGTATTCCCAATTCTACAAGAAACGTTTCACATTCAATAACCCAAAGAATATATCAACTGTGAAAATTCTAGTCGTAAATGAAGAAAAAAGTATTTCAAATACAATAAGAAGTACTATACAGCTCAATAGGCACCGGAAAATGCCAAAAGTGATAAATATGAAACTTCAAAAGGAAGAAATTGATCAACGCACTACGAGTACTTATAGCCATTGGATATACAAATGTTTAAAATCCCAACCCAAAACATGAAAAGTGATTCAAAACCATACTACAAAACATTTCAATCAGAAGCCAAATTCTCCAGAAAATTCCTTAAGATTAACGTTATTCATGAATCATTTCAAGAGTTAAGGGGCCCAAAGTACCATTTTCCGCCAAAATTTGTAATGGAGTTTTATTTGCTTGGTCCTCATTTTCAGATTACGTCATGGACCCCTAACCAGGACAATAACATGTTTACACATGGTAAAAAATGTGTAATTAAATAATGTGACTACTGATTTTTATTTGTTAAGAATTTAAAGATAACTGCAAATATGTACTGAGAAAAATTTCAACAAATTAATATATTTAATAATCATTTAACAATTAATACTTTTATTTACAATACATTCACATACATATGCATTTTTTAATACATTCATTTATTAATTAAAACATTTAATACTTGTTTAACTAATTAATACATAAGTTAAATAGATTACAAAGTTATAGAGAATAAAATGAAGAAGTTCAAACCTGTTGTTAGCTAAAAAAAAACTGCTTTAATAAATTATCTTAAAATTGTTTTCCTTTTTTTTATCTCATTGCCATACTTTTTGTAAGATCACTTCAATAAGAATAAAATTTTACACTAAATTGGAAAATTATTAAACTAATTTTTGATTTCTGTACGTAGAAAACAAACAAAATAATAACACATTAAAAAAAAAATTCCACAATTCATGTATGTCTCCTGTTTAAAATTATATTAGTAAAACATCGAAAAGTCTTACTCGGAATTGAAATTGAATTTATATCAGGAGAACAGCTTTTTAAATATTCTAAATAATGTTTTAACTCAGAAGATGGCAGCACGGTAGAGCAGACGATAAGAATAAATCCGAATTTCTTTTGCATCTTTCTGTTTATACAGTTTTTTTTCTTTATGGTCAATAGCTTCCTATTTATGAAAAAATTAGTCGAGAATAATTTAAAATTAGTTTTAAATATAATTAATGTATAAATTTAAATGAAGATTATACTGACAATAATAGTACAAATATTTGAATAAAAAATATAATAGAATCTCATGTCTCTATTTTGTTTTGCTTTAAATTTTAAAATATTGCAAAAGTATTGAATTCTGAACGTACAGATATATTTATGGTTAAGCTGTTCTATATATATATTTAATTACCAAACGTTTCATATTATTTTATGATGTCTTCGAATTAATTGTAGCCGTGATGATCATTTATAAAAATAAATAATTATACCAGTTTTTACCATTACAGGACATTATTAAAACTTGATAAAATGTTCTTAAAAATGATGAAAATTTTTACTATAAATAAATAACATGTATAGAATCTGAATAAGATTTTTTTCTGGAAACATATTGCTACTTCTTTCAGAATATGTATATAACTATTGATATATTTTAAAAATATTTAATTTCAGAAGAAATTGTGAGCAATTTTAGCAAAATTCATGTATTATCAAATATACTTAACATAATTAATCTTTATATTAACATTATTTATTTATTTATTTATTTTTAATTCTTAAGAACTATCGACACATAAACAATCGTTACATGCATATAGAGGAACATCCAACGTTGCACATTATATAAGTCTGTTAGTGAATATTCTGAGCAGAATATTACGAAACAATTAAAATACATATATTAATAATATATTTGCACGCTAACTAAGCGATGTCTAGCGTACGAAAATTTTCTAATTAAATTTTAATCTTTCTTTCAAAGCAAAAATCCACCTTTGAGTTCTTTACGACAATAACTACAGTTAACTGAGGTTTTATCTTAAACGAAATATTATAGCACCCAACGTTCCTCGGCTACTTCAAATGTCTTTCTACATCGAGAAAAGATTAAAGATTGCAATTATTTCAACAGGAACGCTAGATACTGTATTCTGCTGCAGTTCTTGCAAAAAGACTGAACTAACTAATATTTATTTACCCTGAAGAAAATCCCACAATTCTAATATAATTCACAGCTATTAACTATTTGCCACGATATATTTTCGGGCAAAAAAAAAAAGTTACTTTTAGAAATGCTCACAGTGAACAGCAGCTGGACTACATCATGCTTGCAGGAAGCCAAAGTTCAGACTGAAACTAAAACGATTTTCATGGGATGGAGAAATCATGTGAGCTATTGCGTAGAGCAGGGATGGACAAACTACGGCCCGCGGACCAACTTCGTCCCGCCGGAAGGTTCTATCTGGCCCGCGGATAGAATTTTAATTTGCCGGTCCGAGGTAAATTAAAAGAAATATATATTTATATATTATATATCCATCTCCTTTTCTACTTTGATTAAATATTATTTTTTTTTCTTCATTTTTTTCAAAGGGCTGATGATCTTTTTACTTTCTCAACTTTTGTTCTACAAAACATAAATCGACTGAAATAGCAAGCACAAACAGCTTTCAATCGGAAAAGTGTTAAAAGCGGAAGTTCTTTATTAGTTATAGCTGAAGATGGGCGCCAACAAGTTAGAGTTGTACAAATCATTATCGAAAGTAAGTTTCCCAAATTTAATATCTCACGCCCAGAAAATCAGTGCTATGTTTGCTCCATCTTATATATTCGAACAAGTGTTTCCAACTATGAACCTTAGAAAGAATTATTTCAGAAATAGACTGCCAGCTGAGCATTTAGCCTCGTTCCTTAGAATCAGTATATTTCAATTCGAACCTCAATATAAGGAACTTTTAAAAATGAAATCGCAATTTCATTCATCTCATTAACATAATTATAATACTTGTATATTGTTCTTAAAATTTTAGAAAAATTTTTCTTGGCCCCGCCAAACTTTTTTTTTTTTTCCGATTTTTGGCCCGCGACCGAAAAAGTTTACCCATCCCTGGCGTAGAGTATGACGGTTCACTGCTTTGCGGTGAAACGAAATTTAGGATGATTTCAGCCAATGGTTCTTCTCATAGGGAAAATGGCGTTATAATATTCAAAATCTTCGTGATCTTTTTCACAGCTGCATGAAAAAAATAATCATTGTTATCTGGGTCCATATTTACAACTGCACCAGTTTTCTGCTTCAGGTGTTCTTATTTGAAAGTTGAATGATGGGAACTTTACAAAAGTCGAGTAAAATGAAATGAGAATTGAAATCGAAGTACTTATACGAAAATCCAGTATTAGGAGATTTGTAAAATTTTCGTTTGCTACCGTCCCTCTTATTACTGGAATAAGGAAAAAAAAAAATGAAATGTAAAATAAATTAGTTATTTTACGCGATATTCTAAAAGAGTAAGCACTAAAGGTAAATGGGGGCAACGGGCAACGAGCGTACCTGTTACGGAGTTCTAGGTGGTTTTAAGAACCACTATACCTCCACATCTTAAGTTAGTTAAAGAATTTGCACAAAATGAGTTTGCTTCAATTAAAGAATGTTAATAAATAAAATAAAATAAAACAATTAAAATTTAGGAAAAACATTTCTTGCTTGAGAACAATTAAAGCAAGAGATCGAAAAAGTTTTAAACTATAGGTACAATTAGGAGTCCGTTGACGATGCCCCCCCCAAAAAAAAAAAAAAATATACAAGTTTAAAGTTAAAATTAATAATTTTTAAAGCTAATAAAAATATAGAAAAGGAATTAAAAGTAATAGCACATAACTAAAAACAGTAAATACAACATACAATATAAAATCGTCAAATACTATTTGACTGGCTGGCTCGCCGACCTAAAGGTAAAGGATAAGGTTGACATGTTGGCTTTTGATCTGAGGGAGCTCAGTTCGAACTCCGACAAAAGTCATCAAATAATTTCTTTGTTTTTAACGGTATATGAATATGCTAACTATAGAAGCTGGAAAATCCCTCCGTAACTTATGGCAAGATTGGGGATGTATTTTTGGAAGGGGGACGATGTTAATTTTTTTTATTTTTTCTTTCTAATGCAGCTGGCAAACACTTAGACAGTAAAAGTTTCAAACACTTAGACAGTTTGGTCTTGGATGCCTTAAGGCAAGCGCTGCACAGACGTTACTCACTTTGCATTACCCAGGGGGCGTGTAACTTGATGGTAAGCCACGGATGCGGAGTAACAATGCCCCCTCAACGCTCTACGATTCTATTAGGACCGGGACCTACGGTTTAAAGTGGATTCCGAACCACTACAAACAACCATGGCACCGCCGGGACTCGAACCCGAAACCTGCGGCACCGAACGCCAGAGCGCTAGCCACTCGGCCATTCAGGCCCCGATGTTAATTCTTAATTATAGTAAAACTAGGAGGGTGTTGCAACCAATGGGAAACCCCATCATAAAGCAGTCAATAAGCAAAGTGTGTTCATAGATCAAATGTGCAGAAGCACTGTATAGCTAAAAAGAAATGAAATCTGAGGGAATTCTTAAAAAAACCCACTGAATATTTGATTAAATGATTGTGGAGCGTCGATTCCATCTGATTATTAGAATTAATATTAGTAAGGATCTACCATACATTCCCACAAGAACTATGTAGCGGACAGGGAAGAGTTCAACGTTGAAAGGTCTTTCTTTTTCAAGCACGTGTTGACCCTTATGACCCTTATTCTCATGTCAGACTTTGGACTTTGCACGTTTTTTTATGCCTGTTAGACTTTGGAACCGAGGATTGGAGAGGGAAAAGGAAAAAAAGGAATGAAAAAGCGAGTGAAGATGCTTAAGCAGTAGGAATGGTAACTTAACGGTCTCTTAAGCCAACTGGCTTTAATATGATTTGTAAATATTTACCATGCTTTTTATTTTCTGTGTTATGTGTTGCAGTTATGCCATGCAGCGCAGTCTCTTCAATTTAAATAAATATGACAGCTAAACGTTTCGAATTATCACTTAAAGAAACAATTCAGTTTCTGTCTTAATAATAGTTTTGGCTATGCTAATTGCTATCTCGGAGTATAAATTCTCTTCCGAAGGATGATACAGACAATATATGGCGGCTGCAACAGTTGGGCAATCAAATACATGATGAGAAGTAAGCTCAACCTCAGGGCAGTTGCCGCATTTTTGGTATTTTTTAACGCCATCTGCAGAAATTTTCATATTTGAGCTAACCATTTGTAGCATAGAATAACAAACAGATTTGTTCATGATTAGTGTTAATTGACCAGACCTTGAATGTATTGGATAAAAAGCTACCTTGAAGTATTCAAGGAATCATAAGAAGTATTCAGGACTTATTCCTAATTTAATCCGAAAGCAAAAATTTTTCTATTTCGTATCATCAAACTACTCGGAAATCAAATTCGAACATTCTTAAACAGAATTTAGTAGTTGAGTTTATCTGGACTCCAAGACATGTTGGCGTCGTAGAAAATGAACTAGTTAATTCTCTAGCAAAATTAGCAGCAGGCACCATCATTTTCATTGAATATCTCTGTAGGATCTTATATTTCAATAAAAACAGAAGGAACCATAAAATCTTTTTTAAAAAATCTTTATAGGTGGCTAAGCAGAAAATATGCTCATGAATTTATTCATTTAAATAATCTTGAACCTTCTCATTGACTTCTGCCTACAAATCGAAAAGAAGAAAATAAGACGTCTTTTTTTAAACTTTTTAAAAGTAAATTGACGTAAATTTAACCCAAAAAGACAGGCACATCAACTCCATAGATTTGATCTAGCCCCATCTCCTTTGTTGTCCATCCTGCGATATCCAGAAATTGCGTAACATATTTTGTTCCAATATACGAAATATACATAGAAACCCAAGAAACAAGATACATGACACTTTCGGATATACTGTTCTTCTCTTGGATCTTTGATCTGACTGAGGATGATTTTTACAAGACTATAACAATATTTCATTTTTTTTACGAAAAGTCTCATAACTTCATCAGCAACGAGTAACAATTTTTGTGAATGTTGTTTTGCGTTTGTAATAATTGTCATTCGAAGTTTATTCTCGTTTTAGTTTTATAATGTCTTTTCCTCATGCTTATTTATAAACATGACGTCTATCAAATGTAGCAGACTATCATGGATTAATGAATTACGCGCTTTTAGTTTTTGATTATAATTCATCATAACTGTATCTCTTTTATTTGCATAACATTTGGATAAATTGAGATAAAGCAGCTGGCGCGAGCCCAAATCTAAATGCACCTAGTCAATTTAAGTAATGTAGTCTCCATTAATTGATGTGGTTGACTATGTAATTAGGCAAATAAAAGTTAAAAACTTAAACTTTGGAAGTAAGCTACAGTACGAATGTATTTATTTTAAATTTTCTATGTTTATTAAAACAAATGTTACACAATTTTTATTATGAAATAAATAAGTTTTTTAAAATTTTTAGTTAATGTTTCATTTTATCATTTAATTTTTAAAAATATGAATTATCTTTTTATGTTTTAGGTTTATTTGGGGATTTTAGTCAAAATATATTTTGATCAAGCTGTTTACATTGTATACAGAGAAAAGATGCAAAAGCAGATTGTAAGTAATGATTTCATTTTTAAGTATTTTTTTAATAATTTTGAATAATATCTTATGTTTTGTCATATAAAAATTGACTGAATTCGTTAATAAATTTTTATTTGCCAGAAATAGAAATACAAATCACATTTATCGTTTAAAAACAATCTATGTAACATTTTAGTTTTGTTTTTGATTTTCTCAGAAATTACTCTTGTACTTCTGTTCGTTTCTTAAAAAACTTACTGAATATATATTTTTAATTTTTTGCAGTAGAAGGGAATAGTTAAATAATTATTTTAGCAAGATTTTAATTTGATTGTAAAAATATGTTTATAAAAATTACGCTAAAATTACCGGCTTCTTAAATGAAGTAGAATAGATGGTTGTATAAGGGATTTATTTCCTTCAATTATATTTTCAATATCTCATTTGAAAAATTTGTTTTTAACAGAAAAATATTATGTTAAATTATTTATTGCTTAATCTGTTTTACATAAAAATATTTGTAATGTTTGGTAAGAAAAATAACTATTTACATGTGTTTAATAGCTGCATGTATTGTACTGAATTTGCTTTTTAATAGTGATCAAGGTTTTGGGGATATTTCTTTCTGAGGTACCACCAATTTGTCGTCAATCGATAACTTTTTGTATTAATACATGAGCAGAAGAAAAACTTTAATTCTTATACTGGTCTAAATTAAACTATTTAATTTCAGTAAAATTCAAGAAAACATGATTGCTTGGTTTATGAAATATTTATTACAAATAATTGACTTCTAAGAGTTACATAATAGAATATACATCAGTATTAATTTTGTAATATATTATTTGGTAATGATATACTAAATAATACTTAATTGCATTCTACAATATATTGATTTTTTATTGTTATTTTCTTAATATTTTTTAATAACTTTTAATATGTTGTTATTTTTTATATATATTGTGTATTTTTATTTATTTAAAATTATTTTCAAAAAGAAATTATATATATATATATATATATATTTTTATTATAACACATCATTTTATAAAAAAAACAACAACTTTATAATTTTTTTAGAATGCAAAGAAAACCAAACCACTTTTTCATTGTCCTTTCGCTGGTTGTGTATATTTTCCTGGTTCAGAAAGGCATTTTACTGGAAAAAAATTCTTAAATCAAGTAAGGGTTATTTCTTTATTTGTTTTTCTATATTTTTTATTTCGGAACTTATACTTAAACATAATTATTCCTTAGCACAAAGATTTTTTTTTTTTTCATAATTCATTTATTTGCTAGCACATATAACAAGGTTTTGCTTGGACAGAAAATAAACATTAACTCTTTTATATCAAAAAATAAGGTTTATAGTTTTTATTGATAAGATAACTATGTAAATTTTTTCTTATTTATTAAATAAATTTTAGCTGGTTGTATTTCAATAGTCAGTATGTTTTATTTGTTTATTTTACATGAGCTATCCATGTGCAATACAAAAGCATAAAAAATAATGTCAAACATGAAAAGTCTCCAAATTGGTGTAAAATTTAATTAGATAAATTTTTAACAACTATTAATCAAACTTCAAAATTTGTTTTTCATTTGTGATTTTAGTGAAATTTGGATGTAAATTATGGCTGTACATAGGTGAACACACACATAGTTTCAATATATTTTAAGCAAAATTAAAAAAAAAAAAAGGCCTTTGAGTAATAGGCGTTAAACTATTTATCACCTTCTGGAATCATTAATTTGGTGACAAAACAGGGCTTTGTTGACTGGCTTCATCTGTGAAAGAAACCTCAATTATTATTCATTAATTTGCAGGAATTTGATAATTTTAAAGAATAGTTGATCCTTATGGAAGAATGTGTGTTTTCTCAATTGTAAGAGATTTTCATTAGAATTTTAAGGAGATATACTCGAAAATCTGCATAAATTTACCAAGTTACTATGTAGTTACAGTTTATAAAAATTTTCATAAGTTAATATTTATCACTATGCATATTACATTTAGTTATTTATAACACACATTTTTTTATTTATGCCATATTTCACTGATAAATATAATTGTTTTTCTTAATAAGAAAATATTTCCTCATAAGCCTTTTTTTTTTTTTTTTTTTTCAAATTTTAATGAATTTGGAATTAAGTAAATTAGGTTATGAAAGATATGATTTTCAGTTAAAAATAATTAGAAAAAAATCCATAATTTAAGAGAATTAAAAAAAAAAAAAAATGTAGAAATAGATTTTTTCAATTAAGAAAATTCTAATTTCCCAAAATTTCTTACTATACATAAAAAAAAAAATAATAATAATAAAATAAGTTTATAGTATCAGTTTTTTTTTTTTTAATGCAAATTCATTTTATGTATAAATTTTTGGCACATACCTAGCATTAAAATGTATGCAATAATGTAATGTAATGATCTATTAAAGGCTCTTCCAATTTGTTGTAATTGCAACAGATTAAGAGCCTAGGAATTAAATTATCCTATAACTACACATTTATTACCTAGGAACAAAAGAGGGGGAAGGTAATCATGATGGAAGCATTTTCAGGTGTAATTTCCTTTCATTTGTATGTCATATTGGAGAAAACCTAGGAAACTTCAACCAAAGTTATCTTACTGTTCTTAAAAGATATTTATAAAAATTCATTTTTAAATGCCCGAATTTGCCATTAGTGAGGAAGAAATTCTTTTTTTTTTTTTTTTTTTTTTTTTTTTTTTTTTTTTTTTGTTGTTATTTTACTATTGTACATTATCGTGAGCTTTGAGTTGTACTAAAATTGAAAAAAATGGTATTACTTTAAAATACTTAAAATGAGATTTTGATGAGAAGTGAATATGTTTAAAAGCTTTATAATTAATGTACTCATATTGAAAGTGCTATAACAAATATATATTTGTAAAAATTCCAAGTATTTATATGAACATTTTATTTTAATTCAATATAAAGAGTTCATAAAAGATTGTAAAATTTGAGCTGGCTTTCATTGAACATCTGGTATTTCTATAACAATAGCTTTGAATTTGCAAAAATAAAAATTTTGTGGAACTTTAAAGACTTGAGTTTTTAATTTATTGAAATAGATATATATTTATATTTTTTCTTATTAAAATAAGATTTTTTTTCTTTCATTGTGTATCAATTGCATACTTTAATTATATAAAAAAAGTATGAAATTGTTTATAGATTTATTTCTTACATTTCAAAACGTTTGATTTATCTGTAGCGTTAAATAATTTGCTTTTTTTTTTTTTTTTTTGTTATATTATAAAATTAAATTTGATAGTTCTTATTTTAATGTAAACCATACAAAAAATAAGCTATTGATAATTGAATTAATGTCTATTATTATTGTATGACAATTACGAAGGATATAAAAAAGACTGATAAATAAATATTTTAGTAAGTAATGTAATAAACTGAATTAGTACTGAAAACATCAACTTTATATCCAAATATTGAGAAAAAAAAAAAAAAGATATCTCGGTAATTGAGATTATTTTATTCCAAGGAGAAGGGGAAATAAACTTATTTGTAGAAAACTAAATTTTGTTTGTAAATTTTTAATAGCATTTAGAATATTTATAAATTTTATTTAAGCGCTAAAATTCAAAATGATTTGTTTTTAAAAATTGTTCTTAAACTTTTATTGTATTCTTGACTTGCAATTTAAATTAAACAATATATAAAATTTTATTATATTCTTGTCCTCTCATCTGCCTCATGTAGTTGCTTGTTTGAGCCTAACGGTTATCAATTTTAATTTACCTTTAACTATTAATAAAATATAATTATCCTTATATAGTTAGAAATAATTCCCTGTATCACTGACTTCCTGATGGCCAATTGGTTAGCACTCTGGCCTTTGGTAAGGCTTCAGGTTCGAATCCTGGCATTGGCATGGATGTTTGTTAGTGGTTCTGTCATGTTAAACTGTAGGTCCTGGTCTAATTAGCCTAAAGAGTGCAAAAAAGACACAGTAGAGTGACAAACCAAACCAACAAAAACTGTATCTCTGTCTAAATTTACATAAAAAAATTTTATTTATTCCATACATAATTAATAAAAGATTTTTACTTTTAAAATGGCAGTTTCCAGATTTTTTTTTCGTATCTATTTCTATTGTAATAGTTATTAAAATTCTCATTAAAACTGCTCTATTGGAAACTTAAGTGTAATAATTTGTGTATGTATTAGTCAATAGTTATAGTTTAATTTGTTTTTCATTCAGTTCACATTTATACAATTATCACAATATTTATTATTTTGCAGTCCCACTCCAAGTGACATTTTTTAAAAATGTTACTAACTATGGTATATTAATAAATTAAAATTATTTTAATATTTTTCTTCACTTTTGATATAGCATATAGCTAAAGTACATGCTGAGAAAAAATTTTTGTGTGGCAAATGTAAAAAGAGCTTTGGATTGGATTGGTGGCGTAGATATCATGAAAAAACTTGTGGTATGGAATGGAAATGCATTTGTGGAGTGAAATATTCCTCACGTGAATCTCTCCTAACTCATGCTAGAAGAAGAAACCATAAACTGCCTGATCAGGACTCTAGTAAAACGTAAGTTTGCAATTATAACAATAAAAAAATTGTTTTATAGTTTTCATAGTTTCTTTCTTATGAAAGGAAATATTTTTTATTTTAAATTTATTAGTTTTCGAAGTATTTTTCATAAAATTATTCAGGCGATTGTATAAAATATTTTTTTTATCTTATATTTTTAACAATATTTTGATTTGATTTGCTTCTTATATAAAAAAAAAACATTGTAAAAGTATAAATGCATTATTTATAATCAAGAAAGTATCAAAAATGTTGTAAGAATTGTCATTAATTTAAACCAGTGATTCTCAAACTTAATTGTTTTACCATTACCCTTTCAGAAAAATTATTAAACACTCTCCTCCCTTTTCCTGAGAATATACCTTCTTTAAGCAAATGACAGAGAAATATAGTAAAAAAAGTGGTTTTTTTAATGTATCTTACTTATGTTTTAAAACAAAATAAAGCTGTTGTAAGTAAAACACCTTTAAATTATGAAATTTAATAAGGCTTTTAAATTAATATAATTTGTGCATTATACATTAAAAAAAAGTTGTGTGTTATATACTCTGGATATCATTATTTGTATATTTAATTGTGTTCTTTACATAATCATTACACACTTATATTCTTTTTGATGCAAGCTGGACTTGCCAACAATGACAAACACATTCGCTTAGCAGTACTTGTTTATCAAGATCTGTCAATGGACTTTAGTGTCGATTGCTCGTAACTTACATTTTGGGTGAAATTGTCATGGCTTGGTTTGTCTCTACTGCCATTTTGTGCATACTTTTGGCTAATTAGACCAGGACCTACAGTTAAAAGTGGATTTCGAACCACTAACAAACATCCATACCTCCACCAGGATTTGAACCTCCAGCCTGTGGTTCCAAAGGCCAGATCCAATTTCCACTTGGCCATCGGGCTGCCGTAAAAGATAATGTGATAAGTGAAACATGTACAAATAGTGTTTATATAATTTGTTTTCTATTGTTTCTTAATGTTTTCACTCTCTCCTTATTTTGGCTACTATCTTTCCCTCTTGATTATTCCATTGGCCTCAAAAGGTGATATTGCCTACTATGGAAGCCAGTGATTTAAACAAAATGCCTATTTCTTATGAAAAAAAATTGTATATAACAGGCTTTCTAATCATAAGATTTCATGCTTAAATTCTGTCATGATGTTAGAAAAGATATTGAGCAATTTTAAAAACTTATATTTTTTATATTCAGTTAAAAATAACATAGATATCAATATGTTAAGATGTAGGAAGTCATAAATTTTTAAATAATATGCGAGATAATTGAATTTTTTTTTTTTTTTTTGTTGATTTAAAAAAATATTGAAAGCAAGTTTTAGAATTAAGATTTAAATCAATTTTCAAATTCATATTTTCTTCCTTTAATTTGTTATATTGATATATTGTTTGTGTTGCCAATATAAAGATTTGTCTAGAAAAGTAATAATGAATAGGTCTGTAGACTCCAATTTAATAATTTTTTTTATAAAAGGCAAATTTTTAAATAAGTAACAAAAAAAGTAGAATATTACTTCGATTGACATTATGAGTAATTGTTTATTTAAAATTATGAGTTTTTAAAGCTATACAAGATTATTTTTATACCTTATGTTATTTCATTTTCATCTAATATTGTTTTTGTATTTAAAAAATGTGAATTTTTTTATTTTATGGTAATTTATTTTCATTAATGAAAATGGAATAAAAATTTTAAAAAATTATTTCTTGTGTATAATTTAAGAATTAATAAGATTCTTAAAATTTCTTAATTCTATCAAATTGATCAAGCTTTATTTGCAATATTTTGTTCACAATTTTCTTTTAATGAGCTTAAAACTATGTATATTTCACTTACTACTACAATATTCAAATGTCATATTAATAACATTTGAATATTGGTAAAAAAAAATTGCATAATTTTTTAAAATTAAATATAACTTGTAGATTATTTATGAAAAATAATTAATTAAATTTTGTATTTTCATAGGAAACAAATCAAATATCCTGTTCAAAATAACACAAATCCAGTATTTCTACTTATTCAACCCATTCTTCAGAATTCAGCTTGTGTTAAACCGAATCTGTCTGCAATAACTCCTCGGCCAATTCTACCCAAAACATTACAACCACGCATACTTTCTGCATATTCTACTGCCAGTGATAAGAAAAATGGATGCAATTTGGCTAATTCTGCATCATCTAATGAAAAATATGTATATAATAACAGATCACAAAATTCTATCAACCAAACTTCCACAAATTGCACTACTCAATTAATGAATAATGCTGTTCAAAAGCAATCTATGGTAAATGCTGCTACTCAAACATCCGACCTTATTAACCCTCTTAAGCGCAAAGTATCTAGAGCATCTCAGTGTACTAGAAGAAAGGCCAAGACATTGCAAGTGGGTATTGAAAGCACACATACTCAAACAGCCGAAAGTGCTGTAGTCAAAATCAAAAAGAAGAGATCCCGTAAAAAATCTGTGGCTATTACTACTGAAACATCTATGTTAACAAATCCAGATACCAATACTGGGCAAACATTGTGGCCTAATTTCAAAGATCTAATACTTCCTGAAAATTCTAGAAGTCAGACATATAAAAATACTACTAGTACACAGACTGGCACTAGTAAAATTCTTTGCGATTCTCAAACTATTACAGATGATGATTTATTTAACTTTGTTTTTGATGAAAATCTGGGAAGAAAAGATTCCAGTTGTAATTCACCATTTGAAATGCTTCAGGACATGTCTGTTGATTCCCTTTCTCCTATATCCGATGTTCCATCTACGGAAAATTTACCAACCGAGAATATATTTTCTCCTGATGTTGTAATGAATATAAAACAAGAAGTCATAGATGAGAATGAGTTTGATAGTGGCATTACTGATATGACAGCGGCATCCAATGACGATAATGTTAAAGTTAAAAATGAATCGCATCCTGCATTTTCTGTCTTTTCTGATTCTGGAAAGCCTGATATGAATAATAAAGTTATGGATATTTATACTCAAACTATGACATCAAATGTATTAGATTATAACATGCTTGCTAATATGGAAACTCAAACAACTGACGACTTCTTGTATGATTTAGAGTTTCTAGACACTGAAACACAAACACCTTGGGATGATTTTCCTAACATTGATGATTCTCCAGGTTCTGTGGATCAGTTTTCAATTGAAATTCAAACAGATTTTTCATCCTTAAATTCTAGTATTGAAGATCCTTATGATTTTATTAACAACTTGAATGTCCAGAATATGATTACTGATTGTTCTACGAAAGAATCTTTAGGAGTGAATACTGAAACTCAAACCAATGATTGGGGAACTTTGACTCAATTTACTAATTCAGAATCTCAGACTTTGGATCATTTTTCTAGTTATCTGTCTAATTATTTTCTTCCAAAGTAATGTTACGGAATATTTAAGAGTTATTTCTTAAGAGGGTTCAGAACCTTCTATACTGACAACATTTTAAAAATGGGCATTTTCAATGTACACTTTCTTAGAAAGTACTATATTTAGAATCTTAACATTTTTTTTTGTTTATTAATTACATGTTCTTTATTATATTGAAATGAGCTTTTGAGATTTTTTTTCCCCCCAAAAAAAATTTAACCAAAAAAACAACTTGAAAATTTTTTAAAATTGGCTTTTTTTATGACTAAAATTGATATAAAACAAATAATTCTTCAAATATTAGTGAAAGATTATTTCAGTATAATACATTAAACTTTATGGACAAAAAATTAAAACAATGCACATAATAGTTTTTTTAGAAAAGGTACAGAAAATTTTTTAAATCAATTTTGAGAAAATAGAGGTAAAAAATATTACATTATATTGAAGCAGTCTAGCTTGATACTTGACTATCTTTATATACATTTCTTATCAATACAAATTTTATTTTATATTATTTTACTTATTTTTTAGTACATTGTAACATTTTTACATATCTTTTCATTTTTATTTGCACAAAAGGACTGATTACATTTTGCTCTTAAAATCCCTTTGTATTAAGTTTTAGATACAAAGATTATTGTCTCTGTGTTGAACCCTTTATTAAAATGTACACTTTTATGATGATTTTTCAATTGAAATATACAATAGAATCATATTTCAAATAATAGAGCATCAAATCACATTAAATTTGTTGTTGGTATAAGGGATCATATCACATTATTAACTGTTATTTTGATTTTGGATGGTAAAATGTTATATAGATCTGCTGTTGAATAGACATGCATAGTAGATATCTAAAATTGCTCTATGGCATTCATAAATTATATAGGGTTTTTTGATTTTTATAAATTTTTCATAGCTCTCTTTTCATCCAATGATTATTGAATTATCTCGAATAGTGGTTGTGATTTGCAAAGTTCTATTTATTCTCATTTTAATGCCCTTACAATTGGAATTTTTACAAAAGTATTATATTGCTTGAAAGGTACTAAAACTGTGATTATTTCTAAATATTAATAAAATGGTTTTCTTTTTTTTTAAATCCTGTAGGATACTGAACCCTCTTAAGTGTTTTAGCTATTATTTTATAAGAAGCTTTAGTGTCAATTTTTAAGTTAAAAAAATTATGTTACATAATGATACTTAAAAAGGGACATTCCATTTTATACAGTAAATGATTTTTTTTTTTTTTTTCCTGTTTGGTTATGTTTCTATAATTTTTTTATGCTGTTGTTTTTTTATTGTACAGTTTATGTTACAAGATTTTTATTAGTGTCCTTTTTTTTTTTTTAAAGGCTTGCTGTGTTTGTTTATTCTGAGAAGTGTTTATTTATTGAAATGTTATGAATTTGAAATGATCAAAATATTGTATACACATAGTTATTTAATTTATCATTCAGATTATATACAAATGTTATAACTTTTCTAAATAGAAATTTTTCAATATAGTCAATAATATATTATTAATTATATCGAATATAATATCCTATATCCAATACTATTTGTATGCTATTGTATGTACTATTTGTATCTTAAATAAAATATTTAAATTTACTCTCATTTATTGGAATCAGCGTTTAAAGGCCTGTTCAGATAAGAACACCTTTTGTTCCAAACGTCTCGGTTTGACTATGAAAAACAATCTGTTATTTCTGGCTATGAATAACAGTTGTTCGTAAATGGGCAATGTGCGTACCGATTACGAAATTCTTATGTGGTTTTATGCAACATGAAAACCTACACAACTTAATGTTAGCTAGAATATCTGCACAAAATGAAGTTGCTTAAATGTAAATGAGTAAGAATATTAGCAATAAAATAAAAGAATTTTTGAAAAACATCTTTTGCTTGAGAACAATTAAATCAGAAGGTTGCAAAAGCTATCGGTACAATTAGGTGTCCGTTCCACAATGCGCCCCAAAAAATAATTTAAAATGGGTTCCATTTAAATGGTTGTGAATGGGTTCCATGAGAAATCCCTTTGATGGGCAGGAAAAACCCATTTTCACCGGAGTGAGGTTGAGATGCATGATTTTCTAGTAGGTTCCAAAATGGTTTTTAATGGGTTCGCAAATGGGACTCGTTCTCATCTGGACAGGGCTTTGTTTCCTTTCATATTTATGTACTGTATTTATATTTAGATAAAACACAATTTATTTATTTCTACTTAACTAATTAAACAATTTTTTAACTCTCCTCCAATATCTGTTATGTTGTGTGTTCAGTTTATGCTTTTTTTAATAAATTATCTTATGGATGTGAAACTAAAACCAATTATTTTATTTATGTTACTGTTACCATTATTATATGTTATATTTTTAATTATACTTTTGAGTATTAATTGTTTTATTGCAAAAAAATGTTATTCTATTTTTTTTTTTGTCTAATTAATAAATTTTTCCCCCCCAAAGTAGAAATTTACAATTCTGATATATTTAATATATACCACTTTCGTGTGGTAGTTATGAAACTGTTTTTGAAAACTTTTTTAATAATTATTAATTTAGATTATTTCACCTGAAATTTTTTTTCTTTGGATATTTTAAGTTCTGTGCCTAAAAGATTTATGTAGAATAATTTTAAATTTATATATACTCTTATGTCCTACAATAAAGTAGTAAAAAAAATTCGAAAATTTCTGAAATGAATTTTTCTTGTTACATCTGTATGAAACTTTTTTTAAGAAAAAAGAAATATATATATTTATGTATTTTCGATTTTTAAAGACAAAGGAAAGAAAAATCTTTTTTTGTTTAAATTCTTTTATTAGAATTTTTCCTCCCAAAAATTATTTTGCAAAATGCTGAACACTGACTATGTAACCTATGCTCCAACTTTATGCTTGTTCATTTGATCTATTGAACAGATTTTCACTTTATTTAGATTGAAATAGTATTGAAAAATCCACTGTATGGAAAATTATGTGGATTAACTTTAATAGTGCTTTTTTCAATTCAGATATATAAAATAATTGTAAATTTCAAACTTCAAAAAAAATATTTAGAAGTAGTCGAAAGTATTATGGCCACTGTTCGTATTTGCTATAATAATAATTTGACATCCTCCTTCTGCTATAAATGTAAGAAACAAAAATTTACATAATTAAAAAAAAAAAAAAAAAAAAACTGAAAGTTCTTTGAAAATTAAATATAACCTATTATTGTAAGATAATGTAGATATGAAATTTTTTATCTTTGTGCAATTGAATAGTTACTAATAGAAATAATAATAATAATAATAATAAAAATGAAAATTATCTTGAAATTTTTTTTATGTTCTACTGTGTTATTATATATTATTTAAGCATTTTCAATTTTAAATATATCCAGATTTTAATAAAAAAAATTATAACAAGAAACTTGTATAGAAAATAAAAAAAATTTAAACATTAAAAAATAATGTTCTATTTTTTCTAATCACCTAGCTTCTATAAATAATATATTTTGTTTTGATAATTTTTGGCAACTTTTTAATCTTACTATTTTTTTAATTCAAAGGTAAAATTCTTAGTGAAAATTATTTAATGTGATTTCATTCTTAAGATAATTGAAAGACTTCAAAAAAATTTGTTTACTATATTTTCATTATACAAAAACAATTAAAATTAAAATAAATAAGTCTTCAAACTGCACATCATCAGCAAGCATAGATTAGTATAATTGTTTCAATTACTATGGAATTTTTATCATCAAAATATGACTTAAAGTGCAATTTTTTTATTGAAACTACATATTCTTTAGACAAAATGTCTTTGTAATATCTCATGTAAAACAATTTACCTTAAATCATTTCCTTGCCATTGCATCAAATTTCTAACTTTTGAAAAAAAAAAAAAAAAAAAAAATGATAAATACAAAAAATTTGATTTTAAAATATACAGGAATAATTTTTAATTGCTGCAATTGTCAGACTTTTAGACACCAGTCTGTATTGTGCTTTACACTGAAGTGACAAAAGTCATGGGATAGCAATATGCAAATTTTCAGATGGCAGTAACAACGCGTAGAACAGGTATAAATGCGCAGAGCTTTCATTTCTGTTCAAGTTATTCATGTGAAGAGGTTTTGACGTGATGATGACCGCACGACTGGAATTAACAGACTTTGAAAGCGGAATGTTCGTTGGAGCTAGACGCATGGGTCATGCCGTTTCGGAAATCGTTAGGGAATTCAACATTCCCAGATCCACTGTGTCAAGAGTGTGCCGAGAGTATGAAATTTCAAGCATAACATCCCACCATGGACAGCGCAGTGGTCGACCGCCTGCGACGTCTGCAAAAGTCGACCGAGACCGGCGACGTCTGCAAAGAGTCGTAAATTCTAACAGAACGACAAGCAACACTGCATATCGTCAAATGGAAAACACCTGGTCCGATGAAATCACTGATGGTAGGGTTCGAGTGTGGCTGGGACGTACAAGGGACTTTGTCTGTTTTTAGAACTGTGCGGACCGAAATTTGGCTTTCAGCTACTTGGAGGGCTATTCCAGCGATGGGATTTTTAGGAATGACAATGCGCCATGTCGACTCGAGGTTTGCATTCTTTACTGACAGAACGACATCGCATTGCGAAAGGAGGTCTGGGCCGACCACGCTTTCACAATTATACGTTAAGAGGTATCCCATGACTTTTGTCACTTTTGCAGTGTAGATCTTTATCTAATGATAGAAAATAAAGTAGCACATCAGGGCAAGATTGAGATGAAAAGAGGCCCTAGGCTATAAGGCCCTTTCACCTCCCATTTTTAAGTTTGTAAATTACATGAGAGTTTAATCGGTGTTAGCTTCTTTGCCTCATACTCTTGTAGCTTCTTTTTCTTGCATTTGCAAGCTCCACTTTCAAATCTTTTACTCATTCTTAGATTGTAATCTAGAAGAAAATATTTGAGTTACTATTTATTGTGCATAAATAAAAGTTAAGAACTTACCTAGAATTCCACGAAATAAAAATATTGTCACAAAATTTTTTTCAATAGTCTATAATCACTTCACTAAAGTATTGAACCTACTGAACTCAAAAGATGAGAATCAAATGATCGTATACGCAATCTTAAAATAAGAATCTTTTCTAATAACATTGAAGTAAGTATACATTATCGAAGTAATACGAATATAACCGAATGGCGGGATATCAATAGGTCTTTTCCAATCTGCACTTTATTTATGCAAGAACAAACCAGAGCTTAGTAACATAAGCCACGTCAATATTTGCTATAGCAATCTGTGAACGTATGAACTATATTTTGGTGCAATCTAGTATATACAAACGAACAGACTCAATAAGACGAACGCGTTGATCTTAACCAACACATTTTTATGTTTGTTTATTAATCATATATGTAGAATTTCTCCTTATTTTCGATTCAGTGTTTACTGATTTTAGGATAGTGTAATTCTAATTTTGCTAACAATTTGAATGTAGGCCCCTCTTGATCTTGAGGCCCTAGGCTGAAGCCTAGTTAGCCTATAGGAAAATCCAGCCCTGTAGCACATAATTCAGCTTTGACTTTTAAAACATGAAAAAGCAGACTATTTTAAAAATTTAACTATTTCTTATTTTCTTGTATTAATATAAAAAATGTTAAGTGATTCACTTAATTAGAATTCTCTAGATTAAAAATGAGTCTCTTAATTGTCATCATTATATGCATAAAAACAAATTTATATTGCTATAAATTTAAAAATATGCATTCTATGTGCAGTGGGCCCCAAAATTAAGTATATTTTTCAAAAGTTCGAAATAGTTTATGAATAACAAGCTAACTTTACTTCGAAATAAAACGAATTTTCCAGTGTCAATACTCGTGCCTTATCTCTTCGCTATGTGAACAAAAAAAATTAGTTTCTTTTCTTCAATTCCTTCTATTAGCTCACACTCTCCCTATATATAGCTTGTTCAAGTTTTCAATCGTTAATAAAATACTTTTTATTCATCCACTCAAGTTCAAATACATTTTTTTTAACTTGTAGGGGATGACACTTGATGTTTTTCCAAATATTAATTCAGTAAATAAATTAAATTAATTAATTTTAGATTTAAGTTGCATATATCTACCCATAGATGTCGCCAGATAAACATAAAAAAAAGGAATGAAAATTATTTATAAAGGACTTTCTGCAATATAGTGAAAATAAAGTAGGAATTGACTTAAATTTTTTTTATTTTTTATATTACTTGTTCATAAAAGAAATGGATATGAAACTTTGCCGAAAAGTGTTGTCACAAAATTGAGTATACTCGTAACAAATTTGTAAATTTCTTGCCACTTTTTTTAAAAAGAAATTCTTTAAAGTATTATTACAGTTGAACATGAAGAATATAAACGTAATAATAGTTTTTCTATGAACGTAATTATTGTTTTTCAATCTTAAAATCTTGTAATGAGCTCTAGGAGGGAAACTTCTAAAAAGGAACATTGTTTAGTCATCAAAAGATGGTAAATATCTTCGAGAAATTGCGTCAAGTGAGAAAAGTCAGGGTTGTGTTCAAAAAATAATTCAGAAGTATCGGAAATCTAGATCTATGGCCAATATTTCAGGAAGAGGGCGTAAGGAAATTTTAAGTGCTACCGCAAAGAAGATTATATGTTCAATAAAAGAAAAATCCGTCGTTAAACGCCCTAAAACTTGCATCGTCTATGTCCTCAGAAATTGGAGGAGCGTTTCAGCTGAAACTGTTTGATGCGTTCTTCATAATGCAGGATTTCCGGTCGTACTCCAAGAAGAAAGCCACTCATCAGTTACGTCAGTAGAAGAAAACAAGTAATATAAAAAATCTTTTTTCAATTCCTACTATTAGTTCACACTCTCCCTATATATATAACTTGTTCAAATTTTCAATCGTTCATAAAATACTTCTTATTCATCTGCTCGAGTTCAAATACATTTTTTGAAACTTGTAGTGGATGACACTGGATGTTAATACAGTTTTTTGAAACATTAATTCACTAATTAAATTAAATTAATTATTTTTAGTGTTTTTTAGATTTAAGTTGCATGTATGTACCAATAGATGGCGCCAGATGTAAGAAGAAAATTTCAACTTCATTTATAAAGGACATTCTGCAATATAGTGAAAAAAAAATTAGGAATTGACTTTAAACAAGTTAAATATAAAAAACCTTTTTTTAAAGTCAATTCCTACTTTTTTTTCACTTTATTGCAGAAAGTCCTTTATAAATAATTTTCATTCATTTTTTTAAATTTATCTGGCGCCATCTATTGGTAGATACATGCAACTTAAATCTAAAAAAAACTGAAATTAATTAAATTTAATTACTGAATTAATATTTGAAAAAACTGTATTAACATCAAGTGTCATCATCCACTACAAGATAAAAAAAAATGTATCTGAACTCGAGTGGATGAATAAAAAGTGTTTTATGAACGATTGTAAATTTGAACAAGATGTATATAGGGAGAGTGTGAGCTAATAGAAGGAATTGAAAAAAAAAATACTTTCTTTTGAAAAAAATCATATTTCAAAACCGGAATCATTGTGAAACACTGTTTTGTTCTTCGATGAGAGCTAATTCAATCTGTACGGGAATGACGGACGATATGAAGTGTGGAAGGAAGTTGGGAAAGAACTAGATCCTAGGAATATCGTAAAGACGGTTAAGCGTGGAGGTGGATTCGTCCTCGTTTGGGACTGTATGGCAGCAGGTGGAATATGAGAACTTGTCTTCATTGATGGCATTACGGATAGAATGGTGTATCTTGACATCTTTAAGAATTACAAAAAAGTTACGACAAAGTAGGCCTTGGTCAAAATTCGTCTTCCAGCAAGATGATGACCCAAAACATACGGCGAAAATAGTTAAGTTGTATTTGTTGTACCAGCAAGCAGCAGCTACATACTCCACCCCAATCTCCAGACCTAAAGGCCATAGAAAATTTTTGGGCTCAGTTGGAAAAATCTGTCCATGAACATGATGTGACGAGTAAAGAGGATCTAAAGAAAGTCTTAAGAGAAAAGTGGGCAAAAATTTCAGTTGAAAAAACAAAAAAGCTGGTGGAATCCATGTCTAAAAGATTGCGAGCTGTGATCCAGGCAAAAGGATATGCAACTAAATATTAATTTGCTATTTTTATGGAAATTAATAAAGGTGTATACTCAATTTTGTGGTGTAGTGTTTTCTCCAGATCTCATATTTATTCGTTTTTTTTTTTTTTAAAAAGGAATTCAATTTCGTAATTCTTTTCTTTACACATTGGAAGAGGAGGACAAATAGTATTAATAGTAAAACACACGATTTTCTTATAGCAAAATGTAGCTTGTTAGGTAAAAACGTACGTTATTCATAGGCTGACACATAGATGGTGCTACTAGTATTAAATCCATATGATTTTTAGTTAGCCCTAACTTTCAAAAGACATGTGTATAAATTTGACAGCTGTTGCACTATAAGTATGTGAGTTATAGCATTTTTAGTGAAGCAACTTTTGTTAGTTTGAAAAAGTGGATAGAAAGATTTCGTGTGTTAATAAAGCATTGCGTTTTGGTGAAAAAAATACTATTTTAGCCAAGGCTTGGCTTGATAAACATTATTCGGACTTTGCGCCAGGAAAATCAACCGTAGAGAAGTGGTTTGCTAAATTTAAACTAGGCGAAATGAGCACCGAGGACGATGCACGCAGTGGACGCCCTAAAGAGGCTGTTACCGACGATTAAAGTTGATTGAGATAGATGAGACCCTACAGATATCAAAGGAACGTGCTGGACATATCGTGAATGAATATTTGCATATGCGAAAGCTCTGTTCAAAGTGGGTGCCGCGCGAGCTCACAATCGACCAAAAACAACAACGAATTGATGATTCTAAGCAGTGTTTGGACGTGTTCAATCGTAATAAAACCGAATTTTTGCTTCGATATGTGACAATGGATGAAACATGGCTCCATCATTTCACACCGGAGTCCAATCGACCGTCAGCCGAGTGGACTGCACGTGATGAACATTCAAAATGCTACAACTCACATACTAATAGTGCAAGAGCTGTCAAATTTATACACGTATCTTTTAAAGGTTAGGGCTAGCTAAAAATCATATGGATTTAATACTAGTATCGCCATCTATGTGTCAGCCTATGAACTTTTCTGCCAACCTGTTAGGTGTGTACTCGCTGTGTACTAAAACATTTTGCCCTATTTTAATTTAAAACCTCTCTTATTATTCCTTCGTAAAGAAATAAAAAGTAAACAATCTTGTACTCATACATTAGAAAACGAAGCTCATTAAGCTATAAAAGGGAAATTTCCCTTCTCTTCTCTCGGAGAGGAAAAAAATCAAGGTTGTCGCAAGTCACATTTTCGGCAACTATTCGTCGCGTTGACTTATGACAACTTCCTTGTGTTTTCTTCACATTCCCATAAAATTTATTGTACTTCGTTTTGATTTAAGTGCTAGAAGGGCGATTCTGCTAAAGGAGTCTGTCGCCTAACTCGAAGCATATCGCACGATTCTGTAAAAATAAAAAAAATATGGAATCACGCCAGAAATGTGGCACGAAAATACGCAGCTCAATTTTTTGCAGTAAAGAAGAAAACATAACGTCTGCATTCATTAAATCGGAGACCGTTGTTTCAGTAATATTCAAATCAAAACAATCCGAGCTTTTTGCAAACTTGCATTGCTATTTTCAATGAAAAGGATGAACATGTTTAATTATTCGTAGATAGAGGAAATCAGCATTCATTTGTGAAAAGGGAAGTTATTCAATTACATTTAAATTGAGTTTGAATTGAAATTAAATTTACGTGTTGTTAGGAAAGGAAAACTATCAATTTTGTTCTGGAAAACCGAATTATACACTACTGGCCATTAAAATTGCTACACCAAGAAGGCGACATGCTATAGACGTGAAATTTAAACGACAGGAAGAAGGTGCTGTGATATGCAAAAGATTATCTTTTTCGCGTATTCAGACAAATTAGGGGCTGGTAGCGACACCTACAATGTGTTTAAATGAGGAAGTTGTTCAACCGGTTTCTCATACACAAATTGCATTTGCATGGTGAAAAATTACTGCGATGCCTCGTGTAAGAAGCAGAAATGCCTACCAGTACGTTTCTGACTTTGATAAAGGTCCAAATGTAGCGTACCTTGATTGCGGTTTATCGTATCGCAGTATTGCTCTCGCGTCGGTCGATATCCAATGATTATTAGCAAATTATGGAATTGATGGGTTCGTGACGGTAATACGGAACGCCGTGCTGGATCTCAACGGCCCCCTATCACTAGCAGCCGAGAAGACAGGCATGTTATCCGCAGGGCTTTAATGGATGTGCAGCCACGTCACGAGCCCTGAATCAAGAATTGGGGTCGTTTGCATGACAACAAGTGTCTGCACTAACAGTTCGGCAACGTTTGCAGCAGCATGGATTCTCAGCTCGGAGACCATGGCTGCGGCTACCCTTGAAGCTGCATCACAGACAGGAGCGCCTTCAATGGTGTGATCAACGACAAACCTGGGCGCACGAATGGGGAGATGTCATTTTTTCAGCTGAATCCAGGTTCTGTTTACAGCATCAAGATGGTCGCATCCATGTTTGGCGGCATCGTGGTGAACGCACATTGGCAGCGTGCATTCGTCATCGTCATACTGGCCCATCCCCTGGCGTGATGGTATGGGGTGCTATTGGATACACGTCTCAGTCACCTCTTGTTCGAAATGACGGCACTTTGAACAGTGCATGTTACATTTCTGTGTGTTACGACCCGATACGGCCTGGCTCTACCCTTTTTTCCAGGCCTGCGAAACCCTATGTTTCAGCAGGATAATGCACGGCCGCATGTTGCCGGTGTTGTACGGACCTTCCTTGATGTGGAAAATGTTCGGCTGTTGCCCTGGCCTGTACGTTCACCAGATCTCTCGCCAATATTAAACGTCTAGTCCATGGTTGCCGAGCGACCGGCTTGTCACCATGCGCCAGTCACTACGGTTGATGAGCTGTGGCATCGTGTTGAAGCTGCATGGGCATCTGTACCTGTGCATGCCATCCAATCTCTGTTTGACTCAATGCCCAGGTGTATAAGTGCTGTTATTACTGCCAGATGTGGTTGTTCTGGGTACTGATTTTTCAGGATCTATGCACCCAAATTTCTTGAAAATTTAATCACTTGTTATTTCCAGTGTAATATATTTGTCCAATAAATATCATTTTGTTATCTGCATTTCTTCCTGGTGTAGCTATTTTAAGGGCCAGAAGTATAATTAATAAATAGCTATGAGCAAGATGCAAATCATATAATGATTTTAACAGGTTCCCTTTGTTATTTTGCGATAGCTATGGACTGAATGCATCGTTTTGATAAAAAAAACTAATATTGGTTGAAATCATATTTGGTTAGTGCCTTCATGTGAAATTTAAAACTTCCGATACGCTTTCTGACCATGAATCTAATAATTGACAATAATGGTATTTTATTAGACAG
The DNA here is from genome assembly GCA_021605075.1 of Caerostris darwini. Taxonomy (NCBI): domain Eukaryota; kingdom Metazoa; phylum Arthropoda; class Arachnida; order Araneae; family Araneidae; genus Caerostris; species Caerostris darwini. The sequence goes on from BPLQ01015437.1 coordinate 238,785, forward strand.
TTTTGGGAAATAAAATCACTGGAATAAATCGGTGATAAATCATTATAATAAAAATGTTGATTCGGTTTGTAGCTGTACGATAATTTTTTGCACACTTTCGGCTAATCAGACTGGGGCCTACAGTTTAACATGAATTCCGTACCACTAACAGACAACCATGCCGTCGCCAGGGTTCGAATCTGAAACCTGTGGTACCAACGGCCAGAATAAAAAATTTTTTTTTTCGTTCTAATGCAGATGGCAAACACTTAGACAATTGTCTTAGATCCCTTAAGGCAAGCGCTACACCAACGTTACTCACTTAGCACTACCAGGAGGTGCGTGTAGCTTGAAGAGAAGCTACGGACGCTAGTGACACTACGGTCTACGATCATGTTAGACCGAGACCTACGGTTTAAAGAGAATTCCGTTCCACTACAAACATCCATGGCACCGTCGGGACTCAAACCCGAAACCTGTTATACCGGGCGCCTGTTATACGCTAGCCACTCGGCCATTCAGGCCACAGAGTAAAATTGTTGAAGATAAAGTATTTGAAAAAAGTACTACCCTGTCAGTCGATTTAACATTTGTTTGTTAATCTTAAAATATTTGTGAAATACAATAGTTTCGAATTCAAAAATAAATAAATAAAATTTTATACCTCTTTTGCGACCTAAAAATGTTTTACAAATTTAAGAACGAACCAATTTTGAAAAAGCGCTACTTTTAAAATCGGTTTCTATAAATAATTTAATGGGACATTAAAAAATGTCTAATAATTAATGGAGAATATGTGTATATGTAAAGACTTGCAAAAAGTTCTGACTATTTTAAAGTAACTGATACTATAAAAAAAAAAAAAAATAAAGATTTAGTAAAACTGTTCACAAACTGACACAGAAGGGATAAGACATTTGCCATTTTTTTTTTACGACATTCGAGAAGTCGTTAGTAAACTATGTTGCGATTCAAAAGTTGATATCCCTAATGATTAAAAACAGAGAATCTCTTTATGTTTTTATTTTTAGGGAGCGACATATGACCACAGTTAGGAAGTCGTATCAAATGAGTGCCTCATTAATCAGTTTTTCAGTTTCGGTTCGCATTTTCCGTTACTTAACCTCGCGACCTTTCGAGAACTTTTCGACAATCTTTTCTTATTTAGTTGAAGATAGAAAACTGTTTGCCGTGCCAGTTAGTTGACCAAGTAAGTGAATTAAATTTTATTTTTTCGAGTATTTTATTGTATTATTTCAATATTGTAGTTAAGCATCTGATTTTTAAAAAAAAATTATTTTAGTTAATATAATTATCAACTTAACATAAATGGCAGTAAATTTAAAAAAAAGTATTAAATAAATTCTTGTGATTTCGTTGGATGGATTTGTTAATGTATTGTTAATTGTTATTATTAGTTAAAATGTTATTATTAGTTAATATTTATTTGAGGGGATCTGATTAGTATGCGTTATTAATTAGCGTTAGTTATTTGTCATGAAATTGATTAGTTGACGATTTACTAATTAGAGCCCTAATTTTAAGGATTTATGTTTAATTCTGTCCCGCATTTATGTGTCATATGGGAGAAAATTCGGAAAACTTCCACCTCGCAATTTGACTGTCGATATGAGATACTTACATACATTTTCATAATCGATATCACTCTTCGATGTGCGAATAGGGGAGGATATAGCCTACAGGTACACTTTTTAAGGTTGATTGTCCCACATTTGTGTGTCGTATGGGTGAAAACCAGAGAAACTCCCACCAAATATCGGGATTATCGACACGAAACGCTGTAAATACTTTGTCATAATTTCCACAGGGTCGCCACGCTTTTGAAAGCAGCGACTACAAACAGTGGATTTCAACCTGAGCCTTCCTGCAGACTAGCTGCACAAAATACCTCGAGTCTAGTTTCAGCTCATAAATAATCAACAGTGGTGCAATTGCCTCATGGTGGGCAAAGCTGTCTGTCTACAACTATTTCTTAAAACACAAGATATAAAGAACAATGAAAATTCCTTCGAGTTCTCATCAAAAAGCTCAAATATACCAAACTGACTCCCTGGAACAACGGCCCCATGGTAGGCGAAGGCCCTCTGTCTACTGGCAGATTTCGAGACAGGAGATGCTTTTTTCTTTTTACGAGGTAGAGTTGTCAGCCCTGTGTCCAAAACTCTACAGTCATATCAGATCAAGATCTACGGCTTAAAGTGGATTCTGAAACACTACAAATATCCGTTGCTTTCTCGAAACTCGAACCCGAAGCCTGTGGCACCGAACGTTAGTCACTCTACCTTCAAGCCTTCCAGCTCATAAAAGCTGCTGAAACGAAAGTCCGAAAAAAGTCTTGAGAAAATGTTCTCCACTTTTTGGAGAATTGTTCGAGACATATATCAGTGGAACTTAAAGTCCACCGATGGTCTTATAACGTTCCTCTGAGTTGCATAATGGTCAGTTTTTTCCTCTAAATAGTTTTTTTGTAATAATAATTTGCATTTTATTTTGTTCAAACGTATCTTTAATGACAAACATTTTTTTCAATTCCTTCTATTAGCTCACACTCTCCCTATATATATCTTGTTCAAATTTTCAATAGTTAATGAAATACTTTTTATTCATCCACTCAAGTTCAAATAAATTTTTTTGAACCCGTAGTGGATGACACTGGATGTTAATACAGTTTTTTCAAATATTCATTCAGTAATTAAATTTAATTCATTAATTTTAGTTTTTTTAGATTTAAGTTGCATATATCTACCAACAGATGGCGCCAGATAAACTTAAAAAAATGAATGAACAATTATTTATAAAGCACTTTCTGCAATATAGTGAAAAAAAAGAAGGAATGGACTTTAAAAATTTCTTTTTTTATATTACTTGTTTCTAATCACCTATCTACAGTAAATAATATATTTTATTTTGCTAATTTTTAGCAACTTTTTAATCTTCACTATTTTTTCTTATCCAAAGTCCAAATTTGGAAAATTCTAAGTGAAAGCTATTCACCATATTATATCATATAATCTGATTTCATTCTTAAGATAATTAACTTCAAAAAATTTGTTTACTGCATTTTCATCATACAAAAATAATAAAAATAAATGAAAGTATAATAAAATAAATACTAGTCTTCAAACTGCATACCATCAGCAAGCATAGATTAAAATAATGATTTCAATTATTATGGAATTTTTCTCATCAAAATATGATTTACAGTATAATTTGTTTTATTGAAACTACATATTCTTTAGACAAAATGTCTTTGTAATATCTCGAGTAAAACAATTTACCTTAAATCAATCTTTTCCTTGCCATTGCATCAAATTTCTAACTTTTGAAAATAAAATGATAAATACAACAAATTTTATTTTAAAGTTTACAGGAATAATTTTTAATTACTGTAATTGTCAGACTTTTAGACATCAGTCTGTATTGTGCTTTAGATATTTACCTAATGACAGAAAATAAAGTATCACATAATGCAACTTTGATTTTTAAAATATGAAAAAGCAGGCTATTTTAAAAATTTAATTATTTCTTATTTTCTTGTATTAATATAGTCTTCAAACTGCATACCAACAGCGAGCATAGATTAAAATAATTGTTTCAATTACTATGGAATTTTTATCATCAAAATGTGACTTGTAGCATAATTTGTTTTATTAAAAACCAAAATATTCTTTAAACACAATGTCTTTATAATAGAGAGTTTTTGCATACCGCATTTTGGACGTCCGTTAGCTTTTTCTCCCTAGAGCGCATGCTCATAGGAAATTGTGCATGCGTATCTGTAATAATGTTTCCTATGAGCATGCGCGCTAGGGAGAAAAAAATATCGGACGATAAAAATACGGTATGCAAAAACTCTCTAATATCTCGAATAAAACAATTTACCGAAATAATCAATCTTTTCCCTGCCATTGCATCAAATTTCTAACTTTTGAAGAAAATCATAAATACATAGACATATTACTTGTTTTTTACAGAATGAAGATGGTGCCAGTTTTAATTTCTATGCTTCTTCTACTAATCCGATCAGCAGAATCGGGATCGTCCTGTCCCACTTCAAGGAACTTCTTCCCTTGTGTCTGCACTAATTTCGACGACGGATTCACTCTGATTGTATGTCCTGGCATAAACAACGCTACTCACTTGGAAGAGGTAAAGCACCGCAATAAATTATACTTTACTATTAAAAAGTGACAGTGATAAGTGTGATAAATAATTAACCCTTTGCACTCGAGGGCTCCGGAGTGGAGACATTTAAAATTTGTCTTCAAGCTCGAGGGCTCCGCTACGGAGACAATGCAAATAACTATATAAATAATGCGTTTCTTTTAATGCGTATATGAAACTTACATGGGAATATGATCTTTTCACTAAAATCGCTTCGAGTTGCCGGTAATACGAATGAAAAAAAAAAAAAAAAAAAAAAAAAAAATTCGAGTGCAATGGGTTAAATGATTTATAGAACAATTGAGATATTATTTAAATTGATTCTTCTTCAGGGGCGCGACAGTCCCATGGTGGGCCAATGCCTTCTGTCTACTCGCAGATTCAAAAACATATTTTATTACACGAGGATATATATATATATATACTAACAGAACCCGGCATACGTTGTCATGCAAAAAAAAAAAAATTGCATTGTAGAAAATTACGTATCGCGAATATATTCTCCTTGTTCCAATATAGGTGCATACTAATTTTTATGGATATCGTTTGACTGTTATATAAGAGGAAATGCTGCAGCACCATCTGGTGACAAGTAGCAATAAAGTGGATAGCGCGAACCTATTTTCTATACTGGAATACATATTATTACCAATTTGCATAGCGAATGGTTGAATGGTATGGAAGTTGATGTACTTCAGCACCATCTGGTGGCGACTTACAACAAAGGGGATAGCATAAAACATTCTCCATGTTTTGTCAAACACACACAAAAAATTTCATCAAAATCGGTCCAGCCGTTTAGGAGGAGTTCAGTAACAAACACACATACAGATGAACACGATTGCAGCGCCACCTATCGGGCCCAATTGAGAATCTAAACCCTCCAGGAAACCACTTAAACACACACAAAAAAGTTCATTAAAATCGGTCTAGTTATTTAGGAGAAGTTCAGTGACAAATACACGTACAGAAGAATTATATGTATAAAGATATACACATATGATACATGAGATTTTTTTAGTGTAGGTTTGTCAGCCCTACGCCCAATGTTCTATAATTATATTAGACCGGGACTGACGATTTAAAGGGGATTCCAAACCACTATAAACATTCATAGCACCACCGGAATTCAAACTCGAAACCTGTGTTACCGAGCGTCACAGGTTTCGAGCGAGAATTAGCCACATTTAATTATTAAATGAATGTTTAGTGCAAGAATTTTGACTTTATAATCTCTAGGATGATGAAATACATTTTAATTGAATATTCTTTTGATTAAAAAAAAAAAAAAACATCGTGCAGAAGAAAAATGAGTACTGTATGTTTCGATGACAGTGAAAAAAATTGTGAAAATTTTCTCTATGGCAAGAAAAAGAATACATGAACGTTACCCTTTAAAAAAAATATGTGATAGTGAGTTGCTTCTATGATTCGGGCTGACTGGAAGCTGAATATCACAAACGCCATCGAGTCTGCTCATTTTTTGAAACAGATTCTACAACAAAGCAGCCAGTGGTTTGAATCTCGGTCCTAATGCTCACCAGCGGCGCGGGTTGTCACGAGTCGGGCAATTATATATATATGGGCCTGATGGCCAAGTGACTAGCGGACTATTATTCTAAATATTGACATGTTGTGTCTAATCTTTAGTGTTCCTGCAGAGGGGACGGACATCCCATGACTCATGGATGAAGGGAAAAGGGCAGCTTTTGTTATGATGAAGCACCCGAAGGTAGAAGTCTGATTTGGTTCCATGTCGTTGAAGAAGGAGGGTATTGCCTTCCGGCAATATCTATACCCACTTCCGGGAGGACTTTTAGGAGTGAATTACACCTGCAACTGCGTATCGTATGAGAGAAATACCATACGCCCAATGTTCTACAGTCATATTACACAGGGATCTGTGTGTAAAGTGGAATCCAAACCACTACAAGCAACCATGGCACCGTCGGGACTGAAATCCGAAACCTGAGCATCGAGTGCCAGTCACTTGGACAACAGGCCACATACTACTGTGTCCAAAAAGTAAGACCAGTTTTCAATTTACCCGGTACCGCAGGTTTTGGGTTCGAATCCCGCGGTGCCATGGATGTTTGTAATGGTTCATAATCCACTTTAAACCGTAGGTCTCGGTTCTCATAAGACTGTAAGAGCGTCGCACAGCACAATCACGCTTCTTCTCACCCATATCATTCCCAAACTATAAAGGGACAACTCAGTTCTAGCCACAGTGCCTTGGTGTGGTGGGGTGTAGTAGTAGTAGTTGCTGAAAAAGGATGTCATTGCTTTCCAGAAGGATGTTGAGGAGGAATTACCTCGCATTTGCGTATCATGTGGGAAAAAACCCGTAAAATTACCACCAGGTAGCCTGATTAACGAGGCAATATGCTAAACATCACAAACGCCACCGAGTCTCCTCTTTTTTTGAAATAGTGTCTATAACAAAGGCGCCAGTGGATTGAACCTCCTCCCTAATGCTCACCAGTGGCACGCGTTGCCACTGAGCCACGAATCGGGCATAAAAACTCTTGAAATCTATTATGTATATATTCCATTTTTTTATATATGTAATAAAAAACACTGAAAAATTAATTGTTTTATACAATAACATTCAATAACCTTTAACCTTGCACCTCCAAATTTTGGGCTGATATAATTAAATATAAATTTTCTTTTTCAATTCCTTCTATTAGCTCACACTCTCCCTATATATATCTTGTTCAAATTTTCAATCGTTCATAAAACACTTTTTATTCATCCACTCAAGTTCAAATACATTTTTTTTAAACTTGCAGTGGATGACACTTGATGTTAATACAGTTTTTCAAATATTAATTCAGTAATTAAATTTAATTAATTAACTTTAGTTTTTTTTAGATTTAAGTTGCCTATATCTACCAATAGATGGCTCCAGATAAACTTAAAAAAATGAATGAAAATTATTTATATTATTATTCTGCAATATAGAGGGGGAAAAAAGTAGGAAATGACTTAAATTTTTTTTTATTTTTTAATATTACTTGTTATTAATGATACTGATTTTTCTGTTAGGTCACCAGACCTATGAAAAGTCTGATAGTAGATCGATTGATGCTATTGGGTACTTACTGGAGCGACGAGAACACAGACGATTTCCTAAATGCAGTCGATCCCAAGACCAAAATCCCTCTGAACGGTATGTTTCCCAAGAACTGGCTGTCAGAAGTTCGAGTCCGGCATCTGGAAATTCAAAACGCAAAACTGAACGGATATTTCTTATTCGACGGCGCCTTAGAAGGCCAGACGGAATTTTTGCTCTCTCTTACAATCAAGAATGCTAATCTTAGGTAAGATCAATTTCTTTAAATATGAAGAATATGCTACTTAATATACACAGTCCAGTCACATTAATGTGACCACCTGTCAAAAGCCAGAATAACCACCTTTGGCAGAGCGGACCGCTGCTAGACGTGCAGGAAGAGAGTCAATTAGGTTTCTGAAGGTGTTCACTGGGATGTTGAGCCATGCCGACTCCAGTGGCCAGCTGCGCTAGATTACGCGGTTGAGGATCCATGGCGCGAATAACCCGATAGAGGTGGTCCCACAGATTCTCGACTGGGTTTAAATCCGGTGAGTTTGCTGGCCAGGGGAGTACGGTAAACTCATCCTTGTGCTCTTCGAACCACGCACATACACTGCGAGCTGTATGACACCTCGCATTGTCCTGCTGGTAGATGCCATTATTCTGAGGAAAAATAATTCGCATGTAGGGGTGGACATGGTCCGCAAGGACAAATGCGTACTTGTGCTGATCCATCGTGCCTTCCACAATGATGAGTGCACCCAGTGAATGCCAGGAAAACATTCCCCAAACCATAATGCTCCCTCCTTCAGCTTGGATCCTTCCGGCAATTGTTGCAGGGTGTGTGCTTTCAGACGTTTCACGCCGTATACGCCAACGTCTATTTGTCCGATGGAGCATAAAACGTGATTCATCGGAAAAAGCCACCCGTCGCCACTCTGTGGGCGTCCAGTTTCGGTACTGGCTTGCAAATTCCAGCCTTCGTCGCCGATGAACAGCAGTCAGCATAGGTGCATTAATCAGGCGTCTACTGCGGAGGCCCATGCGCAGCAATGTTCGCTGAACACTGTTATACAAATTAACGAGGTATTCAAACATTAATATTTTGGTAATATTTTTTCAAATAATTGCAAATTTCATAAGTATCCAAAGATGAATTAGTATTAATGTCTCTCTTTAAAAATGATTGTAGGTTTCCGAATAACATAAAAATTCTAGAATTAAAAATTAAATTACAGAAAATTATAGAATTATTACAAATTAACTTATAGAAAATTATAAAATTATTGAAAATTAAATTATAGAAAAATTATAAAATTATTAAAAATTAAATAATAGAAAATTGTAGAATTATTAAAAATTAAATTATAGAATTATTAAAAATTAAATTATAGAATTAATAAAAATTAAATTTTAGAATTAATAAAAATTAAATTATAGAATCATAGAACTGAACTTTTATTCATTTTTTTCGATGAATTTATTATTTTGTTTTAAAAATGTGTAGTCAAAAATTATAAATTCTTTAAAAAAATTTATTTTAATTAAATAAAAACTTTATTTTTTAATACCATCTGATTTTTACGTCACTAGATGGCGCCAGTCTGAAAAACTGGCTGGCGCAATTAGTTAATTTATGATAAAGAATTAAAATAGAAAATTTACAATATTAGTTTTCAATTTATTTTCTAAATTATTTCTATTTTATTCTTAAGAATAAATTTCTGACAGATTGAAAGTGAAAAACAAATAAATTATTGTGAATTCTTGTATAACAATGATTGTTTATTTTCTTTAGCCAATTTATATTATTTAAATAGAGTAATTAAAATCTTGAACCTTTAATTTTACAATATTTTTTTTAATAACATTTTCCAGAACTAAAAAGGATTTATTTTATTTGCAAAACCTGGCCATATTTCAATTCCTGATCATAAATTTTATCACTTATGATTTTTTAAAAAAAAAAAATTTTTCAAAAATGTCTGTGTTTTAATAATCTTTTTGATCATGATGAATTCGTGATTTAGGATTTCGTGAATTTAATCTCATGATTTGCAGATTTATATCTTAGAATTTCAAGTTTGTTAATAAATAAATTGAGGATAAAATCTTCGAACTATATCACCAAAAAGGAAGTATAGGAATTTTGTCTACATCATCAATCTTATAAAAGAACATTTCATTGATAGTTGCAGGTTTACTATCGATTACCTTTTCAAAATCATTACAAAGATTTAACCACGATCATTTATAATATATCAATACGATTCCGCCAATTATCGCGTGGAAAAAATTTCAAGCAAAGGCCAAAATTTTTATTTCAAACAAAGCGGTATAATAAAGGAGAAACATAATTTTAGATTGATTTTAATTAGAATAAAAATAATTTTAATTTCTAATAATTAAATTTTAAATTTCATAACACCAAAAGGAAAATTAGTTGAAAACTTCCACAATAACTATTCAACTTTTTTTCCTCAAAAGTTTGCGTTGCACATATCTGCCTAGCAACTGTCCGTCCATTTCATTCCTGAAACCAGATATTTATCTTTGCACTGAATAGCTGGTAGTTTTGCTAAATAGCTTGCACTGAATAGCTTGCATGAATAACTTGCACTACACATATTTTCCGTATTGTGTTTGTTTAATTCTTTTAAAAATTCAACACAAAATCATGTTGCCAGTTGTTTTAGCTTAAAAAAGAATTATAATCTGGAGCATGATGGCCGAGTGAGTGGCTAGCGCTCTGGCGCTCGGTACCGCAGGTTTTGGATTCGAGTCCCGGCGGTGCCATGGATGTTTGTTGTGGTTCGAAATCCACGTTAAACCGTAGGTCTCGGTCTAATAGATTCGTAGAGCGTTGTGGGGGTAGTGTTATTCGCGTCTGTAGAATATCTTCAACTACACGTGCCCCTTGGGTAATGCTAAATGAGCAACAGCGATGCGGCCCTTGATTATGGCACAAAGATTAACTGTCGTTGGCATAAGATTGTTGTTGTGTTGGGACTAATCCTCAATGTCCTGCAGTGCGGGATGGACATCCCATGAGTGATCTACTCATGGATGGATGGAAAGGGGCAGCATCTGTTGTGATGAAGCACTCGTAGGTAGAAGTCTGACTTTTGCTTCGTGATGCTCTTACAGTCATATGAGACCGGGACTTACGGCTTAAAGTGGATTCCGAACCCTACAAACATACATGGCACCGCCGGACTCGAACCCGAAACCTGTGGCACCGAGCGCCAGAGCGCTAGTCACACGACCATTCAGGCCCATGGCATATAGTTTATAGCATAAAGATTAACTGTCTTATTGCCAACTGCCTTAGAACAACAGAATTATAATATCTTTTTTTTTTCAGAGGCCATGTTTGCTCTAGTTGTGGTCCAGCATCAGGATCTACGGCCATGGCCACCACTGAGCTGAGAAAGGCGCTGCGATTGAAGAAGGTGGACTTCTCCTACAATTTGCTGGAATATATAGACGGCAATGCTTTCCCTGTTCAGCTTAAGGAACTGTCGAAAGTCATTTTGTCCAACAACCAAATAGTTCGTGTTCACGACAACGCTTTTTCCAACCTGCAGAGACTCGAGTATCTAGATATATCCAGAAATCGACTGAAATCCATCAGTAGGAAGATTTTCAGGCCCAGTGATGCTTCTCTTGCTACTTTAGATATTAGGTAAGCGGTTGGTTTGGTGATACAACTTGAAGTGCTTGAAAAACAAGTAATATAAAAAAAAGTCAATTCCTACTTTTTTTTACTATATTGCAGAAAGTTCATTTTTTTAAGTTTATCTGGCGCCATCTATTGGTATACAATCTATTATACCATCTATTGGTAGATATATGCAATTTAAATCTATAAAAAAAAACTAAAATTTATTAATTAAGTTTAATTACTGAATTAATATTTGAAAAAACTATATTAAAAACATGAAAAAACAGTGTCATCCACTACAAGTTTAAAAAAAAATGTATTTGAACTTGAGTGGATGAATAAAAAGTATTTTATGAACGATTGAAAATTTGAACAAGATATATATATATAGGGAGAGTGTGAGCTAATAGAAGGAATTGGAAAAAAGAAGCTTTCATACAGATGGCTCACTCAAAACGTGTTTAACACAAACAGAGCAAGGTGGAAGGGCAAATAATATCAATAATAAATTAATCGGATTTGCCGATTTCTAGGTTATCCATAAAATCTAGAATTTAATGTAAGAACAAAAAAATCATAACAGCAATCTAAAACAAACAACGAAAGAAAAAGTATCAATAAATCCTATTCACGCAATAAATTATGTTTATCAATTATCGTAACAACTGAAAAAAAAAAAAAAAAATATTAAATAAAAATAAAAAAAAAAAATTATAGATTTCCAAACGATTTTATAAAAAAGCATGTAAAAGAAATTTGTGAAAAAAAATTAAAAAAAAAAAAAAAAAAAAAAAAAAAAAAAAATAGAAACTGAAGAATTTCAAACGATTTTTATAAAATTTTGTGAAAGAAATTTAAAAAAATTAAAAATAAAAAGTATAGAATTCCAAACGATTTTATAAAAAAGGGCACGTGAAGGAAATTTTTTAAAAAACAAAAAAAACTGTAGAATTTCAAACGATTTTTATAAAATTATGTGAAAGAAATTATAAAAAAAAAAAAAAATTTAAAAATAAAAGTATAGAATTCCAAACGATTTTATAAAAACAGCACGTAAAAGAAATTTTTTGAAAAAATAAAAATACTACAGAATTCCAAAAGATGTTATAAAAAATCACGTGAAAGAAATGTTTGGAAAAAAAAAAAAAAAAAAATATGGAATCCGAAACGATTTTATAAAAAAAGCACGCGAAAGAAATTAATTAAAAAAAGCCACATGAAAGTAATTTAAATAAAGGAATAAGAATAACTTGTGAAAAAAAAAAAAAAAAAAAAATAAACCAATAAAAAAAAAAAAAACATTGATAGTGGTCCAGGACATCGTTGACCGACTCTCCCCAAAACAATGCCCATATATTTTATGGGCAAAAAAACATTAAACGATTATCGAAGGCAGTTCACAATAAATTAGATATTGACGTAAGTATGCAATAATATCCAATTCTTAAAACTGATACCAGTAAAAAACGTTTCAAATTTAACTGATTTATTAATATACAGTTAATTTAAGCAAATAAAATGAGACAGGTACAAATAGCCCTGATGTTTCTACGAGCAGATTAGTTAAAAAAAAAAAAATGTAGGGCATTTTTTTTACGAATAAAAACAATTGTTTGAAGGTATATAAAATTATATTATTTATTGACTAAGAGTAAACAAATTCCATATTTACTAATAGAGACCTTTTTTCAATTCCTTCTATTAGCTCACACTCTCCCTATATATATCTTGTTCAAATTTTCAATCGTTAATAAAATATTTCTTATTCATCCACTCAAGTTCAAATACATTTTTTTTGAACTTGTAGTGGATGACACTGGATGTGAATGCAGTTTTTTCAAATATTAATTCAGTCATTAAATATAATTAATTAATTAAAATTTTTTTTTAGATTTAAGTTGCATTAAATGTATTTACCAATAGATGGCGCCAGATAAACTTAAAAAAATGAATGAAAATTATTTATAAAGGACTTTCTGCAATAGAGTGAAAAAAAAGAAGGAATTGACTTTAAAAAATTTGTTTTTATATTACTTGTTTTTCTTTTAAATGACAAAAATTTATATAAAGATTAATATTCCATTGTATCAGTAACCGTTGAATTGTCTGATTTGTTTGTTCTGCTAATGATCAGAAATAATGAAAAATATTCATGTTTTCTATTTGTTCCTTTTTTACACATTTAAATGTTGAAATTTATGTATTTTAAAATTAAAAATATTAACTGAAGTTAATAAAATAATGATAACTTTAATAATCTCTGCTACACATTTTTTTGACAAATAAATGTAGACAATATGTTTTGTTGTAATGTTTTCACAATGTTTCAAAATGTAAATGTTTGTCAAATAAATGTAGACAGATTTTAATAATCTGCCTAAATTAATTTTAAAATGCAAACTTTTTGTTTGTTAAATTTTAAATCCAAGAAAAAAAATTGCTTATTATGGACAATTGAATTTTCAATTTTATTATTTTTTTTTTACAGTTATAACTCCATACAATCCTTACCTGAAGATATATTCCAAAATCTGAATGCTTTGAAGGATTTAAAAATTAGCCACAACCTACTGGAAGTGTTACCAGAAAAACCCTGGACCGGTTTACCAGCTTTGTTGGACAAAGTTGATTTGAAAGGTATAATTGTCATTCTTCAACTTTGAAGAAACAATATATAACGAATTGTTTTATTTTGAAATTTGCTTTTGTTCCTATGCTAATAATGTTGCAGCTGTAAATGTGAAAGATATTTTACTATCGCCATTCATTCAAAAGCTTATTTCAGTATTTGGCTTAGAAAATTCAACATTTTAAATAAATGTTTAAATTAAATTTGAAGATAATTAAATTTAATTAATTTTTAAGATTAAATTAATTTAATTTTTAAGATAAATTGTAAGAAAAATCCTTAGAAAATTTGAGGATATTTTATTAGATAATTGTAGGATATTTTTATATTCATTGTATTGCGAGAAAGAATATATGTTTCAATTTATGAGAGAAAAAAAAAACTTGACGATATCTATCATGATTTAAATATGTATTTTATAAAAGAAGTCTTATAATTTGAATTCAAAAATACATTAAAATGTGATAAATAATATAGTAGCTATCACTCTGAGAATTTGATGGTACAGCAATGAAAGAAAAAAAAAATTCCATGGTCAAATCGCAAAATTGGGGCCGTTGGAATTTGGCGACTTTTTTGTGCCGTCAAGTTATGATAGCCGCCAAATGGGGTAGCTCGGGTTTCTTGTACTGCTTTCTATTCCCTTTACTTACAATCACAACCCGTTACTTGGCGTACTTTGGCGAAAAACTTTTTTGGCGCCAAATCCCAACGGTGTGGGATTTGGCTTAGTGGGATATTACCAGATATTCTTGTCCAAATGTGATCTTTTCTTGAAATTGTCTGGTCGTTCCAGAAAATAATTTTCCGATTTGTTTGACATTTCTCTATATGGCTTCATGATAATAATATGTTTGACAAAGATTCTGACACCTAAGAGTCGTATTTCAAGTAAAGATCTCATACCAAGCAAAAGTTTTCTCTTATAAACAGATCGTATATGAAATTGGATCTACTCCAAAGTGAAAACATGTACTGAATTGCCACTGTATATCAAATACAAGGATAAATTTTATTATAATTTCCCATTATCAAATAATAACTTTAAAAATAATGACTTTGTTGAAGTGGTACTTCTCAGTATAATTTTTGATAACCTTTTTCTGTTTAGTAAAGATTTTGGCCCATTCGAATCGTATTCTAAGCAAAGATCTTATACAAAACAAAATTTTTCAATCACAAACAGATCGTATATGAAATTGGACCGATTCCGAAGTGGACATATACTAAATTACCACTGTTTCTCAAATACACTGAAAAAATTCTTCTAGTTTCCAAAATATGAAATAATAACTTTCAAAATAATGGCTTTGTTAGAGTGATACTTCTCAGCAAGAATTTTAACAACCATCCGTTTGGCAAAGAATTTTAACTCATTCGTGTCGTATTCTAAGCAAAGATCGCATACCAAGCAAAATTTTTTCTCACCAAAAAAACTTTATAAAAATTTTGTAACTCAAAACTTTGAGGAAATATTCTTCTTTTATTCATTTTGTATTACAGTTCTGTGAAAATAATTCGTGTAAAAAAATATTTTTATTCCTCTTAGGAAATTTCTTGGTATGCAACTGCACCTTAAAATGGATTGCTCGCAAACTGAGTAAAGCTACAAGACTAGTTGGACAATGTGTTGCTCCAAAAGAAGTTGAGTTTCAAGATCTGAAGCCTAATTTACCAACTATAACATCATGCAGCTAATTTTTTGAACACACAACACCACTTTCACAAGCACTGAAAATATTATTATCTAAAAAGATATTATTTGGGGATTTTATGAATATTTGTTTGTGGAGTAACAATTAATTTGTTTTCAGAAAAATACCTATGAATGTCTCTCAATGTTAATAAAACAACAAATGTCTACTATTCAATTTTAGTCTTATTCTATACTTAAAGTAATATATTTGTATATAAGAGTGGGAATGTCTGTCCGTATATCTTAAAGCTTTAAAACTAAAACATATCGAAGCCAAAATCGTTAAATATTCACAATCAGCATTTGTTTAATGTTCTCAGAAAATAAATAAATAAAAAAAAATAATAAAATGAAATAAAAATAAATATAAATAAAAAAATAAATAAATTAAGTAATTTGGATATTTAATAAAATAATTAGTGCTGTCTTATACTTATAGGACTAATTTTATTCTTAAGATTTTTTTATCTGTTGTATAACCGAAAATTACGAAACGATTTTAATTAATTTATTTTAATGGAACAAAACAGAATTCTGTGGCAACAATTTAGAATTAAAAATAATAACTATAATAAAGTTAAAGTTAAAGTTTCTGAAATTCCAAGAATTATAAAATCGTCTGATTCGATTTATTTAAAAATAATGCACAGTTTGTAAAAACTTGAGTGACCGGAGTCAATTTTTTAAAAATGATTTAAAAATAGAAATAGTAAGGATTTAATGTTTTATATTATTTTTTAATGTCTGTTTTATTTCAAATATTGCTTTATTATTTTGGCTAAATTTTACTGATAGCATTCTAATTTCTTTTTATTCTCCTTTTTATTACATTTTTATTCTATGTTACATCTTTTTATTTCCTCACAATGAAATAAATTAAATGTTTTATGCTTTTTCCTGTTTTCAACTTTTTGAAATGTCTTTGATAATTAAATACATAAAATACTACTTTTTTAAAACTCGAAAAATTTTAAATGCAATATGTGATGAATTTCATACGAATATTTTATTCAATAAAAATTTAATTTGTCATGAAAATTATACTCGTATTAGTTTTCTCTATTATTGATTAATACAAGGCCTATTTATGTTGAAAAAATCAAATAACTCATAATCTAATAAACAGTTATGTTTATAATATATTACGTTAGCTCTGGTGAAAAAAGGGCTTTGCCTTTTCAAGAAGTTTTTCTTTTATTTCTTTTTTTTTTTAATTCCGTATTTCAAGGCAATACATATTTTAATTTTGTTACTGTATTAAAAAAACTTAGTTGTAATGTTATAATAAAAATTTTTACTATGAAAATGATAAATTTAGTTACATTGAACATATTTCCTTGAAAACTTTTTCTGAATTTTTATGATTAAACTTATATATTAAATAATGTTATTTAATAAAATCGATTAAAGCCAATTCATATCTTCTGATATTTTATAAATTTAATATGAATCTTATTATATACTCATGGTAACTATAGTTTGTAAGTTATATAAAATGACTCATATTCTTCTAAATATTTAAGAACAAAAAGTTGTAATTATTATGAATGAAATAATATCAACCATTTTATGTTCAATTAAAAAAATGTACATTTTAACGTTTCTGACATTGAACAATTTTGTAATTTTAAGTTTATTTTTTAAACATTATTGTATTTGTACGAATGAATTTAGTGTCATTCATAACAGTCGTGTAAAAATATCCAGATGTAGATATAAAAATAAGTTTGAGATATAATAATAAAAAATAAAATATTTTTTTCTCTTGATGAATAAAACTTTCACTAAGAATTTAGATAAAAAGTGGTATTCATGATAATTGTTGATAAAAATGAGACAACTTATAAAAAATGGTTTGCATTAGTTAGAGAAATAACAGATAGGTGTTCTTTTAAAAGACAAATTTTTAAGTGATTCACAGATAAAATATTCTATTTATATACAAGTACATAAAAAATGCTTCGAGATAACATGTTTTCAATTATCGTTTCCAAACACGAAATTGATCTAGTCATTCTATGATTTTTCAATGAATACAAAATAATGACGTGATAATACTTTGAAATATGACGTGGGAAAACAAAATAAATAAATCGGGTGAGACGATGTACAAATTACACATAATATTTAGAATTTAATGTAAGAACAAAACGCATAACAGCAATTTTAAACAACGAAAAAGTACCAAGAAATCCTATTCAGGCAATAAATTATGTATTATTCGTCAGTTATAATTTAAAAAATGAAAAAGATCAAATGATAATAATGAAAAAAGACTATAGAATTCCAAACGATTTTATAAAAAAAGTAAATGGAAGAAATTAAAACACTAAAATTCCAAACGATTTTATAAAAAAAAAAGTAAATGGAAGAAATTAAAACACTAAAATTCCAAACGATTTTATAAAAAAGCACGTGGAAGAACTTAAAAAACTTTATAATTTCAAATGACATTATAAAAAAGCACGTGAAACAAAGTTAATAAAAAAAACACATGAAAGAAATTTAAAAAATAAACCAAAAGAATAGTTTGTGAAAAATTAAAAATAAATTAAAAAAAATAGAATAAAATGAAAATAGAAAAAAATAGAATAATAATATAATAAATTAAATAAAAATAGAATAAATATAAATTAAATAGTTTAAAAAAAATTTTAATAAAAAATATCTAGATTTAAAAATATAATCCAAGAAGAACAGTTTGAAAGAAATTTTTAAAAAAAGGAATAAACCAATAGGAAACGTTGGAAATGATCCTGGTAACAAAAAACTGATCAAGGTCACCAAAATTCCGGCTACCCAAAACAATATCATAATTTTATGGATAAAAATTTAATAAATTTAGCAATAATAAAAAAATCAATCAGAATCAGAAGGCGAAATGATGATTATCAGAATGATTCGAAACTGATGGCAGGATTATAAAAGTGAAAAACAGCATGTATAAAACAGCTTGTGTCAAACAGCATGTACCACGAAAGGTTTGCTGAAGTACAGCCACTGGAGCAGAAGTTTTTGTTCCTTGTACCCATTTTACCAGTAAATTAATCCTCAGTGTTCTAGGTGAATAATATCTTTAAATACTGAAATAAAATCAAAGTAATTCATTTATATTGAAAACCAAACAATAAAAAAGATGAAGTAATTATGTATGTGCTTTTTTCTAGACAAGTGAAATATTATTAAAATTAGAATAGGAAAAAACTGGTAATTTTTATTACAGTCCAAGAGTAAGAAATAAGATTTTTGAAATTTTCCGTAATGAAAAAAAATTCTTTAAAAAATTGCTAATTATTTCTATATAGTTCTATGTCAGGAAATATACTTTCAGTAAAAATTCCTATTATATACGGTTAAAATATTAAATGATATCCAATAATTTTATTAATAATTTATTTTATTGTCAATATATTGTTGTCAATATATATTGTTATTAATAATTTTTTGTTTTCTAATTTTTTTCTCTTGAAAAATATATTCTTGTAGGTAATTTATATCGACCACTAGAGGGTAGATATAAAATTGTTATTATTGTGATAAGGTGGCGATTGAAATACAATAACATCAGCAAACTGTAAACAAAATTCCTAAAAGTCTTATTTTTATATATATAAGGGCAGTTATAATCTTTTCCTATGTAAATAAAGTTTTCTACTTAGCACATTATTTATTCTTCTGATTAATTATGTAAAAGTAAAATTACTATCAAAACCAAAAAAATATCCTTTTGACAAGCAAATATAATATAAACTATATTATTTTGTATTAGAAACACTTTAACTATAAAATAAACAATCTAAATCCTCACATTAGCATCTTTTTTGCATGCTTTATTAAACATTGGTATTTAAAATTAAGGAAAGTCGCATATTCTATCGATTTATTTCTTTAATTAGAAAAATTACTCAGCATAATATTATAAAATTTTGCTTACGTTTATTTAAGCTTTGTTTAATTTTGTTACATAAAATTTTGTTTTTGTTTATCATTTAATTTGATTGTTAAAATTTTGTTTTGCTACTGAAAGCTTGCTTGTAAGTTGTAAGATTTTGTTTAATCATATTTTATTTATGTTAAAATTTTTATAAAATTTTGTTTTATTACATTTTAATTTTTTTTTAATCGTATTACATAAAAGTTGGTTGGTTTATATTTTTATCTTACAATTTAAAAAACAAAAAAATTTTTTGTTATGTTGTTGTCTGTTTTTAATCGTGTTACATAAACTTTTCTTGTTTTATATTTTTGTCTTACAAATTTTTTTTTTTTTATAATTTTGTTTGTTATTTTGTTTTATAAAATCTTGTTTGTTAGTTAAAAGCTTTTGAAATTACTATTACACGCTATTCAAAAATAATTTAATTTAAATTAAATTTTATTACAGACTCTATTCAAACTTTTTGAAGATCAGCGAGAACTATTAAATGAACACCAGAAAATTCGTTTTAAATTCTTTGTAAAATGTTTTTTTAGTACAGTTGCACTCGATCACTATTGATAAATTATGTTGTCACACTCACCTCATTTCGATCCAGATCAACTTCCCAATAACAAAAAACACATTTATTACTTAATAATTTCAGCTGTCTCAACTTCCTAATGGGATCAAAGCTTCATATTTAATGAATTAGAAGTTCCTTCTACTTTGCGACGTATTTTCTGATACATTTATTACGTCCATCTGCGCTGTTTTTTCAATTCCTTCAAATTTTCAATCGTTCATAAAATAATTTTTATTCATCCACTCAAGTTCAAATACGTTTTTTTTTAACTTGCAGTGGATGACTCTGGATGTTAATACAGTTTTTTTTCAAATATTAATTCAGTAATTAAATTTATTTAATTAATTTTAGTTTTTTTTAAGATTTAAGTTGCATATATCTACCAATAGATGGCGCCAGATAAACTTAAAAAAATGAATGAAAATTATTTATAAAGGACTTTCTGCAATGTAGTGAAAAAAAATAGGAATTGTCTTTACATTTTTTTTTATATTACTTGTTTTGAACTTAATTTACAAATGATTGAAAACTCAAAACAGTTAGATCAAATAACGATTTTTATTTAATATTAAAACATTACTTTTGTTTTGTCGTTTCTAATGTCGTGGGCCTTGATTTACTCTCTTTTACTATATAGAGAGGGATTGATAAATCCGTTGGTCATAAAGTTCCTTTATGGACTTGATAAGAAATGGGAAAAATTCCTTCAAATGCCATTCCCTGGAGATAATTGTGCAGTCAAGCTGTAGCTGCATTCTAACGGGCCTTTACTGTAAATCCTGGCTAACGTTGGATCTGCTACTTATCCATCGTTCTATTGGTTAATATTTGTATTTTAATATGTCTCCATAACTTGTATTAAAAAAACATTACCTAAAAAGAATATTTGATGTGTTAAATGAATCACTGAGAAGAAAAGATAAAAGACATTGTAAATCAGATAAATTATTAATATTTTTTTCTATTATTTAAGCAGAATTAACTTTTCCTTTGTCGTAAATCTAGAATTTCTGAAAATATAAAAATTTTTTTTTTTTTTTTTTTTACGTAAAAGACTTACGAATAACGAATATACATTTATAAACACTTTTAATTATACTCGATAGCTTTAAAAAAACAATAACTTATAGATGGTACATGAATTGTACAAAACCCATAAGCTAAGCCGAACTAAAAGTTTTTATGTCTATGCTGGAAATGACCGTAAAAAATCTGTAGGCCAGAATAGCCTTTCGTTGGGTTTGAGGAGTAGGAGTGGAATGCGTCAACATATCACATGCCGTACGTGAAGGTGGCTCGTTTAAAATTGTAATGGCAAGATGTGAAGGCGCTATAGCAAATCCTCTGTGATGCACCCTAGGTAAGGTTGAATTTTCTACACAATTGGCTTTATAGTGGGGAATAAAGTCAAGTGAAAATGATTGTCATTCAACAAAGCCAGCAACTAGTACATTGCGGACAAAATAATTTCATTTTCAAGACTTCGAACTGTATAATTTACCACCAAAACACACACACACTATATATACACAGTCCAGCCACATTAATGTGACCACCTGTCAAAAGCCAGAATATACACTCTTGTATATTCTGGCGTTAAGTGGAGTGTGGTATTAAGTGGTATTCTTTATATACACTCCACTGCAATGAGCTTCCACCTGCCTTTGGAGATTGGTTATTTCACGTTGACGTCGAAAGTAGGTGATGGTCACATTAATGTGACTGGACTGTGTGTATACTAGCAGAACCCGGCATACGTTGTCCTGCCAAAAAAATACATTGTAGAAAATTACATATCTCGAATATATTCTCCATGTTCCAATATAGGTGCATACTAATTTTCATGGATATCGTTTGAACGGTATATAAGATGAAATGCTGCAGCACCCTCTTGTGGCGACTTACAGCAAAGGGGATAGCAAAAAAACATTTTCCATGTTTTATCAAACACACACAATTTTTTTTTTTTTTAAAACCAAAATCGGTCTTGCAGTTTAGGAGGAGTTAAGTGACAAACAGACGTACAGAAAAATTATATATATAAAGATATATAGGTTGCAGCGCCACCTACCGGATCCCACTGTGAATCTAAACCTTCCAGGGACCCACTCAAACGCACACACAAGATTTCATCCAAATCAGTTCAGTCGTTTTGGAGGAGTTCAGTGACAAATACATGTACAGAAGAATTATATATATATATATATGCAATACACACACTTATATATATATATATATATACATATTATAAAATAAAACATTGAAGTCCATAATAAAATTTCAAATTTGTTTTAATAACAGAAAATAACGCGGAATTTAAAAAATGAATTAATGCATTTCAAAGTGAATGTATAAAATATTAGGATATTCTACGAAAATTGGAATATCACTAATTGAAACATAAAAAATGATTAAAAAGACAAAAAAAAAAAAAAAAAAAAAAAAAAAAAAAACCCTATAAAAATACACGAATCAGTTAAAATATGTGTCTACATCATTTTAAATTATCAGTAATCTGATATCTCGTTTTAAATATATTTTTCAAAACGTAGATCTTGATATTCGTAATCTAAAAAACTTGCTAACAAATGGATATTTTCTCATAAATAAAGCAGATGGCTCTTTCAAGGACAAAATGTAAAATTGTCTTATATAAATATGATAATTTTAAAACAATTCTGGTATTAAAAGTAAAAAATTAACATTTCTACAATTTTTTACTTTTTTAACATCTCTACGTGAACAAAGAATGCTGCGTAGAAAATCAGAAATACTCAGACGAGATAAGGAATGAGACAAATTGCAAGGACATACGCAGTCAACGAACATTTGTTTGTTAGGAATGAACAGCGACAAGTTGTCTAGCGGTAAATCTTAAAATATTTCCTAATAAGTAGTTTGATACTTGGTTTTTTTTTTTTTTTAAATATTTCAGTCCTTTGATTTAAGGAAACTATCTTTTTTTCATCTTCGATTTTATTATAGTTACATATTTTTTTAAATAAAACTACAGCATTCTTTTTTATTTTTATGATACTATTCGATAAAATTTGTTGCTTTTCCAAAAGTTTGTAATTTCATTCATTTCTTTTTAATCAAAACACTATTTTGATGATTCATAATTATTCTAATCATTTGAAATTTTTTTTTTTGATACTGATACGAAACATAAAAAAAAAAAAAAAAAAAAAAAAAGGAATTCGCTTAAACATTGACATACATTTTTTATTTAGTTTGATCTCTGTTATGCAATCAACACGACAAAAGTAATTTAAAAATACTTTTTACTGCCTTTTTGTGATAGTTTATAACTGTAATGAAATATAGTTTATACCATGATAATATTTATTAAGTTATATTATAATAAAATATATTGAACATGTATAATATTTTGAGCATATAAAAACTACGACACACCAATAAAGAACTATCTAAATAGAACGAAAATTGATAGATTTGATATATGTAAAGGAAATGTAAATGTACAGGAAAAAAAAAGAATTTAAATTTCAAAGAAATTTTATTCTCGAGATACCACTTCATATTATGAATCTATCAATAAAGCTTTGGTCTATTTGTAGACCTCATGCAAGCTTTTATCCGGCTTGTATTTGATTCGTAGAATTGAAGGAAGCCAAACATGCGGGATTTCTTATCCAACTTTCTCCTATTGTTGAGTGATACTGGTGAGATTAAGCAACTGTTAACAGTGTTTACTTATTAGGCCCTAAATGTGCTCCATTGAAGAGAGATTTAATTCTTTGATTATGTACCCCTAAAACGAAAATAACTAAAAGTTATATAAAAGTTAAAATAAAAAGTTATTATATATGTATATACATATGTGTGTGTACAGTCAATAATCAGAGGTTTCTTCCCTCCAAAGGCAGATTGCTTTGCGTCTCATGCCTTCGTATGCATGTATGCGCCTTAAAGTCAATGTATTTATGATGTTGAGCTCTTCAGACGCTATTGAAACCAAACACAGCGACCCGTGAGAGAACCTAACACTCACTTGATACGCGATCATACTCGTAATTGATCTTGAGCCTATGTCTTTGACATGCCCCCAAGTATCAATTTCAGCACCCTTTGGAAACCACTGATCTAACTAGCCAGGAAATAGACAAGCACGAAGAAAATTAGAAGAAATTACTGCCGTCTAGACTGAGCATTTCTCTGTTTAAATACATATAAATTGCATCCGTCTAATACTATCGCCGACATATTGTCTAGCTGTAAGTGTTTCACAAATGTTAAAAAAAAAAATACAACTATCAAATTAAATGACATTCCAAATCATAACTTCTGGTTGTTGGGCTGCTTTGAGGAAGACAGTCAAGTTAGTCTCCAGACACGCCTTTAGTAATCGTTGGAGCTCATTTCAAAACGGGACTCATTGCTGAAAACAATTCTATTCCAGACAAAAATATTCAAAGTCTACCAAGTCCTGCATCAATGTTCTAGTCGTGTGTACAAGTGATGGATAATCGGTGCCACAATCAGCATGATTACAGGTACCATCCTCAATGATATTTCATGACTTGATTACAAATTTGATTATAGATGATGACGAATCATGCACAATGAGAACCACCCTGACACTCGATATCATTCCATTTTGACATTTCTCTAGGATGAACGATGCTTTTTGATGACGAATTCTGCCATGGTTCAACTATTGTCAACATTCTCGAATGGCAAGCATTGCTTCAACCTAAATATCAAGCTATCTTTCTGTTTGAATCATATTGCTTCCTATATCTCTATTTGTTATCCTCTTTCAAATGGTAACATATATTCATACTGTACGTGAACCCATAAGCGAGGCATTGCCATTGTTGCCTCATAGATAATTAGCTCCACATGCACACTTTGTAAAAAAACATCGAAATGTAAGCTGGTGGCAGAGGAGTTATAAACATCCTCGTCTGCGTGGGCGTGAGGTGGCTGGAAGGAGAAAGAAATGTAACCAGGGCAGAGTGCGTTTGGCTTTAGAATAAAATAGTTGAGTTTTTACAGTTCACTCAGAGCATGCGTTTTTATTTTGAGACCATTACCAGGCATAGTCACCGTGAGTAGACGGAATCAAAATTGAATCGAAGCTATGCCCAGAACGGGAATACCTCTCTCTTTTCACGCCATTAGTTTGTTCAATTGCTGTGGTCTGCATCTTCATCTGTTAAATTATTTCTCGACAAAATTTAATCTTTTCCATGTTAGATTGAAAGCTTTTGGAACACTCTTCCTTTATTGGACTTATGTTCAAATTATAACAATGTAATACAACATATATAATATCACGGTACACTCATGTCCATAAATTAAGGATAATGAAGTTCAGGCAAAGAAAGAGACAGAAGCAAAACAAATTTGACTTATTTGTAAAGTCTATTTATTAAACAAAAGGTAAAGAGCAAATAAGGTGCTATATGTTTGACATAATTAATAAAAATTGCGATTTTTACTCACTGGAGCAAATTTAAAAAAAGAACCTATTTACAAAAAACAGTATAACGTGGTTAGTATGAGGGTTAATATGGAGTATATCTCCCGGACGATGCAATACAGGCCTTACAACGCCTAGACATACTGAGTATCAAATTATCAATCTCATCTTGGGGAATATTACACCACTCATCAAGCAATGCCCTCCGAAGTTCCGGTTGACAGGTGGGAAGAGTTGACGGGCTGCAATTCGTCGGCCAAGCATATCCCACACATGCTCTATTGGATTCAAGTCCGGTGTGTATGCTGGCCAATCCATACGGGTGATATCCTCCCATTGAAGCATTCGTCTACAATGTTTGCACGGTGAGGATGGACGTTGTCAACCATAAACAGAAATTCAGCATCCATGGCGCCCCGAAACAAACGTACATGTTGTTCCAGAATGACATCCCGATAGATGTGGCCTGTCATCGTTACACTCTGAACACGTAGGTCAGTACTGGAACCAAGAATAATTCCTCCCCAAACGAGCCATCCTGCACCACCATAACGGTGTCGTTCAATGGTGTTCTCTTGGTGGTAACGGGTACCTGGCGCTCTCCATATGAAAGTCCGGTGAGAATCAGACTGCAAACTAAACCTGGACTCGTCGGAAAACATCACACCAGACCACTGTTGCGGTGTCCACAATGCATGCTCTCTACTCCAGGTTAATCACTCTCGACAGTGAGTTGCGGTATGTGGAACACGTCTGACAGGCCTACGAGCATATAGACCAATGTGCCCTAAGCGTCTGTATACGGTCTGCCTTGAAACTGACGTACCGGTAGCTGAAGAGAGCTGACGAGACAGGTCTGATGCCGAGCTCCGTCTGTTTCTTTTGGCAGTAACTGCTAAATACCGGTCCTCATTCGGCGTTATAACTCGGGGGCGACCTGTGCTGTAACATCTACTCACATTACCATCATCTTGGAATCGTTGCCAAAGCCTGGAGATGACACTCTGGGCGATTCCAAGTTCCTCGGATACTTCCAGCTGGGTACGTCCACATTCCAGTCGTCTGATAATTCTACCACGTAAAAAATCACCCAAATGCTTCCTTTGTGCCATAACTATGCGGTTATTGCACTGAAAGGCTTTTAAAGCGCTTGTGAACAATTTTACATTTGTGCCACCACTCCTTATATACCCCTCTCTTACACTCTCGTCATTGTGACGTACTATCCGCGCCATCTGGTGGTTTCCTGTAATTTGCATATTCTTCTTCAAGATGTGTGTGATAATTCTACAGGTGAAATTTTTATTTTAGAGTTCAATTTCTGTGTGATTCTGAATTATCGTGAATTTATGGACATGAGTGTAATATATAAGATATATTTTATTTTAAAGTAGAAAAAGTTTTTGTGGGATTTTTCAAAAATTCGATTAGAAAATAAGATGCATCATATTACAGTAAATTTCATTGGCAGCATTGCCAAACGTGCCTCCAAAATCACCAATAAGACCAAAACAGGAATTTCCGCCCACTTTTTCCTTTATGATAGAATTATCTACAGAAAAACAAAATAATCTTTTCCGTCCTTCTGATTAATTTTATTTACAATGCAATTTATTAGCAATTTAATTTAAAATGCGTTTATTTGAATTTAGTTTTCTTTACTTAAAGTATTGCTATTTATTTTCAAAATAAAAAAATAAAAAAAAACATTTCACCTTCAATACATTAAACATTGAACTGTGATCATGACTGTGATCATTGATTGTGATCATTCATTGAACTGTGATCACTCAAATTCTTTGATCATTGACCCTATTGATAGCTTGATTATCAATGCGAGACAATTTATACACATTGTCATTTCGCCATCGAAACTCCTCATTTCTGAAAGCAGTGATTGCAAGGAGCATCATCA
Source organism: Caerostris darwini (assembly GCA_021605075.1). Taxonomy (NCBI): domain Eukaryota; kingdom Metazoa; phylum Arthropoda; class Arachnida; order Araneae; family Araneidae; genus Caerostris; species Caerostris darwini. The sequence goes on from BPLQ01015437.1 coordinate 265,865, forward strand.
GAACAGATTTGAATCTGCTCTCCTGCAACGCAGTTGAGTACCTTACCACTGGAAAACGTGTCTGACATAATGTTAATTTATTGTAAGCAAAATTTTGTACGCATTATTACATTGGTTTAAACTAAAGTCTAAAGAATTTTTTTTTTAAATTTGTTTTAGTTTTATATTTTTTGTTATCAACATTACCTACGATCAACAATAGAAGACAGTATTATCAACATTACATAGTTGATAAGAGGAAGAATAATTTATGCAATTTAATTCTGATGACATAATTAAAAAACAATTTAATCAAAGAATAAGGCTTTTTAAAACTTGTTGACATTATTAATAAATTATGTGTTTGATAGTATTAGTAAATTGTACATAACAGCTCTATTAAGTAGCATTAGTAAATTGTATTTAAATTTTCAGGAAATTCTGAACAACTAGTTTTCAAATGAAATTTTGTTAAGTTAAATTAAGTGAAAATGCCATCTAAATGAACTACATTGCTATAAATATGTATGAAATGAAATTTAAAAGAGAATTTGATATCAATTAATAACGAACTGAGTCTAATTATTCCTCAGAATTATCAAATATTGATGTTTGTCTCGCTGCAATAATTATAAAAATATTTATGCGAAGCTATTTTTTCTAATTTTTCTAGCTAATTAAATGTACTTTTATTTGATAAATGTATTTAATATTGCAAACAAAATTTTAAAGAATAATACTTTTATTTAAAAACAGAACACAACAAACATTTTTTGTTTTAACTTTCTGTTTTTTAACAGAATATCTCGATTTCTCTTCGACGTTTCTTGGATTTATTTCAGTGCATTACTATTACATTTCAACATCAATTCTAAAAACAAACATAAATTTTCCACTGTATAAATAAAAGAATAAAATATTTATTTTATCGCGTCATGCACATTTTTTGAATTACCTTTACTTTATTCTGTTTCGAAATGATATCGAAGCAACAATGCAGAAGTAACAGTTATTTGACATATTTACCGATTGTTAGCGACTTGAAAACGGAATTTTCTTCAAAAGAGGTTTATATATAATAGAAATTTATCCTACGATTGGTGCATTAGATATGATCAAAGGTCTTCAAGATATTTTTTATCGATAAAGTGCTACAGATAAAAAAGGAGGTAAGTTCTAATTCACGAATTTTTGTTTATTTTTTTTAACTCCTGAATGAAAACTTTTTTTCAAAACCAAGCACTTGAAAGTAAACAACAAACAACGATATCAGTAGATAAAAAAATATTTATTGTGTTTGATAAAAACTATCGTTCGATTTTCTTGATGAAGATCTGTATTTCATAACAACAGTTTAATTGATAGTGATTTGGGATGTCTAACATTTTTGAAACTATTGAATTTTGTTTTCAAGTATGTTTTGATAAGGTGCGATAATAAACACAATGACGTATCCGTTGAGAAAAATAAAACAAAGTGATATTTTTATTTGTCGTTATCATTTAATGTTTTTTTAATGTTTGGTGTCATCTCATACATTGAAACATGCTTTGAAAAATTTTTGATAACGTTATTAATTGTCTGTCTAAGTTGAAGCGGGAAAAAATGGTTTCTCAATCTAGTTTAGAAAACGAGATTGTACTGCTTTTTATTTTTTATTTATTATTAATTTTTTTTTTTTTAATTTTTTTTTTTTTTACACATTGACAAATAAACGTTGATCAAATTCACTGATTTTCAGAAACATCAACAAATAGTACATTGAGAACAAAATAATTTTTTTTTTTTTTAAACTTTTAACTTTTTTAAAAAACATGATTAATGATTTTAAATTAAAAAGTTTCCCTCTCCGAAAAAAATATAGAAATATATTTATTTTATATATCTATATTTAAAATATAGAAATATATAATATAATATTACATATTATCAAAAGAAAAATTAGATGAAAAACATTTAGATGGAAAATTGTTATTACACATAAACTATGTACGTTATTAACATGTTTTTTTCTGATATTAAAGACAAATTAAAAATATTATTGTGCTGATGGACGAGTGACTAGAGCTCTGGCGCCCGGTGCATGGATATAGATGTTTGTGGTTCTGAATTCACTTTAAACCGTATATCCCGATTTAATATAACTGTAAAGTGTAGGACTGACAACCCTACTTTGTAAAAAGAAACCATCTCTGTTCTTGAAATCTACCAGTAAGTAGACGGTCTTCGCCCACCATATATATATATATATATATATATATATATATATATATATATATATGTATATATAACATTGAATACCTAACTAACTATCTAACTGGCATAGCCCATGGTGGGCGAAGACCGTCTACTTACTGGCAGATTTCAAGAACAAAAAATTTTCGAATAATATATATATATATATATATTATTCGAAATTTTTTGTTCTTAAATTGCTTCTTATCTTATTCAATTCCTTCTATTAGCTCACACTCTCCCTATATATATCTAGTTCAAATTTCCAATTGTTAATAAAATACTTTTTATTCATGCACTCAAATTCAAATGCATTTTTTTTTAACTTGTAGTGGATGACACTGGATGTTAATACAGTTTTTTCAAATATTAATTCAGTAATTAAATTTAATTAATTAATTTTAGTTTTTTTTTTTTTTAGATTTAAATTGCATATATCTACCAATAGATGGTGCCAGATAAACTTAAAAAAATGAATGAAAAATATTTATAAAGGACTTTCTGCAATATAGTGAACAAAAAGTAGGATTTGACTTAATTTTTTTTTTTTTTATAATACTTGTTTTTAAATTAAAATTGATGTACTGAGAGAGATTACATTCCTCTTTAGTAACGTTATTTTATTAAACTTCTTTTAGCTACGTATTTTTCATTAAACTTCTCTCGGTTACATATATATAAATTAAATTCCGTACTTTCATAATTGAATTTTCATTCATTGAATTTCAAAATGTTTACATTAATGAATTTGCTTAATGGAATGAATTTGCTGCTGAATCAATTCTAGTAAAAAGGATTTGCAAAATATTTTTTACATTTACTCCTCCTGTGGGTATAGTGCTTACCATATGCTTTCTACATGCAATAAAAGTTAAAATAGTGCTTTGGATACATATTTATTTACATACTCATTCCATAGATGTTTGGTTTCTTTGCCGTTCCACACAAATATGAAATAGCTTCTCGTAAGATAATTTTTCTTTTACCTCTGCTGTGGGTGTCCTTTGGGTGTGGTGCTTTGGATACATGGTTTCTTATTTCAATTCCTTCTGTTAGCTCACACTCTCCCTACATATATCTTGTTCAAATTTTCAATCGTTCATAAAATACATTTTATTCATCCACTCAAGTTCAAATACATTTTTTTTTTAACTTGTAGTGGATGACACTATGTTAATACAGTTTTTTTCCAATATTGATTCATTCATTAAATTTAATTCATTAAGTTTAGTTTTTTTTAGATTTCAGTTGGATATATCTACCAATAGATGGCGCCAGATAAACTTAAACAAGTAACATAAAAAAATTTAAAGTCAATTCCTACATTTTTTTTCATTATATTGCAGAAAGTCCTTTATAAATAAGTGTCATTCATTATTTTAAGCTTATCTGGCGCCATCTATTTTTAGATACATTCAACTTAAATCGAAAAAAAACTAAACTTAATAAATTAAATTTAATGAATGAATTAATATTTGAAAAAACTGTATTAACATTCAGTGTCATCCACTACAAGTTCAAAAAAAAAATGTATTTGAACGTGAGTGGATGAATAAAAAGTATTTTATGAAGGATCAAAAATTTGAACAAGATATATATAGGGAGAGTGTGAGCTAATAGAAGGAATTGAAAAAATGAATGAAAATAATTTATAAAGGACTTTCTGCAATATAATGAAAAAGAAGTAGGAATTGACTTTAAATTCTTTTTTATATATATTACTTGTTTATATACTAATTTCACAAATGTTTGACTAGTTTCTGGTCGTTAAACACTGTGAAAGGATTTCTGGCAAGACAATTATTTCATTTACACCTCTTATGTTGTGTTTTCTCCATACAATGGAAAATAAAATGGTGCTCATTATTAGTTGTTTGTCAGTTTTTTCTTGTAATTCAACTCACATATGGAACAGTTTTACTTAAAAGGACATCTTGTAGGATTGAATCTTTTTCCCTTTTATGTAAAGTATTTTTCTTATAGTTACCTCTCGTCGACATCAGCTGGCGAAAGTCCTTGGAATTTGGATTCGTCCACCACCACTTTTTCAATTCCCTCTATTAGCCTAACTCTCCCTATATATAACTTGTTCAAATTTTTCAATCGTTCATAAAATACTTTTTATTCATCCACTCAAGTTCAAATACATTTCTTTTTAACTTGTAGTGGATGACACTTGATGTTAGTACAGTTTTTTCAAATATTAATTCAGTAATTAAATGTAATTAATTAATTTTAGTTTTTTTTAGACTTAAGTTGCATATATCTACCAATAGATGGCGCCAGATAAATTTTAAAAAAATGAATGAAAATTATTTATAAAGGACTTTCTGCAATAGAGTGAAAAAAAAGTAGGAATTGGCTTAAAATTATTTTTTTATATATTACTTGTTGATACATAGTTTCTAGTATGCTAAATCTATCCATTTCTGGTTTCACATTGCCTTTCGATAATTATTAAATAAACACATTATAAAATAAAAAAAATCAATTAACTAGAAAAATATCTAAATATTACTTCAGAAATATGCTTCATATTCAGTTACTGAAGAAATTGAGCTTCTGCCTTTCAAAAGTGTAAAAAAAAAAAATAGAATGTTTTGGGCTATAAACGAAAATATCTAATTCTTCCAAAATTTCACTAATGTTTAACTTGATTTCGGGTAAAATTTCCAGTAACAATCTTTAAAATTTTCAGTATGACTCAGAAAGTCAATATCAGTGTTAAATTTCCTTTTGAAAATGGATATTTCTTTAAAAATATATGTATGTGAATTGAATTTTTCAAAATTCTTTTACTTCATTCTGTTTTTTATGTATTATTTAATATTTACAGTAGCAAAACATCTGCAGTTATTTGAAAATTGACTAATTATTTTTATTTATTCTATAAATTAAAAATTAAAAAAAAATAGTATCAGCTATTCACGTCGTTTGGACGAAAGAAGTAGTTTATCAATGATATTACATTTTTGCTATTTTCAATGAATGCCATAAAAACGTAAATAAATATTCTTTGATTATTCTAATATTACAAAAAAATGTTGTATTAAATTTCAAGTGAACTTAAAATTTGCAAAAAGTTTGGAAAAAGAGAAATAAGACAAGTGAGATTTCTTCAGATTTTTATTTCAATACAAGCAGGGCAGGATTTTCCTATAGGTTAACTAGGCTTGAGCCTAGGGCCTTAAGATCAAAAAGGGCCTACATTCAAATTGTTAATAAAATTAGAATTACACTAATCTAAAAACAGTAAACACTAAAACACGGAATCGAAAATAAGGAGAAATTCTACACATATGACTAATAAACAAACATAAAAGTGTATTGGTTAAGATCAAAGCGTTTGGCTCATTGGGTCTGTATATACTAGATTGCACCAAAGTATAGTTCATACGTTCACTGATTGCTATGGTAAATATTGACATTACCCTTATGCTACTAAGGTCTGGTTTGTTCTTGCATAAATAAAGTGCAAATTGTTGTAGATTGGAACAGACAAACGAACAGACTTATTGATAACCCGACGTTCGGTTATTTTCGGATTACTTCGATAATCTGAAATACGTGTTAATGAATTTGCTTTAATCTTCAATGCATCGAATATGTTTAATTTGATAGAAAATATGATAATTTTTATTGTATATTTTATTTTTGTAGTCAAAGATTTTTATTATTGGAATTTTGTTTCTTTGTAGATGTTATGTGTTATGCTTTATTAGTTATTGTTACAAGTACCATATATGGTGCTAAGAATAAACGTCCAAATAAGTGTCCTCGACTTTTTTTTATTTATTATCTGTGTCACATTTTTTATAAAGATTAGTACCCATCACCACATGTTTCATTTAACATATTGATATATATCACAGTAATGATGTATTTTATTATCTCTCATGTAATTTACAAACTTAAAAATGGGAGGAGAAAGGGCTTCATAAGTAGAATAGCCTAGAGTCTCTTTTCATCTAAATCCGGCCCTGAATACAAGGATATTCATAGCCTTGCGTCAATCTATGGCGCGATTTTTCAATGTAAGTGGCGTAATTCGCGTATATTCGTAATATTTGAAGGAGCTGTGCCCGGGGAATTCACAGCTACATCTTAATATCCAACAGAGGGATTTCCTAGGCTGGGAATTTATTGTGCTTATTCCTGGCTATATATGGGAAATTCTCGTTTAGTTATATAGACGGGTTTCAAATTAAACTCTCTTAGATTAAAAGCTTAGCGTATACAACTTCAAGATTCAAATTCAGTAGGTTTTAATTAAGAAATTGTAATTGAAAATTAATCTAAAATGTAAAAGTAGTTTTAGTAATATTTTTTTTATAGAAAATTAGGAATTAGGATTTTGTTTTATGTTCAATAATATTTTAAACAATTTTATAAAATTATTAATAATGAAGTTTAAGAAATATTTTTCAAAGTTCTTTTTATCAGATTAAATTCAATCCAACATTCAATCTTTCACTAAATTGCATGATTAGAGATATATTATAAATTTTAATAATTGGAACACATACATAAATATTATATAAATTTTAGACAAATTTAGTTAAATTTTAATATAAATTATCTATAGATTTTCACACTGAATTTTTTTAACATTAATTCTGTTTAGCATATGGGGAAAAAAATTATAGGAATTGGAAGCTTAATATAAATTCATATAATTAATTATAGACTTTTATGGACTTAAAAAACGCTTCTTTATATTGAAGCTAATTGACTGAATATTTTCACCTCTCTTTATATAAATGTATAACTAGCTATTATCGGTAATACTAAAGGAAAATCCTCTTAGAATGAAGAAAAGACCGAAGGGGAAAAATTGCTCTTATTCATCATAAATGAACTTTAATGAAACTGCGTACAAACTAATGATTAGTTATACGTTAGAAATATGTTCGATATATTTACATTAAAATAATCTTTGCTTAAATTGATTATAGGATGCAAATATTATAATCGTATTTAGCTTGATTTGCATTCTAATCTAATTAATTTTTTAGTATCATGATTTTTATTTATATATAATTCTTTAGTTATGAGCCTTTATAGTGCACATGAAGTTGTACTTGTGATTTTTAATGGGAAAAAAAAAAGACCTGTTTATTTCTCGAAAATTAAGATATATATTTTTAGTAGAATATATATCAGAATAGATTTATATAATTTATATGCTGCGATAATTTCTTGTTCGACAGTGGCAACACTGAAATTATTTATTTACTCTTTCGGCGAAAGAACGTGTAAATTACTTATTTTCTTAACTTATATATTTCTAAATTGGGATTATATATCTCTTGGTAATATTTCCTCAATAAATAAAGAGCATATTTCACTTAAATCATTACTTTTGCGTCTGTAAGATTGCTCCTCCTCTTAATCTATTCTGTCTAATCTACCATAAAAGTTTACGCAAAATCACGCGATTAGAGACCCTCACGTTACATCATTGTAAGCCTAAAAAAAAAAATCTCTATTGCGCTAGAGATCTAAGAAACAAGCGACTGGTTTTATCATTTCACGTGTGTGAAAGTGTTGATATTTAAGAAGACTCGATTGAGATATTAAACAATATTGTCAATTCGTTTTTAACTGTGCGTTTCTCCAGTTTAACAGTGATGATTTGTCGTGGTCTATTGTTTTTTACAGCGAGTATATTAACGCTGTTTGTATGTTTTCCGTGCAGGAATTCTGCTTACAAGTTAAAAGATACGCAGACTAAACACAGCCCTGTGATATTAGGTGAGATTTGTTTTGTGAAGTGGATTTGAAATTGCTAGTTATCTGTCTGCGTAATCTTTTATTTTACCTATTTTTTTAAAAATATTTATTTCTGTAATTTCATATATGTGTTTTTTGTGTTTGATGATAAAAAGGAAAGGAAGTAATTGAATGATAATTTAGGTTGTAATTATAAATTTCATTATTGAAAGTGAATTGTTTTATTTTTTCAGTAAAACTATTCTAACTTGATTATATGATTTAAAAATTAGTTTCTCAAACATAAAAAAAACTGTTTAAGTAATAGATTAAACTGTTAAGTAATAGATAAAACTGTTATATGATTTATAAAATAAAAGAGTATAAATTTAAGATCTATATTTTCACACAGTTTTTTTAGTTGACAATAAGCTAACAAACACTTAATTATCAATAAAAAGAGGAAATTTATTTAAAGTGTGTTAATAATATATTTAATTTTAAATTTTATTTATGTTTTTTATATGTATTTAAGTTATTAAAAAAAGAGGAAAAATACATTTTTTAGGGTATTTAAATTTTGTGTAAAAACTAGTCTAAATTTCCAACTGGAATTACCATCATAAAGATATTTTATCTTATAAAATAAAAAAAATCTTTTTATATTATAGTTATATATAAATTTTTACTTTGAAAATAATTTAAGATTAAAAATTCCTCTTTAGAATCACTGTCATCTTTCCAATCAAATCAAAAAAAAAAAAAAAAAAAAAATTAAATTTGTTTGGATTATTTGATTGCATAGATTTTTTCTAAATTTAAATTTTTACATAAATTTTATCTATGTAGTAATAAGTTACTGATATGTGTTATTAAGAGGAAAAGCTAATTTATTTGCTTTAATTATTTGATAAAATATATTTATTAAAAAAAAAAGTTTATAAAAAAGTAGTTGTGAAGATGTGTTTTTTCAAAAGGCTTTTAAATTTAGTTAAAGATTTTCATTCAATAACTTTGGAATTTATGATACAATGCTGTTTTTTATTTATCTCTAATGATGAATCAGTACAGATTATAAACTTAGTTATTAAATAACTTTTTTAAAATTTAAAAAAGTCAAAGTATACTTTTTATTAAAACAAATAATTATTTTAGATTTATTATATTTTAATTAACAAGTTTATTTATCTTTGCCTAATTATAATTTTTATTTATTATCTTCAAATGTAATTTTGGTATTTTTTAATAGTGTATGTGAAGGGATTGTGCACAAGTATTTAATCATTTAATCATTTTATTGCTAATCACACCAAATAAATTTGACTCGTAGTGTATGTAACAGATTGGATTTTTATGTAGTTTTGCAACATAAAATTTTTACTTTACAGTCCCTGGTGATGGAGGAAGTCAAATTGAAGCGCTTTTGGACAAACCTGAAACAGTGCACTATTTTTGCAACAAGAAATCAGATAACTGGTTCAGTTTGTGGCTTAACCTTGAACTCCTGGTGCCATATGTTGTGGACTGCTGGGTTGATAACATGAGGTATATTAAAATAATATATTTTCGTAAACGGTTTCTACATTGAACATATTTCTGTAGCTAACAAACTTTTTATCATAAATATATGTATATATATATATATTTATTTATTCAAATATACTTTTTTATGATTCTGATTTTATTTTATTTATAAAATTTTATTATTATTATTATGCTATTAAAAAAAAATTATTGATAAATGTAACTGCGATTTTTAAAATGTAATATATATATATTTTAAAATTCTAAACTCTTATAATTTTTTTTTTTGCCAAAGAGTTTGTGAAAAATTATGGAAAAAACTAGTTTAAGGTAATTATTAAATATAAATTGCAAATTTAAGTTTTAAAATTAGTTATGTAGTTTAGTACTTTTAATTGTTAAAAAAAAATTAGATATTGCAATATGGGTTGATTTTGTAGAAATAAACTGAAATATGTTTAATGAAACTAATATTTTTCTTTTCAAAAACATTTTTATTAATGGAGGCACCTATGAAATTTTAAATAAATAAATTTATCATAATAAGTTGATTGTGCAATTACAGGAGATATTTCATTTATAATAAATTATGTTTTTAAAATTTCTTTTTTTTGTAGTGGTATGATGTTAAAAAAATAATTTTTTTCTCTAAGAGATTAAAAGCTAGTTAAGGGAAAAGTTTTTTGAGGTAATCTTAAAAAATTAATAGTATCTAATTTGTTATAAAGTTGATCAGTTATTAATTAAAAAAATGTGTTATAAATGTTTGTCATATTTTAGATTAGTGTATGATAATACAACTAGAACTACATCAAATGCTCCTGGTGTTTCTATTCGAGTGCCAGGTTTTGGAAATACATCTAGTGTAGATTGGCTTGATCCTAGTCAAATTTCACCAAGTAAGTTTCTCTTTGTTAAAAAAAAAAAAAAATTGATATTCATGTGGATTTAAAGTTTTATTTCTTTATTGTTTTATATTTGAATTTCTTTTGAAATTTATAATATTATATATTTTTAGGCTATTGCGGAGATGCCAATTGCTATAGATTCTCCATAGTTACTATGAAAATTAATGAAAGTTTTTTTTTTATTAATTAAAAGTATTAACCCTTATTTCTATGGAAATTGAAAAAGAATTTTTTATTATCTATTACTTTCCCAACTTAGCACAATTAGAAAAATTCCATCAATTTCAAGAAAAGCTAGAATTCCAATTTTCAAGCTAGCCTTCATAATAGAAAATTTTATTCATTTTTTTTTTAATATTTAAGAAAAGTAGCAATTATAATTTTTTTCAATAATGTGAACTAATGTATTGTCACTATTATTTTCTTCCTTGTGTTTAAAAAAGAAGCATTTATCAAATAAAAAGCAAGATAAAAAAGATAGAATTTATTAGGTAAACTTAGTCTTGAACATATATAAGCTTTATGTTATAAATTTTAATATACTTGTAATGCATATATTATTTCAAAATGCAGTGCGACATTACACATTTTTAAAAAATTGTATTTCTTTGCTATGTGTAATCTAATCAATAATAAATAATTTCAGCATGCATTTTTGTAGCATTGTCTTAAATAATCTTTTAATTAATCTTATTTTGATGAGATTTTCCTCATTAAAAAATTGTTGCATTAATATGAATTGCAGCTACAGTTGTTAATCTTCATCTTGCTTGATGTGAATGTTGTGGTAATATTAGTGATAATGTTCTTATGAGTGTTTGTTACTTAGCCCAACCATCCCTTGCCCCAACATACACTTATGAAAGGTTACTGAAAGATGCCTGTGATACTACTAAAAAGTTCTAATCCAGATTGGCATCTCTGATATAGACAAAATTTTAACGTTCAAGCACACTTTCAAGAATAGATATATAATCTGCCTGAAATATATGTATAAATTTCAGTAAAATTAATTTTTTAACTATCATATTAAAAATACACTGGTGGACAAAATTAAGAGATGGAAGACATTTTCCCAAATATCTAAAAAAATACTGAATATAAATAAATGAAATTTGGTATGGATATAGCTTATTCCATGATAATAAAGTATGCAAAACAAAAGTGAAAGTGCCATTCACTGGCATGACCTATTGCCAATAAATCCAATGTAGTCTGAACTTGGATAAAAGATGACAATAAAAGTGAGGCTTGTACAGTGTGTATTGCCTCTAGTATGGTGTATGGTCACCCCTGACAGACAGACAGCATGCACAACGAGTATGCATGCTGTTAATAAGGGAGTTAAGGAGGGCTTGTGGAAGACACTCCCATTCTTCCACCAGAGCAATTTTTAACTCCAGAATGGTTCTGGGGGGAGGTTGGCGCATCACAATAGCTCTCCCAAGCATGTTCAATAGGATTCAGGTCAGGGGATTTGGCTGACTAATCCATTCGTTGAATATCCTCGCTTTCCAGATACTCATCAACCATGAGAGCCCTATGTGGTCGCTCATTGTCGTCCATAAAAATGAACTCACGGCCAACAGCGCCCCTGAAAAGACGCACATAGGGCTCTAGGACCTCCTGCCTGTACCTCTGGGCATTCACGGAACCATTGTCAAACACATGGAGCTGTGTGTGAGTATCTTGCATGATCCCTGCCCAAACCATGACTCCTCCACCAGCATAATGGTCCCTTTCGATAATGTTGCTAGGATGGTATCGGGTTCCAGGTTCCCTCCATATCAATAACCGTCCAGAATCAGGTTGTAGACAGAATCTGGACTCATTGGTGAAGAGAACATTAGCCCATTGAAGCTGTGCCCAATTTTGATGTTGTCTGCACCATTCTGCACGCGCTCTTTTGTGGGAGGGAGGGAGTGTGATGCAAATAGCGGGCTTCCTGGCATACAGCCCTCTTTCATGGAGTGATCTGGAAACTGTCTTACTCGAAATTGATGTTCCTGTAGCAGCCTCGAGGCTCCTAGACAATTGAGTGGCTGTAGCCGTCCTCTGGCGCTTAGCTGAAAGGAACAAATACCGGTCTTCATTGGCCGCTGTAGCCCTCGGGCGACCTTGTCCTGGTCGTCTGCATACTGTCCCACTAGTTTTAAATTGACTCCACAAATTGGAAATGATGCTTAGTGTTATATCCAATTCCCTAGTAACCTGAGCTTGGGACTGGCCTGCCTCAAGTCTACCCATAATTCTCCACCTCATATCTTCGTCTAAACGATGATGTTCACTCATTTCACCTTAAAACCAGCAAGAAACAACAAGATTACTCAAAAAATGCACTAAAATCTGCAACTGTGTTGAAGAGTGGAATGAGATGAACAGCTCGATGCAGACTTTTATACCTCCTGCTGGCTTAGCAACGTCCGCAAGAATACGTAAACTTATCTCAGGGCCAATAGTGCTACAGTGACCATATATGGCAATCAACTGTCCAGGTTTTGTGCTGTATTTTTAGAGAAATGTGCGAAAATGCTTTCCATCTCTTAATTTTGTCCACCAGTGTAATAAAAACCTATTTTGTTAGGGACAAAGAAATTTTTTTTATTCTGTTATTTTTAATTATAAAACTGAATATATAATTTAAATAGATCACTATAAATTTCTGTTATTAATCATTAATTGTGATCATTTGATGTAGGTGCCTATTTTATCAATATCATTCAAATGCTAGTCACTGAAGGTTATAGAAGAGGCATTGATGTCAGAGGAGCCCCATATGATTTCAGAAAAGGACCAAGTATGTAATTTGCTTACTTATTCTAAAACTGCAACTATTAATTTGCATTAAATGAATTATTTTTTTTTTGCATTTAAAAAAATGATTAACATTAGATACTTTGTAAAACATATGTGAAAATATCATATGCTATAAAACTCCACTTAACAATGGGGATACATTCCTCAAGTTTCCATATTAGGCAAAATAGTTTTAAATGAGATTGTCTTAATACTTATTAAATAATGCAGATAAGTGAAATAGAACAAAGAATAAAAATATTTGCTTTTTTGTTTTATTTCTTATTTATTTATTTTTTTTCAAAAATGAACAAAAAAAAATCACGAAAACCATAAACGAGTTCTAATAAAGAAGTTATGTTTGTGATGAGAAAGATTCTTCCTCATTTGACTTTCTTTTGTGGAGATATCATCTTTGTTTATCTTTTCCCGTTTTGTTCGGCACATAGCTAAGAAGAGCAAAACAACACATCAATGACACTTTGTCATGTCTTTGAACTTCTACTAAAATTTAAATTATTTTATCTAAACTGATTCATAATTTCTTTTATAAGGGTTAAACTTTTTTTAGAACATTGTTGAAAGTTCTTTTGTTCCTCATCTTCAGAAACTTTTTCTTTTTGCATTTCTACAAATTTTTTAAGATTGTGAATGGAAAGAGTTTCACCAGTTGTAACTCGTTATAATTCTTCAATATCCTGCACATTTATTGTATCTAACCTATTTGATTATCTAGCTTGACAAATTTCTTTTACATAAAAAATGAAATCCCCAATAACCTTGCTTAGCTGCAACCATATATTCTTCTATACTCCATTCAAACCTTTCTCGGTCACCTCATTCCAGGAAAGATAAATGTTGTCTATAGCATGCATAATAATGCAGTTTTCTTAAAAATCTATTATGGATCTTCTCCATTGGTTTTATCAGTTATCATTGATTATCACAGATGATAAGCTTTAAAATTTGCTACTTATTGGGATTCCAAATTTTATTTTGTAAGTCTTACTGAACAATTTTTTACAGTTATTTTATCTAGAAATTTTCTTTTAATTTAATTAGGATAAAGCACCAACTAAAAGAAATGTATTTTAATATTAATATTTGACGTATTGTAAAAGAAATTTTAATTTATGAACTTATTATAAATATAACTCATCTGATCTTGTATTTTGAGTAGTATAATTTATATATATTTTGAAGATAACATCAATAAATAATTTCAATATATCTAAAAGTATGTTTGAAATATGCTATTAATTATATTACTCACATTATCCATCAAAAATCATATTCATATTACATAACAATCAGATTTTTTAAAATTTCTATTAAACTATGAAATTCCAAACATTATCTGAAAATAATTAAAAGAAAAAATTTTATCACTTATTTAAAAGTTATTAGTAGAGGTGGTGGTGTTAGGTTTTATTTTATTTTAACATATAAGTTTATAATTGATTGAGATTTATAAAATTAATTATTGCTTCTTTCTAAATTCATTTGAATTATTTTTCTCCCCATTTAGATGAACTGATCGATTATTTTAATGATGTAAAAAATCTGACTGAAAACACTTTTAACATCAATAGTGAAACACCAGTGACACTTGTTTGCCACAGCATGGGTTGCCCACTGATGAGTTATTTTTTAAATCAACAAACCCAAGCATGGAAAGACAGGTACATTAAAGGCCTGGTTTCACTTGGAGGTGCATGGGGTGGTGCAGTGAAAGCTATGAAGACATTTGCATCTGGTATGTTTTTTAGGAATATTTCTCTTTTTTTTATTACTCTAATAGTTTTAACTCCTTACCTGCCGAGGAAAACTTACGAGATGCGCTCCCCAGTGCCACCGTTTTTCATACAGGTGCGCGTAGTTATGCAATGTACTGGAGGAAAAAAAGAGGTGTGTTTTGCAACATAAAACCTTTTTACTTTCACAGAAAAAATAAAATGTAAAAAAAAAACAAAAATTCTAACTTTAAAGTATAGAATAACAGTGTAATAAAACAGATGTTAGAACTTATCTGCTGTGTGATATTTCCTAAAACAAGGTTGAACACATAAACCAAAATCACATTCATTGCATTGATAGTGGGTTTCACAATGAAACGGAAGCAAAAGAAGAATAAAAAAAGCACGACCTACTCAAACAGAAACAGAAGCAAAAACTGCACAGCTATGACTCACTGTTTTAGAAACATCCCCTTTACCAATACCCTAACCCTTTTCTCCGAAATAATAAAATCCGTTTCAAACATTGTCAAGGTCATTTTGTAGCATTCCAAGACCATGGGAGCAGTTTTCTTTATAGCAGTGCAATGCAAAGGATCGTACTTCGGAAAGGTGTATATATACGCCGGCGGCAGTGAATGCATTGGTTGAGTGAGGCGTATATATATGCCGGCGGCAGTTAAGGGGTTAAACTTTATGATTAAAATATTTAATTTTGCATGAAATTGTAAGGTATATATAGTCTGACCAGTCTAGGGAAATTGGTATGCATCCAAGGGGAGGAAATGTCATTTAGGAGAGATTTTAGTTCCAATGAAAAGAATTTTGATTTTTAATAATTAAAATTTTAGGTTATTTGATATTAAACCAAAGACCAGATGTAAAAGTCCTGCACTAAATATTATACTTTTTTCTTTCAAAGCAGCTTTGCTCAGCATTTAGCTAATTAGTATCTGCAACAAATAATTAATAATTCGCCCATTTCTGCTTTCATCATTTCACATGATTTGCGATCTCATTACAGATGCCTTAAAATTTATCTTGATTCAATGGTTTAAGTTGTAATATGATTTCATATTATAAAAAGTAAATATTGTTTTAAAATTATTCATTCCATTTTTAGTAAATTTTTTTTGTATTGCAACTCTTGGGTTAATAAATGAAATAATTTTAGTTTAATTTATTTAAAAATATTTTTAATGTATTTCAATTAGTTTTAGCTGGAGGAGATACAATTACAAAATTACTAATGCAGTTTCAAATTCAATTAAATGACATTTTTAAAAGTATCCAGTATTTTGTCAAAACAGGTTGATACTTTGAAATAGTTACATACTTATGAGGAAAATCTAAATTAATTAATTAAATTAATTACTAAATTATTGAATCTAATTAATTAGCATTGTTGTTGCGTTTTAAATAATTTTTGCTTTGCAAAAATAAATGGAAAGATATATTATAATTTAAGTTACGAAGTTTGTAGGTCACGGAAATTTTCTTTTTCATGTCAATAAAAAGTTAGCAAAGGAATCAATCTTAATTTGATTCCTTCTGTGGCATTTTGCTCTCATTATTTTAAAACATTATGGACTTAATCTAGTGAGATTATTTTTGTTTTACGTCCTTACAATATACAAAGGCATGGAGGATTCCTATAAATTCTTCAAACATTACTATCCATATGGAAATAACATTCAGACAATAAAAGTATTTATAAAGTTTTTAATAGATTAACATTATGAGTTAGATGCTGAAATAAAAGCAAATATGGAGGAGGGAATGAAATAACCATTTAGTTATTAATTTAACTTGAAGAAAATCAAAACTATTTTCATGTATATTGGTATTCCCCCCTCCTTTAAAATCATCTAAAGTTATGAATCTCAAGACATGTTTTAACCAAAATCCTTCTCATACTAATACCAGATATATGATCAAGATAAAAACTTCATAATGTTTCAATTGATTATTAAAATTCTATTGATTCAGATTTCATAGAGGTTGAAATTGCTTTTAGTCTTTATTTTTATGATATGTTGTAAGAAAAAACCAATGAATTTATTCTATTTAGAAAGATTAAACTTCAATTATTTTAACAAATAAAATATATTAAAATTGCAAAGCTTTAAATTTATCAATGTTAGGAGACTATACAAAGATTTATCTTTCATCTTAAATATCATAAAAAATATTAATATAAATTAAATATTATTATTAAATATTATTTTTAACTATTATTTATTTATTGATTACTTGAAATAATAATTTTCTTTTAAAGAAGTTGCTCACTCATCTTAAAGCATATTTATTTTATGATAAAATTACATGTTATATTTTATATCTACAAGTTTATTTTATGTTAGAAAACATCTGCATTTTTTGTAGCTTTTCATATTTGCTAATTATATATATGTAGGATTAATTATGGTCATAAATGTTGTGATAAAATCAATCATCATTAATCACTGTTTTATGACAAAGCATAAGAATGGCAATTTTGTGAAGGTGTGTATAATTTTTTTTATAATTTAATTTATTGTTTTAGTAATAGAATTTTTTTCTTTCAGGTGAAAATCTTGGAGTGTATGTCATTAGTCAGATAAATGTTCGTAAAGAACAACGTACTTCTCCTAGTCTTGCATATATGATGCCCTCTGATTTATTGTGGGCACCTAATGAAATTGTTATGATTACTGACAAAATGAATTATACAGTCAAAGATTTTTATAATTTTTTTCAAGATATTGATTTTCCAGTTGGCTATGAAATGGTGAAAGATATGCATCCTTATGCACACACAGGTCTCAATGCCCCAGGTGTGGAGGTTCATTGTTTATATGGAGTCAATGTTACAAATACTATAGAGATGTAAGTGAATATCTATATGTGTATATATGTATATATGACAACTTAATCATGACATATTTGCATGCAAATTTTCTTGATTTTTAAACTAGTTCTCTCAGAAACAAAATTTTATAACTTCTTTCTCAAACTATAGTCCAACTTCCAGTTGCATTGAAAATTAGCAAGTTGAAGATGGACTGAAAGGAAACTGTTCATTTAGAAGAGATTTTAATTGCAATAAAAAGAAGTTCAATTTTTTATAATTAATATTTTAACTGATACAATATTAAAAGAAAAACTAGATGAAAAAAAATCCATCTATTTCTTTCAAAAGCATCTTTGCACTGTGTATATCTTACTAGCACCCTTAACAAGTAATCAATTAATCCGTGTCCGCTTGAATGCTTACCAACAACTTAAAAATATTACTTTTTAAATTTAATCCGACATTGAAAACATTAAATGAATTTTTTACATAAACTATTACAAAAATTTTTCAGGTAAACCAATTTTATACTTTAACATTTTATTCATTAGAATAAGTTAACCTTCTTAATGTTGTTGAAAGTGGCAGAAATTGTGTAAAAAAATCAGTCAAATCAGATGACTGCTTTATAGAACCAACTTTATTTTTAATTAAAAATTTACTTTATTTATTGATGCTTATAATTTTGATAATAAAAAAACTTCATTTAAATTGTTACATTTGTAAAAAAAAATGTTGTAATATTTTTATTTTAGAATGCTAGTGTAATTAAAAGTTGATATTTAATTTTGCAGATTGGATTTTCGAGGTACTTCTAATTTCCCTGACAATCCTAAGTTAATAGTTGGTAACGGTGATGGTACTGTTAACATTCGAAGCTTGGAAGCTTGCAAAAGTTGGTCTGGAAAGCAAAAGCAAAAAGTGTTTTTTCAGCCTCAAGTAAATGTTGACCACATGGGTATCTTAGCTGCCCAGAATGTATTGGAATATATCAAACAATTTGTCAACACATGGTAATCTGTTGTGTTAAGTTGAATGAATTGTTATGCCATTTTTTCATGTAATTGTTTCATCATGTTGTTTGTGCCTTTATGTCATCATGTGTATTTAATCCATTTTCAAAAAAATAAAAAATAAAATAAAACTATTTTAAGCACACAAAAAAGTGAAGTGCCATATATAACATGCTACTTCATGAAAGTACAATTTTTAGTACTAAGCAAGGTTTTTATTCAAAATTTTACTTAAAACTGATATTTTGCAAATTATAAAAAATTCATTTATTATTGCAATACATCATATCATTGTTGCCCAATTTAAGAAAATTGTTATAGAAATTTTTGAAAATATTTAAATAAGTCATTTTGGATATTGACTTCAAAATAATTTATAAACTGTAGCTCTTGTTTTAATTTAGTAGATAATTTTCTGTTAATTGTTATTAATTATGTATAAAGGTATACTTTTTGAAAACATTTACATTTGACATTTATCAATATTTAAGTAGAAATGCATCCTGATATCTTTTGAAGAATGTTGTTATAATAATTAAACTTGTTTTAAATATTCTCTTGAGTATTCGTTGGGTGAGAGAATAATTTCACTTTTTAACATTTTAATTACATTAAAAAAAAAAAAAAAAAAAAAAAAAACCACCGAAATTACTTTCTTGCCAATCGAATATTTTTTCATAATTTTTGAAGTTTTAACAATTATTAAATGTTTGTCTTAAATTTTTTTCTTCTATTATCACATGTAAATTTATTTAAAAATTAATCAATCAGTTAAAAATAAATATGAAAAATTTAATTCATATTAAAATTCAATGATTTTCAACTGTTTTTTTAAGGAGGTCGAGAAAGTTCTTTTATTTATGGTACTTATATTTAATTTATTAATTACTTAATTGTACCTAGCCAATAGATTGATTGTATTCAATCACAAAATATAATGCTCATTTGATTAGTTACAGTTACCTTTTTTTTATCTTGCATTCAATAGTTTGTCACATTCTATAATTCGGAACCAATGTAGCATGCACTTTTTTTCCTCCATGTGGATATTGTTGTGTTCATATGGAGGAAAAAAAAAATACTGTTATATACTGGATATTGATGTATCCATATGGATACTGTTGTTTAATGACCTTGACCACCAGATGATGAGTCGATGTTGCTTTCATTTTTTCATTAAATATGCTTAATATATGCATATATATTAAGCTCATTAAATATAAGCATGCTTTAATCATTTAAATTTTTATCTTGAATCCTTTATGTTTGATATTCCTCTTAAAATTATATTGACATTTGATAATCCGACACAATCAATTGCTTATCCAGCTTACAAAGATTATGCTTTTCTGGGTTTTTTTACTGTTCATTTACTTTTATTTCTAGATATGAATGTATTCACATTTTCTTGCCATTGTTCCAACGTTGAAATGGAGTGGTCTACTCAATCAATAGTTTTACTTATTTTCTTTGGATTTTTTGATTGCTGGAAAGTACATTCAAAGATTTTTTTCTTTTAAAATTGTGTTTGTGGTCCATCATAGGGCTATCCATTTTTGTCAGATATGAATTTTGAGTTTGATAGTAGCATGATTATAAATGCTTTATTTAATCATGCTACTACTACTATTAGATGAATATTATTAATATTATTGCTTGTCTCTCATATTTTGACAGTATAGATTGAAATAAAGCAGCATTAGTTAGTATAAGTCTCAAAGTTACAAAACAAATTTTAAAGGTTAAAGAGAGGCTACTATATTATGTTACTACTGCTTATGAAATTTTTGTTTCTGTTATGACCTGTGATAATGGAATTTGTTTGAATGTTTATTATTTAAATTGAGTATTAATTGAAATTTGGATCTATGATTTTATTGCTATCATAGCTGAATCAAATATTTTTTAAAGATATGTAATTTAATATGTTCTTGTGTATTTCAAATACACGACTTGCAGCATTAATTACTTGAATCTAATGATAATTACAATCCAAATATTTTAATCTGTTAGTAAAAATTATTTTACTTGTTTGAATTAATACTCATTTTAAGCCATGATATTTATGAAGTCTTTTCAAAGGTCTTTCTAACTTACAGTCCTCACCAGGATATTTTAATATTAGTAATGCTGTCTAATGCTAAATCATGAATTTTCTTTAATCAATTGAAATTGTTTGATTATATTTTTTATTTTTTTGCAATCCTAATTATATAAAATTGTTTAATACATAATAAAATTAGTAAAGTATTTTCTTTTAGTTAAATTCCAATCTTCATTATCTGCTTTGGTTTTATAAGATATTTCTCATTTCAATAAATATAACTTCTTGCTCTGCCCAATATCAAATATTGTGTTTATTTGGCATGGTGGATGTCTTGGATTTTATATTATCATTTTTTGCTTTAAAACTGGTGTTAGTTAAATGTGTGCAATGCTTAAAAAAATCTGTCGTAAAATCTGAAAATGTCAGTATAGTCCAACCACCGATGGTGTGGAAAATTGGAAGCTGCCATTGGACAGATTTGAAAAGAGTAGCATCACAGGGAAAGAAATGTCATTTAGGAAAGATTTTAATTAAAATTAAAATAGTTGTAAATTTGAATATGTAAAATTTTAAATTGCACAACATTAAAAGGAAAACTAGAAAAAAAAAAAAAAAAAAAAATTGCACTAAGTATTGTACTTTCTTCTTTTAAGGCAGCTTTGTGTAACATCTATCTGATTAAGTACCCTTAACAAATAATTTATTCATTTGCTTCTTAAATCAGATATTTACCATTCCATGTGATCTGTGGTTGGACTATATCAAAGTTGATCATTTTTCGTTCTACTAATTATTTTAAACTTTTCAATGTGTGAAGATTTAGTTTAGGTGTTTTTTCCTTGAATGTATGAGTTTTTAATTTGTTTTAGAGACCAAAAATACTGTGTGATATATTTCTTTCTGTTAAGAAAGAAAAGATAGGTTAAGTATTTTAGTTGTTATTTGTTGTTTATTTATTAAATATCACAATTTGCTCCTGTGATTTTTTTAATGTTAATTGTCAATTACTTAAGAAAAATTAATTTGACTGTTTGTTTAATGGCTTTGTTAGTAGTTGTATGTTTTGAAGCATTTTAAATTACTTAATCATTCATGCAATGTCATATCGTGCTGAGGGATAGTAAAAATGATAATTGTATTTTTCTATTATTTCTGAATGAGATTTTAACTTGCACTTACAACTTAGTAATAGTTTTGTTGTAGTAGCATTTTTTTTCTTTCAATAAAGAATAATTGATGTTTGATATTGTTATTTTTAATTACATATTAAAATTTGTATACATTTTCTGTTTATAAAAATATGTAAAGGGTATAAAATCTCACTTTGAGATTTGTATTGTTCAGCGTTTCCAACTTACACAGCATGTTCCAAATTCTCACAAAAGTTTTTGTGTACACTTTGGGACACCCTTTTTAATTGGGTAAAAAGACTTTTGTTGTTTCTTATCCCACTTGGCTGACAGCAACATCTAGACCAGGTCCATGAATTTGTGAGAAAAACCGACAAGAATATGATGATAAAAAAATGCAGCTTCTTTTTGTCTCTGACCTTGAGCCAGAAAGACATGGGGCACCCAAAGAGAGAAGTCTGACTTTACCCCACTTTCCCCTTTACCCCACCTATTATACCTCCCTGGTAGTGGGTACCTATTTTAGTTGCCTTTTACAACATACATGGACTACATTCTAATCCAGACCCACTAGGGAGAAAAAACTTATATTGTTATATGCAGCTGATTTTATTTTCATAATTTAACAACAGATTAAATTAGTTACTGAGGTAATTTTTATAATTAATGTGATTAATATAATTTATTGAGTTTTTAAAGAAATTTATGATAATTCTAGGGGAAAAAAACACCTTAATTTTATTTTTACATAGAGGTTTTTAAATAGAAATTCAAAATTGGATTTATGATTAAGCTACTAAACTTTTTGAAACAAAGACTGACAGAAGTATTATTTTTTTATATATTTATTAAGTGCATAATACATGGTTATTCTACTATAATTTCATAATATGTTAATGGAATTTTTTTACTGAAGTTTAACTCGATTTTTATCAGTTAACTTGTTTTTGGATACCTTATTACATGAAAGTTAATTATGCAGATTTAAATCAATTTTTTTATTTCTAAGCACTTACTTCAACAATTGAATTATTTCTTTTATATAAAAATTATTTATTGTACTAAGATAATTCTTTCAGGAAGTAAACAAAACATGTAAATTTAAGATTGATACAAGATAAACCAAATACATAATAGGAAACATCTAATCATATAGAAGCTTTCTAATTTAAAGGCTCATTGGTACGAAGAAAAATATGAGTACTACTTTTCTAGAATATATTCTGTAATATTGTATTACTCAATATAATTAGGTCAATAACATCTCTTATAAAAACAAGTATGAAAAAATATTCTGAAATGTTAGATATTGCATTAACAATAATTATTTCTGAACTTCGTAATAATAATTTCCATTTTTAGTTCATTTACATTTGAGTCTTATAAGATAAAACTATTTGGAAAATTTATATTCAATAAATTTTTCTTCTTTATTTTCACAAACTTCCTATCACCACAATTAAGAATTTTAAATGATTGCCTTATTCAATATTTTGAAATTAAAGCATATATGTTGTGTAAAGTATATAGTTTCTTAACAAAAAAAACAAAAATATATATATATATATATTAAAAAGAAACCATTAAATCATAAATTTTCAATGTGATAATGATTGCAATGAGAATTCAAGTTTTAAACACTAAATAAAATGTTGTTCCTATCTGACTTAGGAACTGTTATCAGTTTTTTTTTTCATGAATTATTGAATTTTTTTTGTAGCTAATTAGTAGTATTTTGTAATTTAAAATTTTAATTCATTTAAGCATATTCATTACAATGCTAAACAAAATTGTAATGTATAGAATCCTTAAATTTGGAACTTGATAATAAATTTTATTTCTATATACTTCCACAAGTCTAACCTTAAAGCTCATGCACAAAATGCAATAAAAGATTGATTTTAGTGAAAATACAGCTCATTTTAACAATAGATTCAAAATAATGTTTAAATTTCTAATTGATGACATGTAGCAATTAAAAATAATTTAAGTAGCAGTTTATTCATAGCTAAAAACTAACTACAGTAACCTCTCTTTAATTCGGCAGTCGATAGTTCGTCACATTCTATAATCCTGCATCGATCCAGCCTTTTTTTTTTTTTTTTTAATGTTGATCTTAACCGCCAGATGGCGACGCGATGCTGCGCGAATTTTTATTAAACATGTACTTGTTTAATGTGTGCATATATATTAAGCACATTAAATATGAACATGCATTATATATGCTCATGTATTAAATTTAAACTTTTATCTAAATAAAATAAGAAACATGATGAATAAAGATGTATTAGGAAACATGATGAATAAAGATGTATTAGGAAACATGAATGAATTTAGATAGAGAAGAAATGGTGGAGCCGAAATAAAAAGTTTAAGGTAAGCAAGAAATTAAAATTAAAGAGTAAAAATGAAAGAATGATTATAATAATATATTTTAAATTAATTATAAAAAAAAAAAAAATTAGAAAAGAAAAAAAATGTGAGTGCAAAACAAAATACTTGTCTGTGCATGTATATGTATATCCCAAAACAAAAACTATGTCATTTAGAAGTTAATTTTTTTACTATGGAGAATTTATTATTTTTGGTACGCATCCAAAAAATCATGAAAAAAAATAATTATTAATCATTTTTTAATTAAATAAAAATCGTACTTCGTAAAATGTTTCAAAAAAACCCTTTTCAAGAATCGTTAGCTTTCATCAGCATGTTAATGTTTACAAAAATAATAAAACAAAACTATAATTAACATAAATTAGAATTCATAATATAGATATATAAAAAAAAATAAAGACTACATGATCCATTTTTTTAGTTTTCGTTGGATGCATTACCGAAAATTAAGATAAAATTCTTATTTTTTTAATTAAATAAAATTATAATTTTAAACATTAAATTAGCCACAAAATAAAATTGAAACATTCTGATACTACTATTATTAAAAAAAAAAACTAGTCTGCTTTGATTTTGATATGTGTAGAAATTCTTTGCAAATATTTTATTGAAATATTTTAAATATATGTTTTTGTTAGTTTCTAAAATATTCTTGAATTTAAAATGTAAAAAAAAAAAAAAAAAAAAAAAAAATGCATTTGCGATCGTTTTTATTTTTTTCTTCAGTTCTTTTTAAGTGTTTTTTCAATTCCTACTATTAGTTCACACTCTCCCAATATATATATTTATATATCTTGTTCAAATTTCCAGTCTTTAATAAAATACTTTTTATTCATCCACTCAAGTTCAAATACATTTTTTAAACTTGGTGGATGACTTGTAGTAGATGACACTTGATGTCAATACAGTTTTTTCAAATATCAATATATATATTAAATTTAATTAATTAATTTTTGTTTTATATGGGAGGAAAAAAATTTCTTTTATATAAGATATTTAGCAGGATATAAATTTAGGAATAAATACCGTGAATGGCGAAAAAAAATTTCTTTTTCAGATTCTTTTTTCATTTTGGGTTCTAGTCTGAGTCAAGACGGGGAAAAAAATGGAAAATGAAACATGTGAATAAATTAGTAAGAGAGAGAAAGTGTGTGTGAGAGAGAGAGAGAATTTTTTCTAACTTAAAAAAAATGAATGGAAATTATTTATAAAGGACTTTCTGCAATTTAGTGAAAAAAAAGTAGGAATTGACTTTAAAATCTTTTTTTTTATATTACTTGTTTTTATTTCCAATGGTAAGGCAATACAAAAAGGGGGAAAATCTTTTTAAATGTGTAGCGACACCTATTGATGTAAAATGGAATACAAATTGAACGACTTCTACTTTCACTGTTAAAAAAGGGAATTTTCCCGCTAGAATAAAAATAGAACGTAGTTGGCGTTCGAAGTAGAATAAAGATGCTGTAATTGTGAAAATTGATTATCGTCTTTTATTTTGCCGTCTGGATTTTAAAAACATTACGCAACCTTTACAAAACCGCCACAAATGTTATAGTAGTAAAATTTATCATTTGCAAAAATTATCTAAATTTTTTTTCTTTTTTAATACGCTTTTATTAGCTTCACCTGTATGTTTGTATTTATGTATGTAACTGACTCTTTGGGCTCGATTTTGGGACTGATGGCGCCATCTACTGGCGAATCAGTCAACTGATCAAAACCTACCTATTTTGTATAATTATTTTGTTTAATCTTAATTCCTTTTGTTTTATTTTATTTTATCTTAAAATTCTTATTTTAACTTTAACCTTTTTATTTTTAGGCATCGTCAACGGACTCCTAATTGTACCGATAGCTTTTGACCTTTTCGATATTCTGCTTTAATTGTTCTCAAGCAGGAGATGTTTTTCCTAAATTTCCTAAATTATAATTTAAAAAAACTAAAAAAAACACGCTTTTAGAGTTAATCAAACAAAAAAATAAAAAATAAATTAATAGTTTAAAAAAACAAAAAACACGCTTTTAGAGTTAATCAAACTAAAAAGTAAAAAATAATTGTTAACATAAGAATAAAATGACTGACGAGAAAATGAATGTCACTGTTCTAAAAGCGTGGGATGCTCGATATCAATCGTTATAATTTTTCACTAGTATTCCGAAATGCAGAGTTAGTTTAAAAATGTCATACAAAGCACCCCACGCTTTTGGGACCGTGACATTCATTTTCTCGTCAGTCATTTTATTCTTATGTTAACAATTATGTTTTACTTTTTAGATAGATTAACTCTAAAAACGTGTTTTTTAGTTTTTTTAAACTATTAATTTATTTTTTACTTTTTAGTTTGATTAACTCTAAAAGCGTGTTTTTTTAGTTTTTTTAAACTATTAATTTATTTCTTAATTAAATTTATTGCAATAAAAATATATACATTAATTCTTAAAAGTGTTTGTGCACTTTAAAAATATGTAGAAAAAGCGCTGTAGCCTGGAACTAAATTCGAATAAAAAGTTTAAAATTTTTATATTATCTCTATATGATATTGAATAAAACTAATCAAAAATTAAAAAAAAAAAAAAAATATTGAATCATATTCTTTTTATAAATATAAAAATGAAAGAGGGAGAAAAAAGCATGTCCCAAACAGAATCGTATGCAGAAACATTTTTAGATGAATACATAAATAAAATTATGGTCCGTTACTTTTGCATTTTGATAACATTAAAAAAAAAAGTTCATTTGGCTTTAATCTTTCCATGTTGCATTTTATTTATTATCTCAAAATGACTCGTAGTTGTAAGAAAACAAAGAACACCATTTGAAAATTGATTATTTTTCATTACAATAGTGATAAATCAGTTCGGTGTATCTCTAAATCAATAAATTTAACCCATTCTGTGATACAATATGTGATAAAAAGCTTCAAAGTAAAAATCGGATCAAAATAAGGTAAGAAAAGTTCGTGCAGTAAAGTCAACTCCAACTGTTCAGAGATTTATAGTTAGAAAATTAGTGAAAAATCCACATTTGGGTGCTGTAAAATATTCTACATAATTTACTGAAAGATTTTCTATTTCAATTTCACTTGAAACTAGTATTTCTGTTGTTGTTGTTACCTTTGATTTTATTAGAACTTAATCCATACAAATTTGGCGCTTACAGTAAAAAAAAAAAAAAGAACACATAAAAAAATCAAAAGTACAAAGAGAAAAAGACCAGACATTCTTAACAAAAACGACCAAAAAGCCTTAAAAACAAGTTAAAAATTCTATAAAAAATTTAAAAATCTAGAAGCACCATAATAAAAGTCCATGTAATCAGGACACGTTTTCTCTGGCCCTCTGGTCTGGGATCGGGGATGAGTGGGAAAATTTGCAAAGAGGCAGTTGCCGATGTTAGATTAAGAACTGGACACGACTGTCTGGTTGAACATCTGCCCAAAATAGGGATTGTGAACTCTGATACATGTATCTTATGTATTTAAGACAGAGAAAATGAATAAGGTCCATCTACTTGTTTGCTTGGGACTGGACTCTAACTTACAACAGAATGGTGATATGGGTACTTTTTACTGGAGGACCAGAGGAAACATGTCCTAATTACACGGACATTTATTAGGGTGCTTCTAATTTAAAAAATTTTTATCCTTAAAACATTTAACTTGCTTTTGTCTTTTGGTAATTTTTTTTAAGAATGTATGGTCTTTTCCCTTTTTAATTTTGATTTATTCATATATCCTTTTTGTTTCTACGGTAAAGTGGCTAAATTTGTATGAATTGAGTACCAATAAAGCCACAGGTAATAATTACAACATTAAATAATTGACAAAATAATAAAAATTTTAAATATATGGTAAACTTAAAGAAGACACGTGACATTACAAAAGAGAAATAAAATTAAAGAGAGATAGAGAAGGGATTTAAGAAACATCAAAGTTATAATTTAATTTTTTTGTTAAAAATGTCTGATTTTCTCCCTTCGTAATTTGATTTGCTTATAGGTTCTATTTGTTTCTATGGTAAGTGGCAAAATTTTATGGAAAGGAGTACCAATAAAGCTATAGGTAACAACTACAACAACATTATTAATTAACATTATTATTTAACGATTATTTCAAATATTTATATAACAGTAATTGCGCTATATAAAAAACATTAAGTAACAAATAACCAGTGCATGAATGAATCTTTTATTAACAGATTGTTTTTTTTTTTCAAATTTAAATAAATTCTTAAAAAAATATTTTGCTTATTTAATTTATTCAATTTATTTAAAATTTTATAGTATTTAAAAACAATTTAACCCAATTTTTAGATTTTGATCGAATTTAACTCTTGTCCTTGTTGACATGCATTTTAGTTAATGCATTTAGCAAAATGGTTTACTAAGAACAAAAATGCAGCTCACCATTTTATCATATCGGCCGTGGGCAAATATTGTCGAAATATTAAGAAAAGTAAGTACTTGCTTCAGCGCAAACAGTTGGCATTGATAAAAATGAATAAATATTTCTCGCATGTTCTAGAGGAGTATGCAAATAGAAATGACTCCCCAGTTGAATGGCCTATCGTTATTTTGTTTTGTAACGATGAATTTTTTCCCATTCATATCAAATCAAGTACAGCAAATCTGAATACAGAATAAAACTATTGTGGTGGATGCTGATTAACTGACTTAATTAATCAATTTTAATTAATTAATTAACTGATTCTTTTTATTAATTGTTGTAGCTAGCATGTTCTAGATGACTATGCAAATAGAAATGACTCTCCAGTTGAATGGCCGTTATTTTGTTTTGTAACGATGAATTTTTTCCCATTCATATCAAATCAAGTACAGCAAATCTGAATACAGAATGAAATTATTGTGGTGAATGCTGATTCACTGATTTAATTAATAAATTTTAATTAATTAATTAACTGATTCTTTTTTATTACTTGTTGATAATCTTTATATTAAATAACTGACATTGATGAAAATAAATAAATGTTTCTAGCATGTTCTAGATGACTATGCAAATAGAAATGACTCTCCAGTTGAATGGCCGTTATTTTGTTTTGTAACGATGAATTTTTTCCCATTCATATCAAATCAAGTACAGCAAATCTGAATACAGAATGAAATTATTGTGGTGAATGCTGATTAACTGACTTAATTAATCAATTTTAATTAATTAATTAACTGATTATTTTTTATTAATTGTTGATAATCTTTATATTAAATAACTGACATTGATGAAAATAAATAAATGTTTCTAGCATGTTCTAGATGACTAGAAATGCAGTTGAAATAACGATGAATTTTTTCCCATTCATATCAAATCAAGTACAGCAAATGAATACAGAATGAAATTATTGTGGTGAATCTGATTCTGACTTAATTAATCAATTTTAATTAATTAATTGAATGGATAATCTTTATATTATCGAAAATAAATAAATGTTTTATTTTGATTTAATTAACTTCCAGTTGAATAACGTTATTTTGAATCTGAATCTTTTTTATTAAGTCTTGACTATCTTTATTTATATTAAATAACTGACTTTGCAAATGAGTATTACGCATTCAATTTAGTAGAGATGGGAGAAACTGTTAATTTTTGTTGGCCGTTTTATAATAAATTAGCGATTAATTACAGTTAAATTTAACACTCCTCAATTTTGTAATGTGTGGATAAATTATGTTCATGAACGGATAACGTTAATTTGAATTGTAACTCAAACTGTATTTATCGAGAGATCTACCAAGAGAAACGTTACATTTTTGTGTTTTATTTTCTATCCAACAATTGCACAGAATTTGTTTTCTATCAGCAGAAAATTAAATTATATAATTTATTATACAGGACTAAAATAATTAAATTAGATTTTGATTTTTTTTATTTTCTTGAAATTTTATATTAGAGGAGGTATTATTTTTACAAAACTGTTTTGGTAGATATGTTTGATCATAAAGAATATGTTGATTAATTAAATAAAATGAAGGATTTTTCTATATTATAAAAAGATCGAAAATTCTCTAAAAGCAAATGTAGTTTTGTATATATGAACTTTTTTATACTTAAATATTAATAACATTTTCTTAAATGCATTTTTAAAAAGAAAACATTCATAAATTTATGCATAAAAATCGATCCATCGATAATCTGATGAACCATCTATAAAATATATTCTCTATTAAAAAACACTTTTAGAATAATTTTTTTTGTCTAATATTTCTTAATATATTACAAAGATTCATCATTGGTTGGTTTTAGTGCACAATCTAAAGTTTTGTTTATAAAAAAAAAATTAATAAAATTGCTGAATTAAAATTAAGAAAAAATATGCGTATTATACCATATTTTATATGTATCATGTGATATCATAGCCACCCATCATATCTTCAAATGGTCAGAGTAATCTCATTTGAAAAATATTCATTGTAATATATATCTATGATTTCATCACGCAAAAGCAATTAAAAAATAATAAAATACAAAAACGACAAATAAATAAATAATAACTAGCAAGAAATAGGAATGTACAATATAAACAAAGTTGAAATAGAGCGCTTTAAATCTTAAATATGCTACATTTACAGGGAATTGAAAAATTGAACCTTCCTCTGCGAAATAATTTAATTTTTTAGTATTAAAATCAGCAGCTATTAACAAACCCTCCTACCGAAGAGTTGAATCAACCTAAGTTAAAATTGTCTCTACTCCTAACGCCATCTAGCATGGAAATCGAGTACCACAGATAAATACGTTACGTTACGTACGTTAATTCTTCGTTTCGTAAAACGCAGTTGACTGCTAATTCTCGTCTACGTACGTAGCTCATTTAAGAACTGAGTTAATATTTGCATAAGCCTAAAATTTAGTTCATTAATAAAGCAATTTAATTAATTCTGTTTTCTAATAATACTATTTTAATTCCATATATTGTTTCTATAAAAAGTAATAATGTTTTATTTTTTATTTTTGCAGTAATGTTGGGAAAAACAAAATCCGTATAATTTTCATATATTTTTCTATTACTAATTTAATGAATTTTACCAATTGCCTCGTAAAGTATTCTCAAAAAACAATGAATTCTGTTAGAAATTTAAATTTTGTCACTACATTATTATCCAATATTAACCAGTTATTATATTAATATCAGTTATTAAGGGTAATCTTTCTCAAGTAAGCGCAAGGAATAAACACTTTTGGGAGCCAGTATATTAATCTTTAATAAAAAACATTATTACTATTTATAAAAAAAAGCAAAGACATCGCATAAATTCTGTAAAATAAAATATCCATGCCATAAATAACATTTGAAAATCCTTAATTAAATAAAGTGTTTTTGATATTTATTTCTAACTGATAATAGCCATATCAAAAAGATTCAGTATTCAAATATTTAATTTATTCTGCTTCGGGAAAATAAAGTCAGTGTAATAATAAGAAGACATTTTTCACCCTGACTCGAATATATGCAGCTATATTCTGGCATCATGGTTCCTGTCATACTGCCATCCCCTGTTATTCTCGAACTACAGAAGGTGTCAATGGCTACCAGGATGATCTAAAAATATCAGAAAAAGAGTAAGTGCAATTGATGTTTCGCCACTTACTAGTTGTGCTATGCATAATAATAATGTTAATGTCAATAGTACTGTAAATGCTAGCAAAACTTTTAAATTAACTTAAAGATCTCAGCTGATTGATGACTATGATTTAAATCACGCTTAAAACGACATATTGCAAAAGCAAACTTTGCCTTCTCGGACAATGCCAATGGTGACCTTAACATACAAAATAATTCTTTATCTGAAGAGGTAAGGGATGGAGAACCTCTCCCCTCTACTCGAGTCAAAATTACCTTCAATTAAGGTTAGACAATGCGAAAACTTGAAATAAAATCTTGCCTTAATTGATAGGAAATTTGAAAAAAAAATTAAGATGAAATTGTCTGGCGAATACTTTAAGTGCTTTTCAGATCAATATAGAGAAATCACTGATTGAAATCCCACGAGAAAGTCGCCAATCTTGCAACCCGGAATATTTATCCAATTTCTTTAGGGTTAAAATACCGTAATTAGAGGAATTAGTAACTTCTTTTTCCGAACCAATATAATGATTACTTTAGTACTACTTTGATAGTTATTTGCAGAATTTTTGTTTATAGTAAATAAGAACAAAAATATATATTCTTTTAAATAATCCTTCCGATATATTATTGATCATTCCGAGAGTATTTTTATAACATATGTCGCCACTGATACAGAATACAAACTTTTCCACTCATGAAAATACGAAACAAACGACAAAAACGATTTTATAATAACTTATACTTCATTATCAAGTAATTATTTTCCTTTTAATGCTGTTGACATAGTTAAGATTTTGTGGCAACCGCTATTTGAATTCGCGAGGAAAAATGTAACTTTTTAATTTTAGAATGTTAATTAACGGACGTAAAAGACGTTTGAAAAGTATTAAAATTTTTCTATGGTTTTGTGATGTTGTTCTTGTTTTCTTCATTCATTTGATATAAATATGCAGAGACAGATATTAGTGAGGCATTAAAAATACCATTTTTGCCTCCAACAAAGGATATATCAGAATAAAATGTAAGTTTTTTGTATTTAAAAAATAAAATGTAAATTTTATCATTCGAATTCGACTTTGTAAACAATATGAAATATTTTTTGACAAAAGAAAAAAAAATTGACGTGTTTGCGACTAATTTTGGCGTAATTTAATGTAATAACGATTATTATTGTTATTAAAATAATACATGATTTTTGAGATAGCAAAACAAATTCCACGTAACAATTTGACATTAAATCGATAAAATTTGGCGTAAAAACAATTTAGGAATAAAATTTTGGCAAAATAGTAATATATATTTAGCGTTAAAGCGATAAAACTTAGCGTAAAAGCAATTTAAAGATAAAATTTGAATTAACGACATTGAACTTCTGCAGCCATTTTGTTTGTTACTTTGCCACTTTGGCGTAATATCGTTTGACCGCGAAAACTACCTGGTGCATTCATTATGTTTACTTGGCGACTTGGCATCCTGGCGATGCATTTGGTAGAAAGGGTACACGATTTTACATTTTAATCTATTCTGTTAAATAATCATTCCTATAAATTATTTATTATTCCGAGATTATTGTTCTTATAAGTCTATTGTCTGCCAATGATACAGAATATAAACAATTTGTATGATGTTGCCACTCATAAAAATACGAAACAAATAACAAAAACGTTTATTAATAACTTATATTTGATTACCAAAAATTTAATTTTTTATTGCTATAGTTAAGGTTTTTGTTGTTGTTATCGTGTCCATGGATTTAAAATATTAATATCAAAGTTAGATATACATTCCTTATGTTCCTCCATTATTGTTAGCATTCCTTCGTTTATTGTGCATTATTGCTTTTAATGCAAACTTATTGCAAATAAAATAAAGAAAATATGAATAAATTGAATATTCCTGCTGAATTATTTAAAAACAATAAATTTTCTTATTTGATTTTAATACTTTTTTTATCTAACAATTTATATAAAGGGCACTTTTAAACAAATTAATTATTTTAATAAAAGTTTAACTAAATTAATTTATTATTATAAAATTAAAAAAAATTATTTTAATAAAACAACTATTTTGATCCATTTAATTCTGCATATTAGCAGAAAATACCCATCCTAATACATATATATAGAACAGGGCATCTTTTAGATGTAATGTAGGGGCTCAGTAATAGTAGAAGTACTAAAGTACCGAGAATAAGTTTCACATCAGGGATTTTGTGTTCCAAGTAGTACATATATACTGTTATTGTTAGTTTCTTCGTTTCCTAAAGATCTTCAGGAGTAACAGCAATTATTAACCACAATGTAAAGGAGTAATGAGCGTTGGCCGTAGAGCTGACAGCCTTACCTCTTAAAAAGAAATCATCTCATGTTTCGGAATCTGCCATTAAGCAGACGGCCTAGGCCCACCATAGGGCAGTTGCGCCATTGAAGTAGAGTAATTAATAAATAAGAACTTACTAACAATTTTATAGGTTCCTGATGAACAAATGTTTTAATATTAATTTGAAGCAAGGATGCATAGAGTTGTGAAGACAGCAGGCAGCATGTACTCATTGTAAATTAGTTGAGGGAAAAAAAAACCGAGACAATTATTTAGAATATATATATAATAGAATAAGTAATATATTATAATAAATAACTTGATGTGTGATATTATACTAATCTAATAAATATTTTGTATTTGGTTCAACATTTGTAGTAACCATGCACGAAAAGTGTAAGTCAATTGATTTTTATTGATCGATTTTTTTATGCTCATACCTAAAATTGTTTGTTCCGAACCATGTGACGGGGCCTAATTGCCGAGAAACTAGCATTCTCGCTCTTGGGGCCACAGGCTTCGGGATAATAGCGAGTTTTTACATAACATTTTTTTATCGTCCGGTAATTTTTTCTCCCTAGCGCGCATGCTCATATGAAACATTATTACAGATACGCAAGCGCAATTTTCTATGAGCATGCACGCTAGGGAGAAAAAAATACCGGACGATAAAAAAACGTTATGCAAAAACTCTGTATTGTCCCCGCGGTGCTATGGATGACTGTAGTGGTTCGGAATCCACTTTAAACCGTAGGTCCCGGTTTAATATAACTGTTGGACGTAGGGATGACAACTCTACCCCGTAAAAGAGGAAAACATCTCTTGTTTTGAAATCTGCTTGTTGGCAGATGCGTCAATGAAGAAGAAATATGTTACGATTCCAATAGGTTTATAAATATTTTTTAATACTTAAAATGTTTACTTTTTTACCATACTAAAGCTGGATAATTTTCCATGTTTTATTGTTTCATCAAAATATTTTCACACAAACTTATTAATTACATATTTGCGCATATTATGAAGATTGGTTTGTTTGTCGCTCTACTGCCATTTTTTGCATACGTTAGGCTAATTAGACGAAGACCTACAATTTAATGTGAATTCCGAACCACTACTACTATTACTACGCCACACCACTGTGCCTAGAGCTGAGTTGCCCCTATACAATTTGAGAATGATGCAGGTGAGAAGTCTGACTTGGCTCTGTGATGCTCTACAGTCATATGAGACCGTGATCTACGGTCTAAGTGGATTCCGGAACCACTACAAACATCTATGACATCGCCGGGACTCGAAACCGAAACCTGTGGCACCGAGGGCCAGTGTGCTAGATTCAGGCCTAGGGTGCCCTTTAGCCAACATTCTAGCCATTCAGGGCCCATTCCGAACTACTAACAAACATCTAGGCCCCCGCCAGAATTCGAATCTGAAGCCTGTGGAAGCAAAGGCCAGCTGGCCACCATATTATGAAGAGAGCTATAAGAAAAACACCAGCGGCAGTAATCTATATATTTCTGGTTTAAAGAAAGATTCCAACGTTAATTCATTCTTCTTATCTGAATAAGACATTATTTTCTATACGAACATTTTTTTAAAATCTGTTTTAGACAGCTCTCTGAAATTGAATTCTTAACCAACTGGTTAAGAACCCAATTGGTTAAAATCGGTTTGATATCCATTCAAAACTGATTAGATTTTTAAATTCCATCCTTGCTTTTGTTTTTTTCAAATTTTTTTGAAATCATGCCACAATAAACAATGTTATCTTGGCATTTTAAGATAGCGCAGGCCTTCTATCGCGATATATCGATTATGCTACCACTGTGGTAACTGCGATTTGTCATATCGCATATTTGTTTCACGAGTTGACCTCATGGGAGGTTTTAGATCCGGGAACGCATGAACTGATCACGTGTTTTTGGAGGCATGGCAATGACACTCCCTTCAAAATCACTCGCTGATTCGAGAATGCCGATAACATACAAACAAAGTTATCGGATTTAGGTCGTTTTGGTAAGAATGAAAACAACAAGGTAAAAGGACTTTCCATCAAGAAGCAAAATTCTATTGTTTTTATTTTTCATTCATTGAATTTTAATCTGCGCGCCGTTTTTCTTATTAAAATAAAAATGAGTTATAACATAATTTAAATGAGTCATAACAGTATTTTTTATTATGATAGACAAGTCAACTGAATCAGAATAAAATTTCACATGTTAATAATGCGATTTATCATACTTTCATTCATGTTTTGTTATTATTCGACAGTTGAATTTAACCTTTAAATATCCAACGGCCTGATGTCTGAGTGACTAGCGCTTTGGCGCTGGGTGTCACAGGTTTCGGGTTAGAGTCCCAGTGGTGCCATGGATGTTTGTAGTGGTTCGGAAACCACTTTAAACCGTAGTCCCGGTCTATGATCGTAGAACGTTGCGGTGGGGTAGTGTTACTCGCGTCCGTAGCATATCTTCAAGTTGCACGTGTCCTCTGGGTAGTGCTAAATGAGTAACGCTGGTGCAGCTATAGCTTATGGCATAAAGATAACTGTTTCTGTATTGCTAGCAGCATTAGAACCCCCCCCCTTAAATACCCATTTTAGATGAATTTCCTTTATCTGTATTATAAGTATGCTGTTTCTTATCCCACTTGGTAGACAGCAACATCTAGACTAAGTCAAAACTGTGGTCTTATGAAAGGAGGGAAAGGGGGGGGAGTAGCTTCTGTTGTGATGGAGCACCCGTAGGTAGAAGTCTGACTTGGCTCCGTGACGTCGACTTTTTACGGGGTAGGGTTGTCAGCCTAGAGCTCTATAATCATATTAGACCGGGACATACGGTTTAAAGTGGATTCCGAACCACTGCAAACATCCATGGCACCGGCGGGATTCGAACCCGAAACCTGTCGCATTAAGTGCCAGTCATTCGCTTATCAGGCCCTATTATAAGTATAAAAATAAATGAATGGCATTACTATCTTCACAAAATCGAGGCCTGCCTTACAGGTTCTTAATAAAGATTTTCCACGTATAGTCTTGAACATTATATCTCTTTTAGAACAAATCCACTGTTTTCATAGAATGTGTATCCTGCAATGGATGCCTATCATCTACTACTGGATCTGGAATTTAATTAAATTAACGTATTCTTTGGGGAACGAATGCCTAAAGTTTGGATCAGACTGTCATTCCTACTTTCCTTGCAGATGCAAATGCCCTGGCAAAATCTAAACTTATAATTCTTTCTAAGATCAAAACTAAATACCAAATTACAGAACTCAATGTCGACAGAAAAACAGCTACTATTCTCACAAGATGAAGGACGAAGCACCACAAACATATGAAAATTTCTGCTGACGACATTAAGGAATACCAAAAAATGTGCCACTGTCCTGATGTCCAGCTTACTCCTCATCATGTATTTGATTGTCCAACTGTTGCAGCCGCCATGCATTGTCTGGATCATCCCTCGGGAGACGATTTATAATCCGAGTTAGCAATCAACATGGCCAATATTGTTCGGGACCACCTATATTTGATTTTCTTGTACTTTTCAGGGGATTTGACAACAACAACAAAAAGTATTAAACTCAAATATTTGAAAATTTTATACTTTGCATAATGTTAAAATAAAAATAGCTGTTGGCTCTTCATGTCAACTTCGTTCACTTTTAATAAAAATTTTACTTCACTATAAGACAGGACAGTGTTGTAATTAGCCATTCCTGCGCCCTGAGACTAGAATTTTCATTTAAGCCGCTATTTTAGTAAGATTTATTTTAATTGCACTTTTCTGGCTTTCATTCCGGTTTTATCGATTTTTATTCTATCAAAATAATAGAAAGATTGGATAATCGTTCTTGTCTAATAGTTGATCTTAAATAATCTTTTATTAATATCAGTTTGTTAAAAATTCTCTCGCACCAAAGAATAGAAACGGCAATAATTAAAATAATTAATAGGCAAATAGTTTCGAAGAGCGACATTGATATTTGGGTAAGACTCAATTAAAACAAAAGCACGAAGAGCCTATAGAATACTATGTGGAGATGCAGTTTTTAAAACTTATATTAGAGTCGTTACTTCAAAACTTAAAATTTTCATTTTCACTTGTTAATTCGTACTTTTTTTGAATATTTGTTATAGTTAACAGCGAGGTCTAACTAATACCCTGGTACTACAGTTCATAGCAGATGTCGACTGTCTGCCATATTCCAAAATAGGAGATGTTTTTCTAGTAGGGTTGTCTTCCTCAAGCCTTACAGTAATATTAGAACAGGATCTATTGTTTAAAGTTGATTCCACCACTACAAGCATCCATATTTCCATCCGTTGGACGCTAGTCACTCGGATATCAGGCCTCCAATAGCTAGGTCTACAACCGAACAATGCTCATTTTTAAAAATGAATAGTAGAAGAAGAAAAAATCGCTACAGATAATTTTGATTTTTTGATAACGCCTATCTATTTGAAACAATAGAATGTCAAGAACACTGTAAATTTGTCTTTTAATAATGTCAAAAACACTGTAAATTTGTATTTAAATAGTTTTTCTGTTGTTTAGTTACTTCCTGGTGTTGTGTACTGTGTACTATACTTCCTGGTGGGTGGTGAATTACTGGTGTGTCATTTTCCATTATCTTTCAACTCTTTTCTTGCGCTTATTAAGAAATTTTTTCTCTATATCCATTTCTTCCGCCAAATTTTGTGCTTTCTGGAAATTTTGTTCAAAACTTGTAATTTGAAACACTTGTAATGTATTTGTAAACCTTGTCAAAACCATTGTATCTAATCCTGCAATTAATTTTGTTATACAATCTATTGACAGATCTTTCTTGTATAATGCTTTATTTGTTCGATCGATGCATTGTAGAATTTTATTCCATATAGAAAGAGTAGAGAAAATTTTATGATGAAACTGTTTTGCATTCAATACAGCTACCTGATTTGAAAAATCATTTGTAGTCATTCCATTACTTCAGCTAATTGTAAATACAGCGCCTTTATGGCATTGTCCTTTGATGATCTCCTTGTATCAGAAAAACTTTTAAGTGATAATTTTAGACCGTTAAAAAATGAAGAAATAAAAGAGGATGAGCAAAAATAAAATAATCTCTACACAGTACCAAAAAAAAAGGAACAATTTTTGGCGTTGTAGATGCAGCTTGAAGATCAATTAAATTTAGATTATGAGCTGCACAAGGTAGAAATATTGCTTAGTTATTGATATCAAAATGGGTTTAAAGAAGATATCTCTTAAGAAACAAAATAGAAGAGTTAAGGTAATTCTTACTCCCTAATATTTACCCGCTATATTGGAAAAGTTTTCAAATGCTTGCTCCCTGTAATCCTGAATATCCAAATTATTATCTTATTTTTTTACCACTTCCGCACTACCTTCGTTCGCTGGTGTTTCTGTTCTTAGGCATTTAACAAATTGCTGCGACATTGATCTGCATTCTTTTCATTTTCGTACCGTTAACGCGTACCGTTTCGCCGTAATTTTCGTATCGTATTATTTTGTATATCCGACAGTTGCTTAGACATTTTTAAACTAGAACTAAACAAAAATATTATTTTTAAAATTTTTTCTTGAACAGTTATAAAAGTGTTAGATAAGTACTGTACACTGTATATTAACTAATATTTATACAGCTAATGCAAGAATGTGACGTAATTTCTTCTGCTTGGATGCTCTCGTATCTCATATTCCTCTGCTTTTTTCTAACCAGACATTTTGCAGAATACAATAAAAACTTAAAAATACGTTGTATATAAAATCCATTATTAAAATTTTACTCTAAAACTCAAATGGTACATTAAAAAGTATTAAACGAAATTGTGTACAAATACATAAATATTTAGCATTGCGAATCATTTCATTGCACAAATACCAATTAAAAAAACCCAACAAAATTACCTATCAAAAACCCAGCTTACTAAAATTGACAGGATTATCCAAGCGCGTTGGTCACTTGTCTTAATATTATTATTTGCATCATTATTTTTTTCCACATACACATATATTCCAAGACACAAACATAGAGACTGCATTTCTGTATTCATACTGTAAGATAACCTAAGTTATGCAAATTAACATAGGCACATTGAAAATATCAGTCAGTTCCGCCATTCATTTGAATGTTCATGTTAGTCAACAGAAAAATCTAGGCAAAAGTGATTAATCAAATGTTTTTTTCAATTCCTTCTATTAACTCACATTCTCCCTATATATATCTTGTTCAAATTTTCAATCGTTCATAAAATACTTCTTATTCATTCACTCAAGTTCAAATACATTTTGTTTGAACTTGTAGTGGATGACACTTGATGTTAATATAGTTTTTTCAAATATTAATTCAGTAATTAAATTTAATTCATTAATTTTAGTTTTTTTTAGATTTAAGGTGCATATATCTACCAATAGATGGCGCCAGATAAACTTAAAAAAATGAATGAAAATTATTTATAAAAGATTTTCTGCAATAGAGTGAAAAAAAAAGTAGGAATTGACTTTTAAATTTTTTTTTTTAGAATACTTGTTTTAATCGATAGTTGTGTAGCGCTACTTTAAAACAGAACATATTTTTGGCAATAAACATCGTAGAATGAAAAGAAATTACATAGACAGGGACGTGCATCCAGACTGGCCCGTTTCTGATGATGGATCTGATCTTTTAGTCAGCAACAAAATAAAAAAATATTGATGTATTTCATACAATTTATTTTCTTATTTCATGTATATGTTACTGCACCAAATTTTATTTTAATTTGCAGTAATGAAATTAAATGGGTGCGTTAATTTCACACGGAATGATCCCTGTATGGTAACAAGTTAAATTTATTGTTCTTTTAGTAACACATACGAACTCAGCTAATTAGCTTTTGATAACCTTAATCAAATTCTTAACAATCTTCCCAGAAATAATCCTTTTTGTGTTATGTAAAAAATAAATTTCTAATCATTTAAAATTCTTTTTTTGGATAACTTATCTCTTAATAAATATCTTAGCCATTGCTTGCTAATGTGGTAAATCAGTTAATCACATTTTTCTTTTGACTGAAAAATACTTTTTTTCGAATTTAAACGAATATTTAAATATGCTTATCATTGGATCTTCAGTTGCATATAAATCTAAATAACTTTGATTGTTCAAAATTAAAAAAATAACGTTAAAAATAGTAATTAGTTAGAAGAGCGTTAAAAATATTTAAGATTATGCAAATTTAACAAAAAATAAAAATGTGAAGAAAAAAATGTTAATGTGTAAATGTTTTTTTTTTTAATTACAATTTCGTTAAGCTAGGATAAATAACCATAAAGTCAAGGCGTAGCATATGTAGCTACCGATGACACATTGAATGTCCAGCAAATGGTAAGATTTTTTTCTGGTGGAGAAGCACGTTTGTTCACGTCTATGTAAGCTGTGATAAAGATTCATAATTTCATTTTGTAGTGCTTTCTGTTAGACATTCCACAATTGTTGCTCCACACCTGAGATAGGATTGGATATATGGTTGCCTTACGCGTCTATGCATGGTCAATTGGAAAATGGTCTGATGATTTTATTTAAACAAGGGAAATTATTAATAGTATAGGGTCTCGCATTTATCTTAATACAAAAAGCACCCCATAATGCCTGTTTATGAAGGAATATGCAAATTGCCGCAGGATATCATGAACATGTCGTTGAGTTGTTAAATTTGCATGCAGTGTGACTTTCTGCCTTAAGATATAGCCTCCCCCCGCCTTTATATCAGTGTTAATGACTGTGTGGTTTTGTAAAATAAAGCTTGATTGGGACTGCTGTGTCTGGTGCTTCTATACAAGAATCCGATGATCATTGGCCCCAAGTTTGAAGCCTGATCCATCGCTGAACACTATACGATGTTTCTGCTGGTAACCAGGATGATCAGTTAATACACAACTCCAGACGACTCTGTCAATGTTGTGTGGTGAAAGGCATAAGTTTTAAAGCTCGCTGAAAACGTTGTATGGCGGACAACGATAACGTTCGAGCCTGCAGTACAATCATCCAATCTTGCCCTCGCATTTGTCCACCTTAGCTTCCCAGAGTCTTCACACCAACGATTAGCTCCTTGTAATAATCAATGTTACCAACAAGTTATATAGCCCTGCCCGTATGGTGAAAGTGGCGACTTATTGTGTAGTATAACCAGTCAGTTTATTGCATCCAGATATTTGACCACGTTCGAATTTTCCAATGGCTACAATGTCTTCAAGAAACGGTATTATTGGAATTCGATGAGAAATATAAACGCCGCCGTCAGTGCGAAAAGATAAAGTCTAAAGAACTTCTCCTGCTCCCAACTTATAATAATTAAATGTATCATCCACGAAAAAATTTTAAAATTAAAAAAATTCAAAAATTTTCCGATAAATATCCGAGAAAATATCAGAAAATATGCACTTCATGTTGCTATATATACATATATCCTGACCAAATCCTGAATCTGTGTGTTCTCCTGAAAGTAGGGAAGGGGGTGGGGGTGGCAGCTTCTGTTGTGATAGAAGGTAATTCTGTTGTAATATAACTTCCTGTATGTAGAAGTTTGACTTGGCTCCGTCGCGCAGAAGAAGGAGAGCAGTGCCTTTTGAGTGGATTTTTAGGTGGAATTACCATGCATTTGTATATCGTTTGGAAGAAAAAGTGAAAAACTCCCATCAGGTAGTCTGACAAACGAGGTAAGACGCGGAACATCACAAATGCCCTCGAGTATGCTCGTATTTTGAATCAGTGTCTACAACAAAGCCGCCAGCGAATTAAACCTCACCCCTTATGCTCACTAGAGGCTCACGTTGCCACTGAGCCACGAATCGGACTCAGTGGCAACGTGTTATCAATATATATAATCAGATATGCTTGTACGACTTAAGTTCTTTTCGACAGCATGTTTTAAAAATTCACGTTATCTCTTATGGATAATTAATTTTTTCTTTAATTTTTTCTGTTGCCAACTATTTTATTAGAAGATGAATAAACCCTGAATTTGCATTGATTATTATTGCCTCTGGAGGTTTACCAGGGCTTCTCTAATGTGATTAGCAAATCAGGGGAAGTTCTACTGTGCCCAAAAAGTGAGATCAATTATTAATTTTTTTTTAAAACTCTTTATTTATTCTTCCAAATTTATTTCATCGCCTTCAAAGTAATCCCCTCCGGACACAATGCACTTATGCCAACTTTTTTTCCAATCCTCAACGCCTGCTAAAAAGTCATTGGCAAGGATGGCCTACAAAGCGAGCGGCGATTCACGTTGAATCTCTTCAATGGACTCAAAACGGTGTCCCCGGAGTGGTCTTTCAAGCCGCACGGTCATTTTTAGCAAAAAAATCACGAAGAATCTATGCAATGTGAGCTGGCCCATTCAGTGTTTCTGGGTACCAATCGACATTTGATGCGTTTGAG
This sequence comes from Caerostris darwini, assembly GCA_021605075.1. Lineage (NCBI taxonomy): Eukaryota > Metazoa > Arthropoda > Arachnida > Araneae > Araneidae > Caerostris > Caerostris darwini. Next base: position 309,495 of record BPLQ01015437.1, read on the forward strand.
GCTCAAAATGGAATTGACCGATCCTTTTGAAATTCCAACATCATCAGCAAGGTCTCTCATTGTAAACTGATGGTTAGCAAGCACCAAATCGTTAATTTTTTGGACGTGAGCTTCTTCGGTTGAGGTTGATGGTCGACCAGAGGGCTTTTCGTCTTCAACGCGTTCTCTGCCTTCTTTTAACTGTTTATATCACTTGTAAACAATTCTTTCCGACATAGGAATGTACACCGAATGCCTTCTGCAACAGTCTATACGTTTCCGCAAACAAAATTGAATGCATGTTCTTTGCTGAATTAATTCAGACATTTCAAAAATCGCCGGAATCAGTTTTAACATCTCACAAAGCCAAACGCAACTCAAACGTTAATGACTATTTTGGCGTCAAATTTCACACAGATGTCAAGGACAGTGCCAGCAATCTAAAAAAAAAAAAAAAATGAAACTCCTTTACCCCGACGAATTTTAAATTAAAAATTGGTCTTACTTTTTGGACGCAGTAGTATGCTAAAAAATCATCTTAAAAAGCATAATTTCCATGGGGAATAATCTTGGAAATATTAATAACCAGAGTATTAGCGATTTTATAAGCCAGTCGTTTAAAATAGACAGAAATTAGCAGAAAAAAAAAATTTGTTTTCATTCAATGTTTTATTTTTAGAAAATAAAAATTCTTCATTTCAGTATCAAGAAAAGTCTCCAAAATGTTATATTTTTGTATGCGGTTATAGTGAACCTGATCATAAATAATAAATCTTTTCTTACTAAGCTTAAATTTATTTGACTGAAAACTCCAAAATCAAGAGAATTAGACAGAGGCGAAAAAACATTATTATAACTACTTAAAAAGACTCTTTTTTTATATACTACTGTGTCCCAAAAGTAAGACCAATTTTCAATTTAAAATTCCCGGGGCTTTTGGAATTTCAATTTTTGTTTTTTTTTTGTGAAATTTGACGTCAAAATATTCATTAGTGTTTGAGTTACGTTTGGTTTGTGAAACGCTAAAACTGATTCTGGCGATTTTTGAAATGTCCGAATTAATTGAGCGAAGAAATTGCATTAAATTTTGTTTGCGGACACATGTAGAATGTTACAGAAGGCTTCGGTGAACATTCCTATATCGGAAAGAAATGTTTAGAAATGGTATGAACAGTTCAAAGAAGGTAGAGAACGCGTTGAAGATGAACAGCCATCAACTTCAACCGAAGAAGCTCACGTCCGAAAAATTAAAGATTTGGTGCTTGCAAACGATAGATTTACAATTAGAGATCTTGCTGATGATGAAATTTCAAAAGGATCGGTCGGTTTTGGGCCTCTAACGCGTCAAATCACGATTGGTACCCAAAACACTGAATGCGCCATTTCATACTGCATTGATTCTTCGTGATTTTTTTCGCCAAAAATGATACCCATATCATTCCACAACCACCTTATTTACACCGTGCGACTTGTGGCTATTCCCTAAACTCAAAAGACCTCTCCGGGGACACCGTTTTGAGTCGATTGAAGAGATTCAACTTGAATCGCCGCGCGCTTTAAAGGCCATCCCTGCCGATGACTTTTTAGTATGCATTGAGGATTGGAAAATAGTTGGCATAAGTGTCCGGAGGGGATTACTTTGAAGGCGATGAAATAAATTTGGAAGAATAAACAAAGAGATTTTGAAAAAAAAATATTTTGTCTTACTTTTTTGGCAGAGTAATACTGTAATAAGTATGCCAATGCTCTAAGATCTATAAAAATATGAATGCATGACTCCATACCGGTGAAATCTGCTCAAATCTCTGCAGAAGTAAATAAACAATCGATATAGTTTCGATAACATGAACACCAATCATAGAACGAATATATTCTTATAGAGGGTGTGTCTTAACAATATAGCAACAACAGAGTATTACTAACTTTCTGATAAAGACGGATAAACAAACTGACGTAAAATCGTACCATGCTTCTAATCTGATAGGGAACCTTCTTAAACCCCTCTCTGCAAAATTTCGTAGTCAAAAGAGACAATTAGTGCTTAACAGAAATCAATTGGCATTGGTGGACAGATTCGAGCCCATATCTCAAACTTTTCTATAACTATTAAATTTTTAACATTCGGATGTTAACATTTTCTAGTTTGTCTCTTTTGACGCTCAGCGTATTTCTCCTTACGCTGTTTCTACTTGTACCTCAATCCTATGCTTGGTGGATTTTTCATTGGCCCTGGCATAGAGCTACACCCGAACCTCCACTTGATATATTTGTTAAGAAAAGTCCTGTAATACTGGGTAAGTTTAACATTTTTTATTGACTTTAAAATTGTAATAAATCAAGTACATGTGCCGGGTTTTATGAAAATGATATTTAGAAATGTTTTATTTTAAAATATTGCAAGTTTCTAGTTTACATCATCATTTAACGGTGTAACTCCATTTAACGGCATAAGCATAAATTTACACTCGAACCTACAACTAATAAACCTATTAAGTAAAGTCCTGTAATATTGGATAGTTTATAGATTTATTTTTTTTAGCGACTTTAAAATTATAAGAAATCATGTAGATGAGCCGGTTTTTATGAAAATGATATTAAGAAATGTTTTATTTTAAAATATCGAAAGTTTCTTGTTTACATCATCGTTAAACTCCATTTAACGATATAAACCCCATTTAACCATTTAACGGTGTAACTCCATTTAACGGCATAAACATAAATTTACACTAGAATCTACAATTAATAAACCTATTAAGGAAAGTCCTGTGATATTGGATAGTTTATAGATATGTTGTTTGTTGTTGTTGTTTCTTATCCTGTGATATTGAAGGAAGCAGCTTCTCTTTGTGATGGAGCACCCGTAGGGTTTTTGATGACGCTCTTTTAGAAGACCGGGACCTACGGCTTAAAGTGGATTAAACCACTACAAACATCCATGGCAAATTCGAACCCGAAATACCGAGCGCCAGAACTCGTCCATTCAGGTCCCAAATTTGCCAACGGCACGCAGTGTTCCAAGGTGGTGACCGCGCCCAATGTTTATAGATATAACTTTTTTTAGTGACTTTAAAATTATAATAAATCAAATATATGTGCCGGTTTTTATGAAAATGATATTAAGAAATGTTTTATTTTAAAGTATCGAAAGTTTCTAGTTTACATCATCGTTAAACTCCATTTAGCGATATAAACTTCATTTAATCATTTAACATTATAACTCCATTTAAACATTAGACGCTATAACTCCATTTAACGGCATAAACAAAAATATACACCCGAACCTACAATTAATAAGCCTATTAAGAAAAGTCCTGTGATATTGGATAGTTTATAGATTTAGCCTTTTTTAGTGACTTTAAAATTATAATAAATCATGTACATGTGCCGGATTTTATGAATATGATATTAAGAAATGTTTTATGGTATCAAAAGTTTCTAGCTTACATCATCGTTAAATTCCATTTAACCATCTAACGGCGTAAACATAAATATTCACCCGAACCTCCTATTAATAAATCTATTAAGAAAAGTCCTGTGATATTGAATAGTTTATAGATTTAGCATTTTCTAGCGACTTTAAAAATATAATAAATCACGTGCCGGTTTTTATGAAGATGATATTAAGAAATGATTTATTTTAGAATATCGAAGGTTTGTTATCATCGTTAAACTCCATTTAACTGTTTAACGATGTAATTCCATTCAACGATATAAACCTAAATAAACACCCAAACCTACATACGTTATTTGTAAACCGTAATTCATAAATACGTAATTCATAAACCTATTAAGAAAAGGCTTGAGGCATTGGGTAAATTTATAGATTTAGCCATTTTTTAGCGACTTTAAAATTATAATAAATCAAGTACATGTGCCGGTTTTTATGAAGAGGATATTAAGAAATGTTTTATTTTAAAATATCGAAAACTTCTAGTTTACGTAATCGTTAAACTCCAATTACGTATATAAAATCCAATTAAGCATTGAACGTTATAACTCCATTTAAACATTGAACGTTATAACTCCATTTAAACATTGAACGTTATAACTCCATTTAAACATTGAACGTTATAACTCCATTTAAGCATTTAGCGTTGTAACTCCATTTAACGCTATAAACATAAATTTACATTCAAATTTACAATCAATAAACCTATAAAGAAAAGTCCTGTAATATTGGGTAAGTTTAATATTTTTAAAGTGACTTTAAAATTATAAGAAATCGGTTTAAAAATGATATTAAGAAATGTTTTATTTTAAAATACCGAAAGTTTCTAGCTTACATCATCGCTAAACTCCGTTTAACCATTTAACAATATAACTCCATTTAATTGCATAAACAAAAATATACACTCGAACCTATAATTAATAAACCTATTAAGAAAAGTAATGTCGCATTGGATAGTTTATAGATTTGGCCTTTTTTAGTGACTTTAAAATTATAATAAATCATGTATATGTGCCGGTTTTTATAAAAATGATATTAAGAAATGTTTTATTTTAAAATATCAAAAGTTTCTAGTTTACATTATCGTTAAACTCCATTCAACGATATAAAAACCAATCAGCCAATTTAATGGTAATATTTCTAAAAAAAAGAGTTTCATATTACTATGTACCAATGAACATTCACATGATTGTATACGTTTTATATCTGTGCTGTTTTTAATTTTAATTTCCTGATCAAAATATTTTTTTTTTCTAGTCACAGATAATAAAATCTGTCCGAAACATAAAGTTGAATGTTTATTCTGTTCAAATGTAACATAAATATTTGTAATAATTTTAAACTACAGCACTGAGTGACCTAAATGCCTTTTTTTTCTAAACGAAAAATCAGTGATTTTCTCTGAAATCCTGTGCTTTATCTGATGGTAACCAAAAATATTTTTATTAGTTTTTTGTAAGGAAATGAAAGTATAATTTTTATAATAAAATTAATGTGTTATATTTGCGTGTAAGTTTTATCTCTGTTACGGTCTCTGTTTTATCTCTAATTACGGTATTGTAATATAAAACTTAGTGTTCTAATTCTTTTTCTCTGCGGTTATTATTTTTGACCTTGCTTCTAGCCAAAAAAATTATGAATAAATTGTAATTAGTTAATTTTTAAAAAAAAAAAAAAAAAAAAAAAAAAAAAAAACAGACTTTCTGCCTCACGCGCCTGTTTGATGCCATTATATGACATGTGGCGCTATCTAGCGGCTTGATTAAAATTTTTTCTTTTACTTAAAGTTAATTGCAAAAAAAATTAAAGTAATTGTTTAAATTACAGTTTTTGTTTCAAAATTTATGTGACTGGGATGATTTTATTATATTATTTGTTTCCTTCAAATATTCTATTATGTAGGTTTGCTACTATTTTACTTTCTATTTTTTTTATTTATAAATATTTATTCATATGTTTTTCTTTACATATGTACAGATCGCTATTGTTATTAGGGATTTGCATCTATGATGAAGAATTCTTTTGGATTTCTTTTCATTTTTCTGCTTTTTTTTCTTTCCTAATACAATTTTCCAAAATCAAAAATCATCCAAATCTCATTTTTTTTAGAGGGCTTTAAAAATAGAAATTAATTTGAAATAAAAAAAGTCAAAGTGAGTTTTAAATTTAAAATGTTGCATATATTTACGAACATTTTAGTTCCATGGATGAAAACTAAAAATATTTTATCATTTGTAGCCATGCAATCGCTGGGTAAGCTAATCCAGGTCAAGCATTGGCCGGTCAGCTAATTTGCAAAGAGGTAATAGTTGAAAGGCCAACATTGCGGGGTTAGTAAGATAAGATGGTCTTTCTTCTTGGAAACTAACCAACCTCAAGTATCCTATTAAATAGCCGATATTAGCTGTGCTTTGTGTTTTTTAAGCCCAAAATATAACTCATGTTGAAAGCCCTTTAGTATACTAGTTGAAGAAGAAAACTGCAAATACCATTGGATTCAGGGCGTTAGGATCTATAAAAATCGTTATTACCTAAGAAATATTTTTTGTTTTAAGATAAATAAAAGGTGCATTTTAATAAAAAATAATTACGTATAAGGCAATTTATATAGATAAATATTACTTTGGTGAGTTTTGCTAAAACAAGTAATATAAAATTCCTACTTTTTTTTCCCACTATATTGTAGAAAGTCCTTTATAAATAATTTTCATTCATTTTTTTTAAGTTTATCTGACGCCATCTATTGGTAGATATATGCAACTTAAATCTAAAAAAAAAACTAAAATTAATTAATTAAATTTAATTACAGAATTAATATTTGAAAAAACTGTATTAAGATCCAGTGTCATCCACTACAAGTTCAAAAAATGTATTTCAACTTGAGTGGATGAATAAAAAGTGTTTTATTTACGATTGAAATTTGAACAAGATATATATAGGGAGAGTGTGAGCTAATAGAAGGAAAAAAAAAAAAAAAAAAAAAAGTCTAAAGCGTTTTTTTTTTTTTTTTTTTTTTAAAGATTACATTAATCATGCTTTCCGATCAATGGTAATAAAATTTTACATCGAGCTGAATTGAAAATATGCATTTAAACGTGTGATTTTACAATTTAGGAATTTCGAAGATGATTCGATCATGATAAATAAACATGTATCGGAAATTAAAATATAATTTTTGTTCATTTCGTTTCTGTATCAAAGCATCGTTATATTCCATTTTTAATTTTAAAGTGCTAGTTTTATAATCAATAGTTTATGATATTTATTATAGTGCTAGTTTATGATATTTATTATGTTTTTGTTATCGTGCATTATACATGCATATGCAATTTACTTTTCAATAATAGGTATAGGATAATAGGTTTTTAAAATATCGAAATACGTTGAGTAACATGTTGAAATGAAGAGTTCAAGTTGAAATAGATTTTTACGATTATTTGAAATAGATGTCTTTTATCTAAACAATGCTGCCTTACCGTTAAAACAGTGCCAGTTGGTGGATATTGAAATGGAATTTTATCGTGACATTATTATATTTTAAAATATGATTAAGAGATTGATAAACATCGATGCATGAGGAGAGCTTTTTATTAGCTTAGAAAATTTTATTTTATTTAACTTTTTTTTTCAATTCCTTCTATTAGCTCACACTCTCCCTATATATATCTTGTTCAAATTTTCAATCATTCATAAAATACTTTTTATTCGTCCACTCAAGTTCAAATACATTTTTTTGAACTTGTAGTGGATGATACTTGACGTTAAAACAGTTTTTTCAAATATTAATTCAGTAATTAAATTTAATTAATTTTTTTTTTTTAGATTTAAGTTGCATATATCTACCAATAGATGGCGCCAGATAAACTTAAAACAATAATGAATGGAAAATATTTATAAATGACTTTCTGTAATAGAGGGAAAAAAAAGTAGGAATTGACTTCAAATTTTTTTCTGTATTACTTGTTTAAGTTTATAGAAGGTGTACTGAATTTACTAAAATATGGCTAGTCAAAAATTAAATTCAAACCTCTGTACTTATTGATACGATTATGTTTTCAGTTCCTGGGGATGGAGGTAGTCGTCTGCTGGCCAAGCTGGACAAGACCGATCATGTCCATTTCTATTGCAGGAGGAAAACTAAAGGATACTATAAATTATGGCTCAATCCAACGCTTCTTGTCTATGGAGCACTGGACTGCTGGGTAGACAATATGAAGTAAGCGCAGCGGATTTTTTGAACGTTACTTACTTTTTGATAAATAGGCTATGGATTCTGGTAGTACGCTGATTTTGCTTATTCTTAGAGTTAATAAATTCGCACTGCATTTCGCACTGGTGTTGAAAATGAGAATTTGGAACCCATGCAAAACACGCACAGAATAATATATTTTGTTTTAAAAAACTAGGTAAAACTAACTATAATAGGTAAATAGGTATAACTATAATAGGTAAAACTAATATTTCCTCACATAGAACTCAAGTGTTAAATACGCATCAGTATATGTGTGTGCGCACGATGCACGATGCACGCACAAGAATAGACATCATAAGCCTCCTTGTTAATTTCTGTGTTTTGTTCACTCATAACCTTACGGAATCTTGCGGTGTAATATTAAATATAATATAATATTAAAATGAACAACTACCAACGTCTGGATAATGAAACAAATAATATAAAAAAAAAATTTTTTAAGTCAATTCCTATTGTTTTTTCACTCTATTTCAGAAAGTCCATTATAAATAGTTTTCATTCATTTTTTTAAGTTAGTCTGGCGCCATCTATTGGTAGATATATGCAACTTAAATCTAAAAAAACCAAAAATTAATTAATTAAATTTAATTAATGAATCAATATTTGAAAAAACTGTATTAACATCGAGTGTCATCCACTGCAAGTTCAAAAAAAAAAATGTATTTGAACTTGAGTGGATGAATAAAAAGTATTTTATGAACGATTGAAAATTTGAACAAGATAAATATAGGGAGAGTGTGAGCTAATAGAAGGAATTGAAATGAGGTGGCTAAACATAGGAAGACTGGAAGCAAGACATTTTGCAGAAACCTAAATGCATCATTAGGGAGTTTTTGCATACCGTAAGTTAGTTACCGTAGGACGTCCGTTAGCATTTTTCTCCCTAGCGCGCATGCTCATAGGAAACTGAGCACGCGCTGGAGTTAGAAAAATGCTAACGGACATCATTGTCCAATTAATGGAGACAGTTTAAATATATTAGATCCGTTGAGACAAAAAGACGATTAAGGAGGTGACACACAATCTGACATTGCACATTCTCGTTATCTATAGTAAACAATTGTCATATTTATTATTTTCTTTCACGTTATTTATTATTTTCCTTTTCTGTTTTCTAAATGCTCATTTGATTTATTTCATAACGATGGACGAATTAATGAAAAAAAATCTTATTATTTCCAGACTTACTTATAACACTACGACGCGCAGAACCACCAATTCACCCGGTGTTGACATTATTGTTCCAGAGTTCGGGAATACCACTGCTGTTGAAAGTCTGGTCAGCAGACATATACCAGATTGTAAGTTGCTAATACTTTTTTTTTCTAGTATTTTAAAAACCGACTGATGCTGTTTGCATTATATCGCAGTGTCTGGGACAAAAAATGCAGAGTTACACAGAAAGATCTTTATTATTCCAAGCATTAATCACAAAAACATGAAAAAGGCCGTTTTCTGTAAAATAATGGTAAAATCAACTTTTTATAGTAAAGTGCCCCAAAAGTAAGACCAATAATTTTTTTTTTCAAAAACTCTTTATTTATTCTTTCAAATTTATTTCATCGCCTTCAAAGTAATCCCCTCCGGACACAATGCACTTATGCCAACTTTTTTTCTAATCCTCAATGCATGCTAAAAAGTCATCGGCAGGGATGGCCTACAAAGCTCGCGCCGATTCACGTTCAATCTCTTTAATCGTCTAAAAACGGTGTCATCAGAGTGGTCTTTCGAGTTTAGGGAATAGCCAGAAGTCACACGGTGTGAATACGGTGGATGTGGAAAAATATGGGTTTCCTTTTTGGCGAAAAAGACACGAAGAATCAATGCAGTGTGAGCTGGCGCATTCAGTGCTTTCGGTAACAATAGATATTTGACGCGTTTGAGGCCCAAAATGGAACTGACCGATCCTTTTGAAATTCCAACAACTTCAACAAGGTCTCCAATTGTAAATCGACGGGTTGCAAGCGCCAAATCTTTAATTTTTTGGACGTGAGCTTCGTCGGTTGAGGTTGATGGCCGACCAGAGGGCCATCAACCTCAATTTCTTGTTCTATTCAAACTGATTCGTCTCTGCCTTGAACGCGGAATGTTTTGAACTGTTTATACCGCTTCTAAACATTTCTTTCCGATATAGGAATGCTTACCGAATGCCTTCTACAACATTCTATACGTTTCCGCAGACAAAATTGAATGCAAGTTCTTTGCTCAATTCATTCAGACATTTCAAAATTCGCCGGAATCCATTTTAGCGTCTCACAAAGCCAAGCGTAACTCAAGCACTAGTATTTTGACGTCAAATATCGCACAGATGTCAAGGACAGTGGCAGCAACCTAAAAAAGAAAAGAAAAAAATTTAAATTCCATAAGCCCCGGGAATTGGTCTTACTTTTTGGGCACAGTAGTATCTGGTACCAAGTAAGCGAATAAGGTTAAAAATACTCATGCAATTCATTAAAATATAGTTAAGACAGCTCCAAACTGAATATGTGTAGTGTTTTACAATACACTGTTATTGGTACATTGTTTTAGTGAATTAATGATGATGTATAACGGAAATGTACACCATTCCCCAATTAAAACATTTAAGTCCAATTATTTCATCAGTAGTACCTTCCACCTTAAGTACACGCTAAACATTAATTACGTGATAGAGTGTTTCCTTACATGATGAATTGTTAGTGGAGGTTTGGCTCAGTGATAGTCCAACATATGTCCATTTGAATTTGTCGGGATATATCAGGGACCAACAAACTGCGGGTCCGTCACAGTTTGTTTTGATTACATAGTCAATTTTACAATGTACAGATTAATAAACAAGTGCTTTTTTGAAAATATCTACTTATCAAATGTTAAAAAGAACAAGTGATATAATTTTTTTTTTTTAAAGTCAATTCCTACTTTTTTTTCATTATATTGCAGAAAGTCCTTTATAAATAATTTTCATTCATTTTTTTAAGTTTATCTGGTGCCATCTATTGGTAGATATATGCAACTTAAATCTAAAAAAAAAAAAAAAAAAAAAAAAAACTAAAATTAATTAATTAAATTTAATTACTGAATTATTAATTGAAAAACTGTATTAACATCCAGTGTCATCCACTACAAGTTAAAAAAATGCATTTGAACTGGAGTGGATGAATAAAAAGTATTTTATGAACGGTTGAAAATTTGAACAAGATATATATAGGGAGAGTGTGAGCTGATAGAAAGAATTGAAAAAAAAAAAGAACTTGACGGAAAATATACTGTAGTGTAGATCGGACATATTTTCGTATTGCTAAATGAGATCTCGCATAGCAGCATTGAAGGTACAATAAAAAAAAAAAAAAAAACTGTTAGATATCTTCATTATTTTGCCGCAATCTTCATTTAATTTCAATTTCTCATGTTTTTGTTATTCATGTTTAGAATAATAAGGATCTTTCTGAGACGTCCTGTACTTTTTACTGGTGCAGATGATTCACAATAATGAGGACAAGCAAATTGGACGGGAGTAATTAAATTAAAACTATTCAGATGCTACCCTTTGGGTTCATGCGAAAAGTTTTATTACGTGGTTTTGAAAGACTAAAGTATGACAAAAAAAAGATTATTTTAACAAAGAAATATTTGAAATTATGAAAACGAATTGCTCTCGATATATGTGAGTAATTTTTATAGACGTTTAACTGAAGAAACAGGTAAATAGATAACAGATAATAAAAAATAACAGATAATAAACAGATTCGTGTTATAAAATTTCTAGGCTTGAAAGGATTTGAAAGCTTTATACACGACCTAATCAGTGATTATGGGATCAAAGAAGCAAAAATTAGGAGGTGACGATACCATTTCATTACCACATATTTCCACAATTTTATTATGCATAAAATTATGGGCATTGGTTTGGGTAGTGGGATTTTTCGTGTCCTTGATCAGTTTTTCGTTTCCTTGATCACCTCCGATGTTTCTTATTGGTTTATAAAAATTTTATTAAACTTCTTTCACGTGATTTTATAAAATCGGTTGGAATTCTATATTTTTTATTTTACATTTCTTTCACGTGTTTTTTTTATAAAATCGTTTGGAATTTTAAATTTTATTTTGTTTTTAATTTCTTTCACGTGCTTTTTTATAAAATCGCTTGGAATTCTATAATTTTTTTTATTTTTAATTTCTTTTAAGTGTTTTTTTTATAAGATCGTTTGGAATTTTAAATTTTTTTTTGTTTTTAATTTCTTTCACGTGCTTTTTTATAAAATCGCTTGGAATTCTATAATTTTTTTTTTATTTTTAATTTCTTTTATTTGTTTTTTTTACGTAATTTTTTTTTTTATAAAATCGTTTGGAATTCTAAATTTTTTTTTGTTTTTAATTTCTTTCATGTGCATTTTTATAAAATCATTTGGAATTCTGTAATTTTTTTTATTTTGAATGTATTTTACGTGTTTGTTTATAAAATCGTTTCGAATTCTAAATTTTTTTGTTTTTAATTTCTTTCATGTGCATTTTTATAAAATCATTTGGAATTCTGTAATTTTTTTTTATTTTTAATATATTTTACGTGTTTTTTTATAAAATCGTTTGGAATTCTAAATTTTTTTTTGTTTTTAATTTCTTTCACGTGCTTTTTTATAAAATCGCTTGGAATTCTGTAATTTTTTTTATTTTTAATTTCTTTTACGTGTTTTTTTATAAAATCGTTTGGAATTCTATATATATTTTTATTTTTGCTATTATTTTTAGTACTATTATTTTTAGATTGCTGTTATGCTTTTTGTTCTTACATTAAATTCAAAATTTTATAATAGCCTGTATATCGGGCTAGCCAATTAAAAATTTTTTTTATTTAATTAGTATCAAGCAGCAACTATGGCAACTTTTCATAATAACTTTCAGACGATTGTATTAATTCAATCTCTTGTATATAGTATAATTGCTCTTGTATCATGGCTTGAGGAGATAAATGACAACATGCACAGCAAGCGGTTAAAGGAAGATTCTCAGAATTTTGTTCATTGGTTAACAAGAAATCTTCATAAAATAAATCGTTTCACGCCAAAGCTACAGTTATTCCTCTTTAAACTGATTGTGGATGAGATTTTTTGTCATTTTTTCATAATACCATGTAACGTTCATATTTTTAATCCGAATGCCGCTTCAATGTATACAGCAAATATGAAAAGTTTAATACAAAAGGCCATCTACATAATTTCTATTCAAATATAAATAACTCGTTTCAAGCATCTTTTTCTCATATTCGGAGGTACTCATGGCCGGATGACTAGCGCTCCGTGCCGCAGGTCCCGGAGGTGACATGGATGCTTGTAGTGGTTCGGTATCCCCTTTAAACCGTAGGTCCCTGTCTAATATGACTGTAGAGAGCTAGGCGTAGAGGGCTGTGAGCTTTACCCAGTAAAAAGAAAAACATTTCATCTTTTGGAATCTGTCAGTTGGCCGACGGCATAGGTCCACCATTAAAGATTTGATTTGGTTTGTCCTCCTACAGTCATTTTGTACACACTTTGGGCTATTTCGACCGACAGCTATTATTTAATGTGGATTCCGGACCACTAACAAACATCTATTCCACTGCCAGGATTTGAACCCGTAGCACCAAAGGCCAGAGCTCTAGCCAATTGCCATCAGCCCGCTTACCATTGAAGAAGAAGAACTATATGTTTGGAGGAAATTTTAACTGATTTTGATTTTATTTATTTAAAGATAACGTTTTATTTCATGTGCAGTTATGCGGAAAGCGATGTATGCTGAGTATTACATGGGGATCGTCGAATATCTGAAGGCCCTAGGCTATCAAAAAACGACCGAAATCAAAGCTGCTCCTTATGATTATAGAAAAGGACCAAGTGAGTAGTTTCGCAATAATTTATATTGCATTTTATCTTGCAAACTCTTTTTTTTTTTTTTTATACTTTTGAGTTAATTTCATAGCAGTGTGTCCAAAAAGTAAAACCAATTTTCAATTTAAAATTCCCGGGGCTTATGGAATTTCCATTTTCTTCTTCTTTTTTATGTTGTTGGCACTGTCCTTCATATTCATGGGAAATTTGACGTCAAAATATTCATTAGTGTTTGAGTTACGTTTGGCTTTGCAAGACGCTAAAACTGATTCCGCCGATTTTTTAAATGTCTGAATTAATTGAGCAAAGAACTTGCATTCAATTTTTTTGCGGAAACATATAGAATGTTGCAGAAGGCATTCGGTGAGCCTTACTATATCGGAAAGAAAAGTTTAGAAGTGGTATAAGTTGTTCAAAGAAGGCAGAGAACTTGTTGAAGACGAAGAGCCCTCCGGCCGATCATCGACCTCAATCGACGAAGCTCATGTCCAGAAAATTAAAGATTTGGTGTTTGCAAACCGTCGATTTACAATTAGAGACCTTGCTGACGATGTTGGAATTTCAGAAGGATCGGCCAATTCCATGTTGGGCCTCAAACGTCAAATCTCGATTGGTACCGAAAACACTGAATGCGTCAGCTCGATGATTCTTGGTACTTTTCCCCTAAAAATGAAAACCCATATCGTTCCATAACCACCTTACTCCCACCATGCGACTTATGGCTATATTCTAAACGCAAAAGACCACTCCGAGGACACCGTTTTGAGTCGATTGAAGAGATTCAACGTGAAGGCCATCCTTTCCTATGACTTTTTAGCATACATTGAGGATTGTAAAAAAAAGTTAGCATAAGTGCATTGTGTCCATAGGGGATTACTTTGAAGGCGATGAAATAAATCTGGAAGAATAAATAAACAGTTTTTTGAAAAAAAAAAATAATTGGTCTTACTTTTTGGGCACAGTAGTATGTCGATGAAATATAAAGATAATGCTATTTAAAAAATGGAAATTTTTCTTTTTAGATGAAATGGAGGAATATTACGCCAACATGACGGCACTAGTTGAAGAAACGTACTACGGAAATTCGTTCACACCAGTCACTATTGTATGTCACAGTTTGGGATGCCCTCTTACTTCTTATTTCCTTAACACGAAAACTCAAGAATGGAAGAACCAGTACATCAAAGGACTCATTTCACTAGCAGGAGCTTATGGGGGAGCTGTTAAAGCATTTAAGACATTAGTAACAGGTAGGATATTTAAAAACTTATTTCCTTTTTTCAATTCCTACTATTAGCTCACACTCTCCCTATATATATATATCTTGTTCAAATTTTCAATCGTTCATAAAATGCTTCTTATTCATCCACTCAAGTTCAAATACATTTTTTCTTTGAACTTGTAGTGGATGACACTTGTTGTTAACACAGTATTTTCAAATATTAATTCAGTAATTAAATTTAATTAATTAATTATAGTTTTTTTTACATTTAAGTTGCATATATCTACCAATAGAGGGCGCCAGATAAACTTACAAAAATGAATGAAAATTATTTATAAAGGACTTTCTGCAATAGAGGGGAAAAAAAGTAGGAATTGACTTTAAAATTGTTTGTTTTATATTACTTGTTAAATCTCTGTAAAGAATACTGCAAATATGTTCAAAATTTAGTTAATTATAATTAAAAAAAATATTATCAGTTTTATAAAATCTTAATTGAGCGATCATCTGAAGTTATTTCTCTCTCATTTCAGCAAGATGAGATATCACGTTTTTGTGTGTGTGTGTGTGTGTGTATTTGTGTTTCCAGATTTTCTGTGGATGGACATATTCTTGATTGTTTAAAACTTGTAAAAATATCCACTCTCTCCTAAAATAAACAGATAAGCTTGATAAATCTGTCTCTGGTAATGTTGACAAACCGACACAACGTTGGCATAAAGTGACATGGCATGGAATAAAATGTCATGGTTTACATGAAATTTATACTATTTAACACTTTAAAACACTTCTGTTTTCGATGTTCATAATGTGAATGGATAAAATGAATGGCAAAGTAAATTAACGATAAAGTTACCACATAATGGTAAAGGATAAATGATAAAGTAAAGAAGTCACCATTTAAAGAAGTTGATATATGTTATTCAGGTCTCATCACTGGAGGGACCTGAATGGCCGAGTGGCTATCGCTCTGGCGCTCGGTTTCGGGTTCGAATCCCGGCGGAGCCATAGATGTTTGTAGTAGTTCGAAATCCACTTTGAACCGTAGGTCCCGGTCTAATAGGATCGTAGAGCGTTGCGGGGGCATTGTGGCTTATCTTCAAGTTACACGCACTCCCTGGGAAATGCAAAGTGAGTAACGTCTGAGCAGCGCTTGTCTTAAGGCAGGGATTGGAAAATTACGGCCCGCGGGCCAACACCGGACCGTCGGAAGGTTCTATCCGGCCCACGGATAGAATTTGAATTTGCTGGTCCGAGGCAAATTAAAAGAAATACATATTTATATATTATATATCCATCTCCTTTTCTACTTTGATTAAATATTATTTTTTTTCCTTTTTTCAAAGGACTGATTATCTTTTACTTTCTCTATTTGGGTATTTTTACCATGCCTTTCAACTTAAATTGTGAAGCAGTGAGATCAGATTTTCAGGTTGAATAAATTGAGTTTCAATCAAACAATCATCAACAATCATCAGTTGTTTCTAAATATGCCAAAATCAGAGTTTTGTTAATCATTATCGAAAGAAAGTTTCCCAAATTTAATATCTCACGCCAGATATGTTTGCTTCATCTTATATATGAGAACAAGTGTTTTCAACTATGAACCTTAGAAAGAAGACTGAAAGATGAGCATTTAGCCACGTTTCTCACAATTAGTACATCTCACTTCGAACCTCAATATAAGGAACTTTTAAAAAGTGAAATCGCAATTTCATTCATCTCATTAACATAGTTAAATTGTAATACTTGTATATTGTTTTTAAAATTTTAGAAAAATATATCTTGGCCCGCTAAATTGGTTTTTTTTCAACTTTTGGCGAAAAAGTTTTCCTATCCCTTCCTTAAGGCATCCAAGACAGCTAGCTGTCTAAGTGTTTGCCAGCTGCATTAGAAAAAAAAGGTCTCATAACGGTTACAATTCTATTACGAACTTGCTCTTCTTTTATGGCATAAGGACAGAGAAATCCAAATGTTTGGTCCATAAATACTGTACTGTTTCCAATGGATCACAGCTGCTGCAAGATTTTTCGCATACACAAATCGTATTACTGTATGCATTCTACTTTTGGTAAAACTTTCTATGACAGTTCATTTATCAATTGATGCAGTCGACGCGTAACTACAGCAAAATCTTTTGATTAAATACCTACTGAACATATGGTCACAGTATCTAACGGATGACCTTGCTAATTATGCCCAATTCTAGCCCATGCGCAAATGGAATTCTCATATATTATAATAAATATTACTTAAAATTTGCATTGACCGAGCGGCCATGGCCTATTTTTTTCTCTGAATTTATAATTGGGACTCAGTCCATAACTTGGTGCCAACCATTGTAAGGAACCTCGATTTTGTCCTCATTATTGATATTTTTCCTTAACAAAACTTATCAAAATAAAATGTATTATACAATTTGCCCGAAACTAGGCAATATAAGATCATATCTATTAGTAAATTAATAATAATTTCAGTTTTGCAATTTTATGATTACCTGATTGAATAAGATTAAGCACAATTTTTGATTTTGCATTGCTTTATTTTGCATCATTTCAGGGGAGAATCTGGGAATCAGAATTGTAAGTCAAAAAAAGCTGAAGATAGAACAAAAAACGTGTCCAAGCATGGCGTACATGCTTCCATCTCGCCATCTGTGGTTGCCGAACGAGACGATAGCAATGACGAACCATAAAAATTACACAGTCGCAGAGTATGAGCAATTTTTCAAGGACATTAACTACACTGTTGGTTATGAGATGTACAAGGATAATCTTCCCTATTCTGACACACACATTAAGCCACCTGGAGTAGACGTCATCTGCATCTATGGTTTAGGCTTGCCAACCCCTGAGCTGTAAGTATATGTATTATATAATACATTTAGTCTGAGTTAATTGTGTAGTTACTTAACTAAATTATTTTAAATGTAATTTAAGTTGCTTTGTTTTGCAAATATTCTTACAAATTAAGGCATTGCCTGCAATTTAATTTTAAGTTTAGCGCAATTAAAAAAGATTCAAAACTTACTTTGTAAAATAATGAAAATGATAAATTTTGTAGTACTTTTATTTGTACTGATGTGGATATATGGTGGATAATGTGAATAATGGACATGTGGTCCATGAACCTATCAATCTTTAAAATTGTTAAATTTATTTTAATGGATTAATGTAAGGAATAGCAATGATTTCTATGGGAATTTTTCTGGAATTACTCGTATTGCTCCGAAATCCCAGTAGTCATCATTGAGAGGGCTCTTTACAAACTGAGGTGAAAAAATGGGAATGCAGTACTACTGTATCCAAAAAGTAAGACCAATTATTTTTATTTTCAAAAAATCTTCATTTATTCTTCCAAATTTATTTCATCGCCTTCAAAGTAATCCCCTCCGGATACAATGCACATATGCCAACTTTTTTTCCAATCCAAAAAGTCATCGGCAGGGATGACCTTCAAAGCGAGCGGTAATTCGTGTTGAATCTCTTCCACTTCAATCGACTCAAAACGGTGCCCCGGAGTGGTCTTTTGAGTTTAGGGAACAGCCAGAAATAGCACGGTGCGAATACGGTGGTTGTGGAACGATATGGGTTTCATTTTTGGGAAAAAGTCACTCAGTGTTTTCACTAACACTTTCTGTGTTTTCGGTGCCAATCGAGATTTGACGCGTTTGAGGCTCAAAATGGAATTGACCGATCCTTTTGAAATTCCAAAAACATCAGAAAGGTCTCTAATTGTAAATCTTTAATTTTTTGGACGTGAACTTCGTCGGTTGAGGTTGATGGTCGCACAGAGGGCTCTCTGTCAACACGTTCTCTGCCTTCTTTGAACTGTTTTTACCACTTCTAAACATTTCTTTCTGATATAGGAATGCTCACCGAATGCCTTCTGCAACATTCTATAGGTTTCCGCAAACAAAATTTAATGCAAGTTCTTTGCTCAATTAATTCAGACATTTCAAAAATCGCGGGAATCAGTTTCAACTTCTCACAAAGCCAAGCGTAACTCAAACACTAACTAATATTTTGATGTCAAATTTCCCACAGTTCCGACAGTGCCGACAATCTAAAAAGAAAAAAAAAATGAAATTCCATAAACCCCGGGAATTTAAATTGAAAATTGATCTTACATTTTGGACACAATAGTACGGTATTGATGTTGAATAAATTATATAACATAAATGCCGTACCTTATCAATAAATAGATTATTCAACATCAATAGTTGTAGTAACAGGAGAGGATATATTGATACATGTGATTGATTAGATAATGATCAGATGAGCTTTTTATGGGGTTAGAACGATGAGGTAACTGCTTACTTTACCACTAGGTCATGAATCAATCCTCCCTTAAATTTAGAGCATTTTAAAAATCGCCGGTATCGGTTTTAGCGTCTCACAAAGCCAAGCGTAACTGAAACACTAATGAATATTTTAACGCCATATTTCCCACAGATGTCAATGACAGTGCCAGAAAACTAAAAAAGAAAAAAAAATTGAAATTACATTAGCCCGGGAATTTTAAATTGAAAATTGGTCTTACATTTTGGACACAATAGTAGCAGGTTTGCTGCGGCACCCGAGATAATAATGAATGACATATCTGCCATTCTAGGACTAATGATCTCAGGCTGGGATTCATAAAGAACAATAATAATTTCACGTTAAAAAGTATACTAGAAGAACTAAAATTTTACAGTATAAAACTCTCATAAGACCAGCGTTAACATATGCATCTGAAACAGGGTCACTAACAGCAGAGAGGAGAAAATGTTGGCAATCTTTGAAAGAAAAGTGCTACGAACTATTTTTGGTGGTATCAATGACAATGGAAATTGGCGAAGAAGATACAATTTTGAACTTTACAAACATTTTAGAGATATTGACATTCTAAAATTTATTAAATTGAACAGAAGGAGATGGGCCGGTCTTCTCATGAGAATGGAAAGTGATAGAGTTGCTTTGAGGGTTTTCAATATAACCCCTTTTGAACAACGACCAAGGGGAAGATCAAAAAAAAGATGGGTCGACTGTTTAGACTCTGATTTTAATGTTATTAAGATAAAAACTGGAGGTCCACAGCCAAGAAGAGAACAGACTGGTTGGATCTTTTAAAGAAGGCCAAGGCCCACAACGGGCTGTCGAGCCAGTTATGATGATGAAAAACTATGCTTCTTTTTCCCTATCATACTAGAAATGTTTTTTTACCCTCACAATTTCTATTCTTTTCTTAGGGTGGATTTCCGTAAAAGTAAGAATACAGACGCCACACCCGACATCCTATCTGGTCCTGGAGACGGAACAATAAACCAAAGAAGCTTGGAAGTGTGCTCGCGCTGGAAAAGAAAACAGAAGCACAGAGTTCGCACCAAAATTATTGATAAACTAGGCCACCTGTCTATGTTAGACGACAAAAAAGTTCACAAAATTATTAAGAAATTTCTCATAACATGGCGGTGACTAAAAATTAAACGAGTAATATAAATTTTTTTTTTAAAGTCAATTCCTACTACTTTTTCACTATATTGCAGAAAAGTCCTTTACAAATAAAGTTTAAATTTTCCTCTAACATCTGGCGCCATCTGTTATTAGATACATGCAACTTAAATCTAAAAAAAACTAAAATTAATTAATTAAATTCAGTTAATGATTCAATATTTGAAGAAACTATATTATCATCAAGTTTCATCCCCTACAAGTTAAAAAAAATGTAATAGAACTTGAGTGGATGAATAAAAAGTATTTAATTAACTATTGAAAATTTGATTTATAAACTAATAGTAGGAATTGAAAAAAAAGATTATAGTATTTGCTTCATTTAACTGGTTGGTGTTAATTTCTTAATATTGTTTGTTAGCACCTTCCATTTGGCACATGCTAATGAACTGTAATTCGAAAACTTTTCTCTTATATTTATAAACATAAACTTTTATACTGACATGCTAAAATTTTATATATTATGCGGTATATTAGTAGTAATTTTTAACCTTAAAAATATGAAAAGGCGCCTTCATATTATATTTAAACAAAGCTAAAATGTGCTGTTAAGATGGTTCTATCTATATTATATACTTGTAAATAGAGTAATTTGGCAGATAAAAAAATGCCATTTTAAATTTGGAACTCAATTTTGGCTTTTTTTTATTTGACATATTCCAGATACAATTCTTGCTGTTTTAATACATGCATCTATATCTATATTTATTTTAAAATTAAATATCTGACAATATCACTAGACTTTGATTGAAAATATTATTATTTTTTTTTAGTTTAAAAGATCCCTAAAAGTAATTTGGCATGTCTTTTAAGATAATTATATTAAAAGTATAATAATATTTCAATTTATATTAGATAAATTATAAATATAACTAAATTTTTGTTATAAGAAAATAAATCAAGATAATAAATTTTATTATAACAATAATGTTTATTTGAAATTATATTATTCTATCACGGGCATGCTATTTATTTCATATTATTCACTGCTTGTGCGGATATTTATCACTTTGTACTGTAAATATCGATGCCTTTAAACTTTGAAGCTTTAATTCAAAAGTTTGAGAATATATATCCATTCAAGGATGCTTTTCATAGATCTGAAGGACAATAATTCATGAAAGGATTAAAAATACATATTATGCAAATTATATTTTATTAATAAATATGGGTTATTGATAAATGAATTTAATAGTGTCTTGTCATGTCTTGCACTTCTATATTTTTTATTTTTAAACTGAAAATAGTACCATAATGTAACAAAAATTTTCAAATTTTTAATTCTTCTTTTAATTTTCTTTTTAAATATTTCGGTAAACATTTTTAATTTTTGATATTTTGTTTGCTAATTGTTTGTTGCTTGCTTGAATAAAATGTTTGAACAACGTAGTTTGTTTTCCTTTTTTTTCGATTTAAAAATCTGTCATTAAACATTATGTTGTTGTTGTTTCTTATCCCACTTGGCTGGCCAAGCCCACGAGCCCATATGGACTCATGATTGAAGGGGAAGGAAGCAGCTTCTGTTGTGATGGAGCACCCGTAGGTAGAAGCCTGACTTTTGCTCCGTGACGCTCTTACAGTCATAGGAGACCAGGACCTACGGCTTAAAGTGGATTCCGAACCACTACAAACATCCATGGCACCGCCGGGATTCGAACCCGAAACCTGTGACACCGAGCGCCAGAGCGCTAGACACTCGGCCATTCAGGTCCCAAATTTGCCAACGGCACGCAGTGTTCCCAGGTGGTCACCCACCCAAGTACTGACCGCGCCCAATGATGCTTAACTTCGGTGATCTAACGAGAACCGGTATATTCAGCATGGTACGGCCGTTGGCTATTAAACATTATTAAAGATATAAATAGCTTTCAGTATCTATTATAAGAAAAAGAAATTAGAATAATCTAAAGGAAGACTACTATTACTACTCCGCACCACATCACTGTGCCTAGAGCTCAGATGCCCCTTTATAGTTTGGGAATGATGTGGGTGGAAGTCTGGTTGGGCTCTGTGACGCTCTACGGTCATATGAGACTGGATCCTACGGCTTAAAGTAGATTCCGAACCATTACAAACATCCATGGCACCGCCGGGACTCGAACCCTGTGGTACCGAGCACCAGAGCGCTAACCACTTGGCCATAAGGCCCTCGCCGGACGACTAAAAGCAATTGAGAAAACTAAGCTGTCAGTGAGCATCGCTACTGACAACATCTGATCAATTTGGGCCATGCATTTCTGGGGATGGTCAGCGAATGATATGATGGCCAAGAGACACGAGCGAATGATATTGCTGCACGACAACTCTCCGTGCCATCGCATTTCCCTTGAACAGGGGTCTCCAAACTTTCCAGTCTTAGGGCCATACTGCTTACTCCAGTAAGTACCAAGGGCCAAAACCCTTTTTTAATTTTTCTGCCATTATCTATAATTTCTAGACTAGTCGACGAGTACGCGCTCTGAGCGAGCATACGCTTGCTAAATTCGCTGGTTTAATTACTACAATTACTATTGTGTGTATCGGTACGACCGTGATACTTGACGACATCTAGTGGTTAAAAGCGAAAATAGGTAGGTATAACTACTGAGGGTAACTGCGGGATGTTCAATAGTTTATAATTTGAGTGGGATACATTTCAATTATTTGTTAGTTGTTATGCATAAGTTAATTTTTCTGCTTATTATGCTTGTCATTAAGCTTTACCAATCAAGTCAATAAAACCGAGTTGTTATCCTTCTGTGTTATTTTTATCCAACTTATTACACCAACAATAAGCTATTAGCTATCGCGGGCCGGATTGATGACACTGGCTGGCCGTAGTTTGGAGACCCCTGGTCTAGAACACCTTAAAAACACTGGAATGGGATCTGCTTTTGCACCAGCAGTATTCGCCATACCTGGCCCCTTCTGATTTTTTCTTTGTCCGGTCGATGATCCATAGCTTGGCTGGGCTTTACTTTGCAATTTTGAAGATGTGCAACAATGATGATTGAATGAATAGTTTCGGTCCAAAGATACGTCTTTTTATCGTCGGGGTGTTCATGTATTATCAAAGAGGTGGCAAAAAATGTGTAACACTTTGAATACACAATTTTTTGCATTTCTCTTGAAATTTGCAATTATTGATTGATAATACAAACACCCCCAGAAACTTAGTTGAGCACCTAGTAATGCATTAAAACAATTTTTTTCCATTATAAACTTTGGTAACTTCTTCATGTTCTTACATATCCCTAAGGTAACTTGAGCATGTAAACTTCAAGGATGATTTGTTATTAATTGTAACATAAATAAGGGGGAAAGTAATTAGGTTGCTGTTTATTTCTTTTGTTTTCCTTAATTATAATTGAAAGAAAACAATTGAAATTTAAGATTTTTTTAAGCCGCATTTGATATTTATGCAATAATTCCAGTTTTCTCACAAATCAACATTCAAGTTTAAAGGAACTTATTTATAAATGGTGTTTAATAATATATATAGATACATATTTATTACTTAGAACAGAAATACGTTTTTTTTTTATCATTCCAATAGGCATTGTTTTTAGATTTATTTCCAGAATATTGAAATAATATATTGCAAGAAAAAATTTATTTAAAATATATTCTTTAAAATTGAATTTTTTTAATTTGGTGATAATAAATAAATAAAAATGAATAAAATAGTAAACAAATAAAGTTAATAAAAAATAAATAAAAATATTAAATAAATAAATAAATAAATAAAAATGAATAAATGAATAAATATAAATTATTAAATTAATAAATAAATAAATAGAAAATTTTCAAATAAATAATTGTTATTCTACATAACACCAAGCAAATAATAATTCCTGAAATAATCATTTCAAATTAAATAATGATATGCACTTATTATTTAAAACAGAATCGACAAACGACGAGATAAAATTTTTGTTCTAGAATTTCCTTCTAATATAAATTCCGCTTTTAATTTGTACAATATACTTAAACATTTCGATTAAGATGTTAAATGTATTGTTTGGTGGGATTTAAAATATTTTCGAATTTGGCACCAAACTAACATAGCTTTAATTGTAAAAATCAGTTGAAATAAATTTATACTATCACTACATTTCGACTTATGTTTAAAAACTCTAAATCTATCAGTTAGAGTTTTACACCTTAGTTACACTTTATCTTTTGAGAATCAAATTGGAAAGAAAATTTACCAATATTTCAAATCATACTAAATGCAGAAATTAAAATATATTTCAATACAAAATAATGTTATTAGATTTTTAACACTATAAATCAGGATTAATACAGCTCTAGGCTAAGTTTAAGTTGTGAAACCCTAACACGGACAAGATTCAATTTTTCTTTGTAGTATTAAGTATGGAGGGATTTATTTTAGCCTTTTTTTCTTGGAATTTTCAAGATGGAAACACAAATGTTCTATAATTCAATATTGTTTTGAATTCTGTAGGAATATATTACAGTCTTTCAAAATACGATAAACCAGTTAATGTCCTATTAAAATTGAACTGTATTTAATTAGAGTCGTGAAGTTAAGATTGTGGGCAAAGCATTTTTCTGATTCTGAAATGCAGCCATCAGTTCTGAACCGAAATTAAAGGGAACATTGTTTCGCAATAATTTACTTAATGACTTTGCTATTTAAGAATTTCGTTAAATAAATTTTCAGAAATAATCGAATAATCCCCAAAATCTTTGTACTTAATTTGTTATTTTAGGTTGAAGAAAGTTTTGTACTGCCTTTGTTTTTAGCTCAGACAGTTTGATGGTTCTGTTTATGATGTAGTGCAAAAAATTGAATTTTTTATTGTAAAAAAGTAAATTTCCTGAAATTAATTTCAAGGCCATATTGAGCGACTACATCAAAAACTAATATGAATTTAACTAGAGCTTCGTCTGAGCATATAACTATCTTCCACTTATCAATCGACTAGACTGTGGTACCACTGTAGACGACGTTTGGCATTAACAGATGTTATAATGTCCGTAAATATTCTGTTTATGCATATATTTTCCTAACTGTATTTATTGGCAATGGATAAAATCCAGATGCTGATTGAGCTCTGCAGTTGTTTTCTTTTTAAACATTGCAATCCGCTTCAATATCCGTCAGTCTCTTTCACTCAGCTTCTACTTCCATCCACTATTTTGCTTTGCAGAGCTTGTCTTACCATGTTTTAACGCTGTCATGACTTTAGACGTCGTACCTCTAAAAACACCTACAAGTTGGGATGTTTGGGTCACAGTGGCTCGCTAGTCGGGTTCCTACAATTTGGCTTCTTTGAAAATCTGAGAGTTCTGACATTTTACGCTTTTGATAAAAATGCTGCAAATTCATTGAAGCTATCTCATACCCCCATAATACACATTTTTTATATTAAAAAAATGGTAAGATAAGATTATATTTTAATGCTTAAGAAGCGAATTTTATTATGTCACTTTTATTCACAAGTATTTCCATTATTTTGATAACCACTTGTATATTATATAATAATATATTATTTACAATGTGTCACGGACAATATTGCATATGTTATTTACAATGTTGCGCACACACACACACGCATATATATGTAAAGAAATTGTGTGCCTTATAGTGTAACCTAAAGAATACAACACTAAGCAGTTAAATTTTTTGCACTTAATCAATTAATATTTTTTTTTGCAAAAATCGTTATAAAATTCATATTAAATGTATTAAACAAAAATTAAAAATTTTTTCATTGTAAAATATCGAATTTTAAATTCGTTTTTTAATAATTCACTTTTCCATTCGCTAATTGTTAATATTTGCAAAAGATTAAAAGAAAATATTTGATGTGAAATAATTTTTCTTAAAAGATCAAAGGTAAGTCATATTATTTTTCTCTAAATTAACCGCCTTTTTAACTGGAAAATTTATTTTTAAAAATTATCAAATAATTCGAATTATTTTTTAATTAAATAAAGCTATAATTTTATACATCAAATTGGCAATAAACTAAAATTAAAGGTTTTTTTAGAGTCAAGAAATCGTCTGCTTTTATTTATTCTCCAAATTATTTTAAATAATCGAATGAATTGTTTTATAATTTTTGAAAAAATTTGTTTAAAAAGATAAATTTTTGAAACTTTTGCATTCTCTTTTTGGTATGTTCTAGTTCATTTCTAAATATTATTTTTGTTTATACATTTAAAAAGATTTAAGAACTACTGCTTACATTTTGAGTTCTTTTTATGTACCTTTTCGCATTTTTTATTTTGCATTAACTGAATAAATTAAATATTTGTGCACTGTTCCTGTTTTCAACCTTTTAATAAGGCTGCGATTAATTAGACATAAAAACGAATTTGATGCGGATGTTTTATTTTATATAAAAATTCTTTTAATGTTTTCTTATTTAGAAATAAATGTTTTTTAAATGGTATTAATGTTAAAATTTTTTTTTTTTTGTAAAATTGAATAATATAAAGCATTTACATGGAAATACATAGAACTCGATTATTGATTTTATGTATTATATTTGTATTTTACAAAAAGATTGTAAAATACAAATTTATTTTGAGTACTATTTTGAAGCTGTGGTGAAAGGACGGCATTTATCTCAAGGGTTTAAGCTTATTATTTATTTTTTTATTTCCATCTTTTTAAGATATTTGACATTTTAATTTTGATTCTATATTAAAACTACTTTTACTGGTGACATTACAGTATCAAGCCAAAAGATTAAGACTTATTAAAGATTATGTAGGTTTAAGATCATAGATTAAGATTATGTAGGCTTTCTATCATATAAAGTGATGAAATTTTGAGTTTATTTTAGTAACAACATATTTTTCTGCAAATTTTCTTTAAACTCTTTGTTGATACTTTTGTTAATTAAACTTATCAAAATAAACAATAAACATAACTCCAATCAAACTGTGTTACGCTGGGTCATACTTTCTAGTAAATAATAATATGAATGGAAATACAATTTTTTAAATTAATATTACAAATTTTTGTTTTAAATGCTTGTAAAGGATTCCGCAATAAAAGAACCATTAGTATGTAATTTTCTTTAAGTTATAAAGAAATACAAAATTTTTTCCATTTGAAATTCATGTATTTTAAAACTGAAAACAAATGCTATTTTTGTCACCGTCTTTGCAATTGTAAAGGAATTTCTTTCCTAGATTAAATAATTTCATTGTTTAATAAAGATAAAATAAGATTCAGATACGAGATTAATCTTGTTTTGAAAGTTTGATAAGATAAAATTATTTTTACCCTAGATTGATAACTTGTAAATGATTTACAGATAGTGACACTGCGGCAAACAATTCGTGATTCATTGTTAGTTTCTTTATCTACAAATAAACACTATAAATTTTACAATAATATAATTATAATATTAAACTATATATACAATATTATATCGTTATTCCAAAAGTACAATTCTGAAATGCCATTACTGCAACACCCACCTGATGGTGGGCCTCCTTCTGATATTATTTTTCTTCTCATTTTTATATATTTTATTTTTAAAGTCTTAAAATTTTTCTTCTCTCTCTCTCTCTTACTACTGTGTCCAAAAAGTAAGAACAATTTTCAATTTAAAATTCCCGGGGCTTATGGAACTTCAATTTTTTTTCTTTTTTAATTTCCTGTCACTGCCCTTGACATCTGTGAGAAAATATAAGGTCAAAAAACTCATTAGTGCTTGAGTTACGCTTGGCTTTGTGAGACGCTAAAACTGATTCCGGCGATGTTTGAAATATCTGAATTAATTGAGCAAAGAGCTAGCATTCAATTTTGATTGCGGAAACGTATAGAATGTTGCAGAGGGCATTTGGGAAGCATTCCTATATCGGAAAGAAATATTCATAAGTGGTATAAACAGTTCAAAGAAGGCAGAGAACGCGTTGAAGACGAAGAGCCCTCTGGTCGACCACCAACTTCAACCGACGAAGCTCCCGTCCAAAAAATTAAAGATTTGGTGATTGCAAATCGTCGATTTAAAATTAGAGACCTTGCTGATGATGCTGAAATTTCAAAAGGATCGGTCAATTCCATCTTGGGCCTCAAACGCGTCAAATCTTGATTGGTACCGAAAACATTGAATGCGCCAGTTCGCACTGCATTGATACTTCGTGACTTTTTCGCCAAAAATGAAGCTCATGTCGTTCTACAACCGCCGTATTCACACTGTGCGACTTCTGGCTATTCCCTAAACTCAAAAGACCACTCAGGAGACCCACCGTGTTGAGTCGATTGAAGAGATTCAATGTGAATCGCCCGCTCGCTTTGTAGGCCCTCCCTGCCGATGACTTTTTAGCATGCATTGAGGATTGGAAAAAAGTTGGCATAAGTGTGTCCGGAAGGTATTACTTTGGAGATGATGAAATAAATTTGGAAGAAGTTTCTGAAAAAAAAAATATATATTTGGTCTTACTTTTTGGGCACAGAAGTAATTTATACTATTACCTTTCTCTTTTATTTTTTATTAAACATAACATGTGTGGCATGTATATAACATGTGGCATGTGTGGCATACATATAACATGTGTGGCATAAAATTTCAATGGGCATTGAACGAAAGCAATGCTTCTCCAGAATCAAAATAAATGTACTTTGGCTACCCCGCAGCCAAAGTACTTTGCTTAAACCTGCCAGAACTAAAAAAAGTACAGTTATAGGAAATTATGTACAGTTTGTAGTTAAGCATTGAAAATTAATTTCAATGAACAATATTGTTTATTATTGATATAAATCTTTCCTTTGAAGAGATATCTTGATGTAATTGTTTTTATACCTACCACTGCCTTATAACCATTTAAATGAATGAAAATTAGAGAGCTTATTAACAAGAAGAAAAAGAACAATGCTTTTATTTATTTTTTTTTACAAGAGAAGGTAATGAATATCAGTTATCTATCAAAATTTTTTTATCATTTGTGAGTTGCTACTTCACAAATGATAAAAAAGTTTTTAGAAACAATACGAGATTCGCTACACACTCCTCTCCAAGTGAAAACAATTAGGAGATATAATATTTTAAATGAGTTGGAAATCTGACTGTTCTACGTGTAAGTAGCGTGGGTATCGTTCGTATTCAAGATAGTTATGTTTATGTGTACAATTGGCGTCTCATGCTTTTTATTGTAAACTAGTAGAACCCGGCATACGTTGTCTGCCAAAAAAATGCATTGTAGAAAATTACATATTTCGAATATATTCTTCATGTTCCAATATACGTAAATACTAATTTTCATGGATATCGTTTGAACGGTAAATAAGACGAAATGCTGCAGCACCACCTGGTAGCAAGTAACAATTAAGTGGATAGCGCGAACTTATTTTCCACACTCGAATACATATTACCCATTTTCATAGCGATTGGTTGAACGGTATAAAAGCTGATAGACTGCAGCACCATTTGGTAACGACTTATAACAAACAATATAGCATGAAAACATTCTCCATGTTTCGACAAACACACACAAAAATTTTCATTAAAATCAGTCCAACCATTTAGGAGGAGTTCGGCGACAAACACACGTACAGAAGTATTATATATATAAAGATATGTCGATTGTAGCTCCACCTTCCGGGTCCTTTTGTGAATTTAAACCATCCAGGGATCCACTTAAACACACAGAAAAAATTTCATCAAAATAGGTCCAGCCATTTAGGAGGAGTTCAGTGACAAAAGCACACGTAAAGAAGAATATATATATATATATATATATATATATAAATATATATAAAGGGGATAGAAGATTATTTTACTCGAGTGAAATATTAACAGCATTAATTTTTGATTTTTGGTGATTTTTTTAATGAGCTCTTTTAAAAGAGATTGTTTGTATTTATTTTTCGAATTTCTTTAAAAGTTCTTAAAAACATTTAAAAATAAAAATAAAGAAACAACTTTTCATAAATATTTTATCGACATTGCATAATAATAGCATACTTCATAAGTAAAAACCCTGATATTTTTTTAAATTATAAAATTCATGTCATATTTTAAACGATATGAACAATTGAAAAAAAATGATACGAGTAAAATATTGTACACTGTGCTATAATATTACTTATTATTTTCAGAAAACTATTTGCTTTTCTAAAATTCTAAAGTTCGTATCAATAAAAAAACATTAAACTTAAGATGAATTTAACTTTAACCGTATATCCCTTTTGTTAAAGTTAAAATTTCAAATTATTTGTAGTTATTGTTTTAGTTTATAAAATTTTAACTAAATAGCAAAATGTCTTACATAAAGTGGAAAATTTATTTTAAAGTAACATCAGCTTAAAATAAATATAAAAAATATTCTAAATAAATATTCTTAAATAAATATTTTAATACAGGAACATGGAAAAATTCATCCTTTTCAGAGAAAATCGTTCGCACCTTTTTTGCTGAAAAAAAAAATCGCATTACGGTTAAAGTTAATAAATTTTAGCATTAAAAAATTATTTGTTTACTAATGAAAAAAATATTACAACTGAAATTATACTTACTACATAGCCGATTGTATGATTCCTTTTACTCCAGGTAAAATGGCAACATATTTTGCAATCGGCGGACTAAAACATTGGGATATTTCTTCCTTGGACATTTTTTGGAAGGGAACACAACTCGTAACTGCAACGGAGTATTGAAGTCTTTCGTTTCTGTCGTAATGGATCCATTTCAGGGCCAGGATATATACGAAATAAAAACTATGGAAGAATATTAAAATAATATGCGGCTGAAAAGTTTTCTAATTTAAAATCCTATTTTCAACATACAAGAAAATATCAATAATTATAATATTAAGAAGATAGTCTTCAAAGTTAGAAAAACCGGCATTTTTTTCTATTTTTTTCAAAATATGAATGCAATGTAAATGCTTTAAAAAAATGAATTAAGAGTAAAATTATTTGTATAAATAATTATGTATGGGTTTATTAGAGAGATATTTAGTAATTTAATTAAAGTTTTTAGCGAATAAATATGATTTTAACATTATCAAGTTTTAAAATATATAACAAAATTTTCTGATTAAAAATTATTGCATTTTTATACTTTTTTAATTTTTAAATTAAAAGGAATGTAATGTTATTTCTAATAACACCAAGCTTGATGCTATTTTCTTCTAGGAATAAATTTTTACTTTAATTCTTAATAATATAATAGAAGTGCAGAGATATCTTTCTCTTAGGTACTCTTAAAAACAATACCTTTGCCTTTTTTATCCATCTGCTAAATTATTTGGCTATTTAACTAACTATTTCATTATATGCATTCGAAATATATTTTGAATATGGCCGGTCTTTCTTTGATAACTTCTTTTGAACGGTCTCTATTTATAAAAATAAAATCATTAATAAATTCTCGTAAGAATTGATTTTAACTAAACGAAATGCCTGAATGAATTTAATAAATTCTCAAACCATAATTTAATAAACAATATAAAATAAAATTATTATAAAATACACTACTTTTCAACCATTAACAAATTACAAGTTAAATTAAGTAATTTGTCTAGGAAATAAATTATTTGAGTTTTATAAACTTTGAGTTTTTCGTACACTAATAAAATCTCAACTGTTTTAAATTTTTTTTCCTCCAATAAATCTATATAAAAGTTTTGAATGCTTTTAAATAAAACTATACATAATAAAGAGGCCGAATCTCAAAATGGGGCCGTTGGAAATTTGCGAATTTTTTGTGGCGTTAACTGAGTGAAAAGTTGCCAAATATGGTAAACCGGTTTTCTTTTACTGTTTCTAACTCACTTCACTTACAATTACAACCCTTTTTTGGCGCACATTGGCGAAAAGAATGTTTGACGCCAAATCGCAGTGTGATTTTGCCAATAAGTTTTTGTGATTTTGCCAATAAGGACATATATCCATTAAATTGAAATGTAGACTTCCTTCTTTGTCACAATATGTGAGTTTTGATTTAATTTAAACTTATTGTTATCTATTAATGAAAATATTTAAAGCCAATGTTCATTAAAGAGCTAAATTCTTCGATTCTGTTCTTTAATGCGTAATATACACATGTTTATTAAAAAAAAAAAAAATGAAATTTATCTTCATTTCAAAAGTTTCTTATAATGATATTTTACATTTGCTAATAATTTTTTTTTATTTCTGAAATTTTAAAAATTATATTCTATTTAAAGTTTCTATTAATAATTTCGTGAACAATTTTGTTCATAATTCACAATAATGCTTATAATAAACTTTAGAAAGCTGGCTTATTTTATGATTATAATATGCTAAAGATAAAAATTTTAATCAAAAATACTATTAAACAGATTTTGGTAAAATCGCAGAATAGGCACCGTTGGGATTTGGCATCAAAAAATCTTGTCGCCCAAGTGCGCCAAGTAAAGAGTTGCGATTTTAAGTGAAATGAATTGTAAACAATACAAGAAACCCAGGTAACCATATTTAACGACTTATTTTCCAGTTGGCGCCACAAAAAAGTTTTTAAATTTCAACGGCCCCTATTTTGAGAATTGGCCCTGCTTTTTTTCTTCTTATAATTAAAAAAAAAAAAAAAAAAAAAAAAAACCTAAAGAAATGCATTAAAAAAGTACAAATTACTAACTTATTAACTAAACTAACGTATTATTTTATTACTAATTTATTATTTTATTACTAATTTAGTATTTTATTATTAATTTATTCAGTTATTAATTTGATAGTACAAAAATACTAATTTAGAGAATTTCATTGAATAACACTTTAAAAATTTTTTTTTTGAAATTTACGTATGCAAAAGGAAATTTTGCGAAATGTAAATATATCTTTTAATAGGCAGTCATTCATCGTTGCCCAGTTACAGAAAATAAAACATTTTAATTTTCATAAATCTAATAAAAAGAAATATCTGTGCTGAATTAAAGATTTAAATTAAAGATTTTTAATAACTCACTGGCCTTGATTAACTAAAGCAATCATGCTTATTCAAGAATTACCATCCCCCATTCAAATGTTAAAATACATTTTTAAGAATAGAATAGAGTTGGCCTTGAAAATAAATCATAGATAATCGAGTAAATTATCTACTCTATCTTTTTTTACAACTCAACTAATGTGCTAGATAATTTTAAAAGGCGGTGTTATCAAGTGGTATGAAAATCAGATGGTAATAAAAAAATAAAATTTTTATTTAAACGAAAAATAATTAATACATTTTTTTCGTAATTTTTGGTTGAGAATTTTTAAAACGAAGTAATAAATTGAGAGAAAAAATTTATAACATTACAGTTTTATTATGAGTTTATAATTAACATGCACACATCCATTCATATATATATAGGTGATTCAAAGGTCATGGGGACAAACTTTGACATGTAATACAGATTACTAAAATATACCCTTTTTTGTATGGGAATGTATGGTCGGAAGTGACCGCTGAGGCATGATCGCAAAAAGGAGACATGAAAAAAAAAACATTAATTTATAACATTATTCCAAAGTGCTTCTTTGATTCAATGTTTACAGTAAATTCTCAAAATTGTGACCACCAACACTAATGCATACGGGGCCTGATGGCCGAATGGCTAACGCTCTGGCGTTCGGTACCACAGATATCGGGTTCAAATCCCTTGCTTTGCCCATGGGTGTTTGCAGTGGTTCGGAATCCACTTTAAGCCGTAGGTCCCGGTCTTAATAGGATCGTAGAGCGTTGCGGGGGTATTGTTACTCCACGCCCGTGGCTTACCATCAAGTTACACGCGCCCCCTGAGTAATGCAAAGTGAGTGACATCTGTGTAGCCCTTATAGGCATCCAAAGACGTCCATGTCTGTTTATCAGCTGCTTTGGGGGGAAAAAAAAACGCTAATGCATGCTTAATGGCAATAAAGGAGTAATTGGCAAACAGTTCCCTAGCTGCCAGGTGTTTCGTGCATGCTTGCATTCTCAATGAATAATGGAGCCATGAGGTTCTCAATTGAGTCAACTGGAGTTTGGTAAATGAAAACACAAAGTGGAGTGCGCATGGGGTTGCCAGCCAGAGGGTAACGGGCTTGAAACGGGCTGTGACGGGTATCAGTTGAGGCACTGTACCTGGCTGTTGCGAGAAATTCGTTTGAAAGTGTGTTAGCTGAACGCATCATTCCCTTCCTAGATAAAACTATACCTAGATTATACCTTCCTAGACAAAAAATGTATGTTTTAGTAAGCTATAGCATCCATTAAACTTGTACCATGACCGTTGAATCACTCTGTATACATAAATATATAATAAAAATATATTCATATAAATATATCTCTTCTTCTCCATTGGTGAGCGGCCTGATAGTCGATTGACTAACGCTCTGACTTTGGTGCGTCAGGTCCGAATCCTGGTGGTGTCATTGATGTCTGTTAATGATTCGGAATCCATGTTAAATTGTAGATCCTGGTCTAATTAGCCCAAAGTATGCAAAAAAAAAAAAAATTTTAGGAATGATTTTGGCGCAACAGCCCCATGGTAGGCTAAGTGCTGCCTGCCTACTGGCAGATTTCGAGACAGGAGATGTTTTTCTTTTTAGGAGGTAGGGTTGTCGGTCCTATGCCCAATAATCATATTAGACCGGGATCTACTGTTTAAAGGGAATTCTGAACCACTACAAACATCCATGGCACCGCCAGAACTCGAACCCGACTGACTAGAGCTCTGTGCTGTGGCACAGAGCTCTAGTCACTCGGCCATCAGACCCCAAGTATATCTCTATATATGAACAAATATATTATAAAAATCTGTTCATATCTCTATTTTCACCTTTGAATATTCGTTTTCATGCCATTGAATCCAGATGCAGTTAGTATTTCGCAAATCTGTGATGCATTTAAATTCATGAACTCTTTTGTAGAACCACATTCTTCTAAATTTATCAGAATCATTATAAGAGCGTCGTGCTTTACGCAGTCTATTCCGAGAACCCAAGCAGCGGCATATTTATATATGTAAGAGGTAGCGTCTTGGGATCGCAATATCTAGAGAAAAATAAGATTTCGAACGGTTTTATTTATTTTATACTAGTAATATCATAGAAAAAAAATTATGTGGCTGAATAAAACATAGATTACTCTAGGCATTAATTACTTTATAGTAACATATTGAAGCAAGCTTAAAGTTAAGATCTTAACACCATAATTTATATCTTTAGAAAAACTTGTTGTTTTGTCGATTTACTAACTGTGGATACTTCAAAAATTTAAATAACTAACAAATTATGATTTCTTAGTCTTCAAAATAACAAATGTAGTGAGTTGTTTCTAAGATGATAATTGAGTCAAGTTATAGCACTAACATTTTTATTTTGCACGCACAAATGCAACAACATATAATTAGTCAACATTTAACAAACATTTAAAATAAAAGTGATGCCGAGTGGCTAGCGCTCTGGCAGTCGGTACCACAGGTTTCGTGTTCGAGTCCCGGTGGTGCCATGTATGTTTGTAGGGGTTCGGAATCCACTTTAAACCATAAGTACCTGCCTAATAGGATCGTAGAGCGTTGTGAGGGTAGTGTTACTCGCGTTCGTACCATATCTTCAAGCTAAACGTGCCACCCCTGGATAGTGCTAAATGAGTAATATCGGTGCAATCATTTCTTAGGCATAGAAATTAACTGTCTCCACATTCCCAGATGCATTAGAACAACATTATGTTTTAAATGGTTTTTTCTTATTTAATCAAATGAATTGAAGCCAAAAAATTTATAACAATAAGATCTTCTAAAATTATAGTATTTGACAATATGTTCTGTTTCTGTCACAAACTAAAAAAAAAATCAACTTACCCGAATACATTCAGCTATGATCTGATTTATGCGCAGATGCATCGCAGCTTTGTAGATTTTTACCAAATTTTGACAATTCACTTTCAGGTGAGTGGTATGCATATAGTATACGAGTATTTTCAGAATGTCTGGTTCAATGTTGATGATGGTTATCTGTATTAGGATTAAATAAGTTTGTTTTTTTCTAAAGATATTTTCTTGAATAAAAATATTAATATTCCCTTTTCCATACAAAACGATACATTAAAAATATTTAAAACATGGAGTATTTACTAAATAAAAATTATGAGTTATTATATGTTCACGATTGATATGACGACTTACAGAAAACAGTTAGATTTTTCTGAAAATGATTATATACAAAGTACGAGAATCGTTAGATGCCTTACAAAATTATGTAAAAAATATCCATAAGATAAAGGAGCAAAATGTCCTTACTTATTTATGAGTAATATTTATAACTTAACTATAAAAGTTTTGAATTTCGATGAGAGATTTCTTGGATACTTGTAAAACATTCAAATGTATTTATGTAAATTAGTACAATTCCATAAGCTTCTGCAAATTAGGGCAAATTCCTTTAGTTCTTGCAAAATAGTAAGTACATTAGTTCCCGAAAATTAGTGCAAATCCATTAGAGCTTACAAATTAGTGTAGGCCCACTAGTTTCTTTAAATTTGTGCAAATACATTAGTCTTCGCAAATTAGTGTAAATCATTTAGTTCCTGCAAATTAATGCAAATCCACTAGTTTTTGCAAATTAGTGCAAGGTATCTAATATCATACATCTAACAGATGTACAAAAAAAAAAAAAAATTCTAACTAATATTCAACTAAATATAATTTTTGACTAATAATAATAATAATTTTTGACTAAATATATTAATAATATTTGACTAATATTTAACTAAAGAAAAATGTAAATTTCTAAGGGAAAAAAACCCCACTCTCTTATACTTCGTTATTTCGAGTTTACAAAAAAAAAAAAAAAAAAAAAAAAATTCTTCACTTTTTTATCGTAATAAATCTAACAGACATCTAACAGACGTCTTGCGTAGGCCTTTTATATGACCCTTCTACGATCTCACATCAATATTTATTAATTTTTTACAGTAACATTGTAAATTAGCAACAACTTTTTTTTTTTTTACATTTTGTATTGTCTAGAATAATATCCTATATAATGCAGTCCTTATCTTAATTTTGCAACTTAACTTACCTATACATTTGTTGAACCAATTTATTAGAACTATCCTGTCAAACTTTTCCAAATACTTTTATTATGTAAGTCTAAGGCAGAAGATCTTTTCAGGGGCTTATTGACTAATATTTAACTAAAGAAAAATGTAAATTTCTAAGGGGAAAAAAAACCCACTCTCTTATACTTCGTTATTTCGAGTTCACAAAAAAAAAAAAAAAAAAATTCTTCACTTTTTTTATCTTAATAAAGAATTGTCGAATTATATTTAATTAAATGCAATATTTAACCAAAATATCTCAGAATATAAGAACGATAAATAAAGAAATTTAGTTATCTGTACTTTTATCAAAAATGATTTTAACGTGAGCAGCTAGAGCCTAGGAGGCCCTGGGTTCGAATCTTTCAATGTCACCCATTACATTCAGAAACCAAAGGATTCGAATGCGATTGATGATACGTGTGTAAAGTGACCTGGTGGGAGTTTTCACAGTTTTTACTCCCATATAACATGCATATATATATAAATGTGTGTGTGTGTGCAACGACCAGAGATATGCAACAATCAACTACAGAACCGTAAAAGTTTTTTAATGATTAATGCTAAATTAATTATATGCTAAAATATTAATTAAAAAGAAAGATTATCTTCTAATTTTTAACTGTAAATAATTTAATGTAATATTTTAGCAAACATATATTTTGCAATTGTTATATAGTAATGACCTATTTGAAGTAATTCTTGATAATCTTAAGAAAACATTGATATATAACAGAACACTTGCAAGGAATACAGAACAATCTGGAAGAAAGATAAGATTACATGAAATCTTAACTATACTTTCTACAAAAATCGAGAAATCGAATTTGTTGTCATTAATAATAGGAGCAGTATGATAGTTAAAAATATTTTTAACACATCTTTACAATAGTTAATAAAATTAAGATACAAGCTCAAATACAATAAGAATCTATTTAAATAGATATTATTTAAAATTTATTTATTTATTTAATTTTAATTTAATATTAAACATACAAAAGAACAATATATTTATTTCAATGTCATTATTGTCATTTAATTTTTCAAAATTAGGTATATTTTATTTAAATTTTTGTGTATACTTGTAAAAAATATATATATAATTCTGCGCAAACTACGTGAATTTTAGATATATTTCGTTTAAAAATAATAGCGAAATGAAATTCATTAAAATCATACATACCATATTTATTGCATTTTTATCCAAAAAATCTCGTAAAACAGGACTGTAATAAGTAATTATATTCTTTTGTGTGTTAAAAATGTAATCTTCAACTTTTATAATGAAATCTGTCGTTAGTTTGGCTTCGCATGAATTCCTTTTAGTGTCATTATTTAAAGTAATTTGTCCATTCAAGGAATTTCTGTAACTTCTACGATCTGTAGAAAAAAATAAACTGCGTTTGGTACATTTTTTCAAAAAGTTATAATACTAAAATTATAAATGAAATCTATTACCACAAGTAAACTATAAACAGTTATAAATAAATTTAATGTTTAAAAAAAATCATGATTTTTTATCTTTTTTATAAAACTTTTGTTATGATAATAAACTTCAATTATTGGCAATTCGAATGCTAACAAAAATTATTCATAGCGGTCAACTTTATTTTATTTATATTATAATTTTCATAAACTATC
Organism: Caerostris darwini; assembly: GCA_021605075.1. Lineage (NCBI taxonomy): Eukaryota > Metazoa > Arthropoda > Arachnida > Araneae > Araneidae > Caerostris > Caerostris darwini. Next base: position 348,363 of record BPLQ01015437.1, read on the forward strand.
TGCAATATTCAACAACAACCAATTTTATTTTATGTATATTATAAATTTCATAAATATAATAAATGTATAAAATTTTGTAGATATTTTAACGACCAATTTTATTTTATGTATATTATAAATTTCATAAATATAAAAAATAAATAAAACATTGCAGGTATTTTATTTCATAAAATTTATTTTATTTCATAAAATACCTGCTATATTTTATTCATTTATTTTATTCAAGAAGGACAAATTTTATTTTATGTATATTATAAATTTCATAAAATATGTACAATATTTTATTCAATAAGGAGCAATTTTATTTTATGTATATTATAAATTTCATAAAATACCTGCAATATTTTATTCAATAACAACAATTTGTTACGAGCAATTTTATTTTATGTATGTTATAAATTTAATAAAATAACTGCAATAATTTATTCATTTATTTTATTCAATAATGACCAATTTTATTTTATGTATATTATAAATTTCATAAAATACCTAGAATATTTTATTCATTTATTAATATAAATTAACATTCATTTTGCTTATTTTTTTAAAAATATACTTACACTTTTTTTACGCTCTATACATAAGCATAGAAAAGAAAAAAAATCTTATGAAAATTAACAACAAAAATGGTATATTATTATAAAAGATTTTCCTTTTTCTATAATGAACATTTTAACATTTAATCATAAGTGTCAAATTGCTATCTTTTATAAAAAGATATCTTATTTATGGAAACACATTTTATCCAAAGGTGTTATTTGACAAGGCTATTTTTTAACACTAACGCTCAAAAAAAAAAATATTTTTGATTGACATGGCTTTTCAGATAATCTAATCACTTTCTATTGGCATGGTTTCAATTTTTTCTTTATCTTTTATTCTTTTATTATTTTTCTTCGATTTTTATCCTCATACCATTCATTTTCAAAACTGTGCCGATATTATTTTACGAAAGATAATAATTATCTCAATTAGCCTTTACTATTTTAAGTGTATCGAATGCATGAATGTATAATTCCTCTATTTTACTCGCAGTTTAACTCGAATTTGAAACTGAAAAGAAAGCCTTTTAATTCCTTTTATAAATTCATACATAGTTTTACATTGAGCTTGATGTTTTTTAATCTTATTTGGAATATTGTCGTGAATATTTTTTCCTTTTGGAAGCTACTAATTTTGTTAAATGGAAAAACTATGATCGTATCTATACTCTCTGATGATACAAATGAATTATTCATAAAGCTCTTTTATAGGAAATTGTAGATTCAGCGTTTAGAACAGACGATACTTAGTTTCAAGGTCAGAAAAAAATAATACAAATCTATTTCTGTTATGTATTGAAAAGTATGAGATAAAAATCAAAATTGTATATATTTGCAATTATTAAAAGATTCTTGAAAAGTGATGTTATAAACTGAAAGACGTCTGTCTATTATATAAAATAATCGCAAGTATTAATAAGAAATATAATTTCTATTTAAAATTAATTTTACTATTTTTTTATGTTAAAATATTTGTTGAAAATGCAATCTCCAATAGATACATTTTAACACGCCTAGCTTTATTTAGCAGTATATACAGCATGCTATACAAAGTCTAGCCATATGTTTATTTCACTCGTATACAAGCATATCTATTATCTCCAAAGTGTCAGCAGATTATACGATATAAATCACAAACAAGGATAATAAACAATGCAGTGTGCAGGTTGGGCAATCAGATTATAACTGGGTGTGCTCGGGTTGAGATATTTGAAGTACAGTTTGAGAACTCACAAGCTTTATTTACACTCGCACAAACACCACACATATACAATTAGGGACATACAATATTCAACACATTTAAAGGCAGATAATCATAGATTCGTGGAAGGACCCCAATTCTAAACCGAAAACCCGATACTCAGCTACGCACAGGGGGAGCCAAATATACTTCCTCAGTCTGTACTAGTCTGTAGGGCAACTAATACTCAAGGTTACGCTAAGTATATTTCCTCTCGGGGTGAGAGATTGTAAACTAAACGTTTCTCAACAGAAGCCCGTGTTTGCTCTGTACTTTCTCTCGGGTGAAAGTCTTGAAGTCTACTAACCATTTCTTCTGAACACCAAAGGGGGATGCTCTTGCCATTGTGTAGGAGGAATCACGGTTACAATAGTCAAAAATCCATATGAAAAAAATATCCCTGAGGCTTCATATAATACATAGGATGTTTCAGCATGATGCTTACAAACTTCTAAATGTACGTCTAGAACATCACATAACAAAAGTAGGTCGGAATCACATAAAAATAATAGTAGTACATGTTACAGGCTTGGTGATGTGGACTTGGCAAATGACGGAAGTTTCAAGCTTTTTCAAAAATATTCTTCATTTCACATGTTGACGTAGTGATAAGTAGGACGGCTGATCATACGAATGCGGAACTGGCGGATATGTCTCTGGATTACGAAATTGCAGATTACAGGAACTAAGTCGCATAGAGCTTGACGAGACACAATGATATCCGACAAGGCATATATCCAACCATAGTCTGCTTCGAGAACCTGAAGTCTTTTTTTGGTCACCCATCAAAAAGTTTACGAGTCTCAGAAAAACGATCGGAGACTCGCTCTCAAAGGAAAGGGATTGTTTTCGAATTCAAACTGCAATGCCCAAGGTAGATAATCATTTGGGACGAATGTTTCAGATCTGGACGCGGCTTAATATACAAAGGGAAGATATTTTTATTTCTTATGGCAAAATTCACTGAAGTCACTTTTGAAAATCAAGTATATTGTAAAGATTCTGATCAAATATTTTTGTTAAATGTAGATATTTATACCTTATCTATATTTGTGTACAAGCCCAAAATTCTCTCAAATGTATAAAACTATTTCTAATTCTTTCTGTTATTCAATTAAAGATTAAGCCCCTAATGCAAGGGGAAATTAGCAATAATCCATGATGTTAAACGATAAAAAAATAATTTTTGACAATAATGTTATTGATCAACTTTTGATCACATAAATACAATTTTAAAATTGTTTCAAAAAACAATTCTGAAATGTGTTTTTGTATAAATAATTATTTTTTAAAAATAATTATAAAAATAAGTAATAATAAATAAAATAGTTAATAAAGTACTTTCTAATACGTAAAGTTTATGAAATAAATAAAAAAGATCACAGTGTTGTAGTTTGGTTAATTAATTACATCATGGTAAATTTAAAAATCAATTATTGGGAGGAGAGATTTACATTTGAGAAATAATGGCGGAAAAAAAATTCAGGGTTGCAAGAACTTCCTCAAAAAAAAAAAAAAATTGATAAATAAACTGTTCATTCAAGAAAACATTAAACTTCTGAAATTTAAATCATATAATATCGTGCATTTTAAGTTAACGATATTTTTTATTTTATTTAAAAATAATTCAACCTAAATAGATAATTCAACCTAAAAAAAAAAAAAAAAAAGAATCGAGTTCCATAGTGATAAGAAGGAAAAGTTAGCACGTGGAAAAAATAAGATATCTGACCTTGACGAAAGTTACAGAGATGAGTTTTTTCTTTGATCTTAAATTAAAATCTAAATAATTTTTTTCATGATTTTTCTTTCATAACCGGCGTTTAAATAAACAAGGAAAAGGGCAAAGGAAACAGGAAAACTATTCAAAATTGTCAATAATCTATTCAAGATTGTTAACGATTGCCAATAATAACGCCACGGATATGTTTATATTTCTATTGCTTATCTTTCCGTGTAGTAAACTGTTTTATTTAGAACTTGTGTCTGTCGTAAAACGTGTGTATTTATATCAGAAGGATTCTAAAATGAAAATGAAAAGCTTTTTATGGCAGTAAATAAAAATTAATGTTTTGCTTTAGATTTATAGTCTTCGGTGATTTTTATAGGAATATTTATTATTCGCATAGCATTTATTTTCTGTGTTTTTAAAGTATTTTAAAATATTCTCAGAATTCCTCATTTTAATTCAACAAAAAATTACTTTAAAATAATAAATTATAAATTATATAAATATTTATTATCATTATATTATAGATTAAATTATTCTCAATTATATTATTAATGTTTATTAAATTAGAAATTATTAATAAATAAATAATTAATAATTAATATAATGGGAGGGGTGGCCTTCAAAGCGCGCGCCGATTCATGTTGAATCTCTTCAATCGACTCAAAACGGTGTCCTCCGAGTGGCCTTTTGAGTTTAGGGAATAGCCAGAATTGAGGCCAAGAATTGACCGATCCTTTTCAAATTCCAACTTCATCAGCAAGGTCTCTAATTGTAAATCGATGGTTTGCATGCACCAAATCTTTAATTTTTTTGGACGCGAGCCTCGTCGGTTGAGATTGATGGTTAGAGGATCAGAGGGCTCTTCGTCTTCAACGCCTTCTTCTCTGCCTTCTTTGAACTGTTTATACCACTTCTAAACATTTATTTCCGATATAGAATGCTCGCCGAATGCCTTCTGCAACATTCTATACGTTTTCGCAAGCAAAATTTAATGCAAGTTCTTTGCTCAATTCATTCAGACATTCAAAAGTAACCGGTATCAGTTTTAGCGTCTCACAAAGCCAAGCGTAAGCAAACACTAAGGAATATTTTGACGTCAAATTTCACACTAATGTCAAGGACAGTGCCAGCAACCTAAAAAAGAAAAAAAAATTGAAATTTCATAAGCTCCGGGAAATTTAAATTGAAAATTGGTCTTACTTTTTGGACACAGTAGTACGATATTGATGTTGAATAGATTATTTAACATCAATACCGGGCCTTATCAATAAATAGATTATTAAACATCAACAGTTGTAGTAAGAGGAGAGGATATATTGATGCACATGTTGATTAGACAATAATCAGATGAGGTTTTTATAGGGTTAGAAGTGGGAAACTAAGTGGTTACTGCTTTCTTTACCACTAAGTCATGAATCTATCCTCTCTTAAATTTAGAACGTTTTCCACGTGCAGAAAATGGAGCCAAGGTCATAATTAAGTGAGTATGAAGTATCTACGAAGTAAGTATGAAGTATCAAGTTTTCTCTTATGTTCTTTTATCAAAACAAGAATATTTAGTTAAATTGATGTTCAACGTAAGAAGTTTGATTTTGTAGTTATTAAAATGACAAAATATTTTGTAGGATGTTTATATTGCCTACACAGGTTTAAAACGTGCAATGCCACATTAAATACGTGCATGTTTTAATCGTTAAATATTGTTTATCTAGAATGTTGTTAGAAGTGGTAAACGACGTACTTAATGCTTACGTTACCACTAAGTCATGAATCTATCCTCTCTTAAATTTAGAACGTTTTCCATATGCAGAAATTTTAGCCAAGGTCATGATTTTATCATCATACATATCATTTTTCTTAAAAAATGAATAACATTTATATTTAAAAATTTAATATAACATTAGAATTTATTATAATATAGTTGAAATGTAATACTTTCAGAAAATTTCATTCCGGTTTTTATCATTGAATAGTTTCAAATAATTATAATATTTTATTGCATTGAATTAGACATTTTTAAAAATCTAATTCAATGTAATAAAATTGCTGTAACTGTTTAATTATTTTTGAACGTATACATGAACATGTTCTTACCATTTTTTCCATTTAATGTGACAGGTTTTGCTTTTGATGACTTTGTACCCATTTTATCTTAATCAGCAGCTATTAAAGGCTGTTATACTTGTTTTGAAGGTTACATTGAAAAACAGGTCTAAATAAGATTTGTTTAAATTAACTACAGGTACAATATTTAAATTTATTTATTATTCAAAATTTTATAAATGTAAGTATTCCCTTTTTATAACAAGTAGGAATTATATTGTCAAACAACAAACAGTTATTTAAAAATTTCATTATTGTTGCCTGTATTTAAAAAGATACACTTCAAAACAATAAAAACTATGAATATAAATAGCAACAATTACACACTAAAAAATTTCATTTATTTTTGAAATCAAGATTTAAAAAAACTAATGAAGTATTTATTTATTATACTGGCCAGATACTAAGAAATATCATCTTGGTTTTGAACATCTGTTTTTGCACCATTTTGACAGAGTGAAAATTTATGTTGTGAAATGCGGAAGCAATTTCCTGTTAGCAAAAATAACTTTTGGTTTTTGCTAGTATTATGGAGTTCCTCTGCACTTTTAAAATATGTGGGGAAAAAATATCGTATGAAGTTCCAAAGCATGTGGGAAAAAATATGGAGGGAGTCAAATGATATAAATTTTTTCGGTTATATAATCACACTTTTTTTCTACTATCTATTACATTAATTTAAAAATAATCTAAAGGTTAAGACAATTACCCAACTATTAGCAAAATTCTTTATTATTTATTAAATTATTACTTGTGACAATCTCAGTATACAAAACTTTTAGGAAAATTCGAAAAGCGCGAACTTTAGGAAAGGTTATTTATAAGTAAGAGTTATATTAGCCCTCTTTTGATTATTAGAAAATCGAAGAAAGAGAATTCGATTTTAAAATATCAGTTAGAAATAAAAGATAGTCAATAAATGCTTTTCTTTACTGTCAAGCGATTGAAATTTTCTGAACATACATAAAAATTAAAAGTTGTAATAAAATAAAACTTTGCAAAACGGAAATATGTTTACAAATTACAATTATCATGACGAAACATATGTTTTCTGCCTGGATTGAAATTAATAATTTAAAACCAAGAGTTATATGCACTGCCATATTGCCACAAATTGTTAAACATGCGTTTCCATAATGCATAAAACCGTAGATATGTAATTTCAGAATGCCACGAATTGTTAAACATGCATTTTTATAATGCATAAATTAGTAGATATGCGTTTTCATGATGACACAATCTATTACACAAAAAACATATTTTTGTCTGCGGTTTAGATATCAATTTCGTTTGTTAACCACACATTTTGGGTGATTTTGTGGAATTGAAGACAGAACAATATCATGTTTACGCATATTAACAATGAATATAAATGATTCATGCTTCACAATTCTTTAATCGATATGATCTTACAATTCATTTTATTCGTCATAAACCATTATAATTACTTTTCGTGTCTTAAGATGGTATGTAACTATAAATTCATATGACATTTATATTCAAAAATACATAGTTTATTAAATCTTTTGAATATAATTTTTATTTTAGTAGTAGTAGCACTTGAACATATTAATTCATCGACTAGTGTGGGACAAACACACATACACATGAAGTTAAACAAAAACAGCATGTAAGATCAGAATGCAAAACTAAAAAAAAAATGCCAAAAGTCAGCCAGTTCCTAGATCTTGAAGATTCTCTTGCCTACCAGTATAGCCTACCTCTTGCCTACCGGGGCATTCTTTAAGATGCGATGCATCCATAACAATGAAACATTAACACACATCTGCGAACAATAATTAATTAATTTTCTCCGGATGTTATCATTCTACTACTAGCGCTCTGACGCTCGGTGCCACAGGTTTCTGGTTGAAGTCCCGGTGGTGCCATGGATATTTGTAGCGGTTCGGTAAGAGCGTCACGGAGCCCAGTCAGACTTCTCTTACCCACATTCCCACGCTGTATAAGGGCAACTCAGCTTTAGGCACAGTGATATGCTGTAGTAGTAGTAGTTATAGTAGACCGGGATCTATGGTTTAAAGTGGATTCCGAACCACTACAAACATTCATGCCACCGCCAGGACTCGAACCAGAAGCCTGTTGCATCGAGTGCCAGAGCGCTAGTCACTCGGTCATCGGGTCCCTTTCCTATTACCCACTTTATTTATTTTCTGTTGGTTGCCATGTAAATACGCTCAATGATTCCTTCCTTTTAAAATTGAATTAGTGATCCACCATAGGCAATGGGATCAAGAAATTTGAGTTTTGAGTATAAATGTTCTAATTTTATTCAATAAAAAAAATATTAAATTTGTCTGGTATTAGGAAAGGAAAACTATCAAATTTGTTCGTTTTGTTCCGAAAAACCGAAAACGGAATTATATTATATTGCAGTAGAGAAGATGGGCCTAATGGCCGTGTGAGTAGTGCTCGGTGTCATGTGTTTTTGTAGTGGTTCGGAATCAACTTTAAAACCATAGGTCCTGGTCTAATATGACTGTAGAGCATATTGTTTACATCCCTATCCGTAAAAAGAAAACGTCTCAAAATTCTGACTGTAGGCAAACGACCTTGACTCACCATGGGGCTGTCGCCCCAATGAAGAAGATTATTATTCTAAGGTTCAAATTCTCTCTAGATTATTAATATTTATTCGTTTTGACAGCAATTAATATAAAGCAAAAAATATAATTCAACATAAATATTTTTTTTGGTATGTGACATCGGTGGGCCTCATGTACCGTATATGTATCCCATGAAGAGCCCACTGATGTGATGAGTGGAGGGCAGTGCTCTCCGGGGGATTTTTAGGGGTAATTATCCCGCAATTGCATGCCGTATGAGAAAAAAAAGCCGATAAAATTTCACCAGGCAGTTTTCACCAGACGTTTTTACATATTTTGTCACAATCGCCATCTAGTCTCCACGTTTATATAAATACATTGTTGCGAAAAAAATCAGGTCCTTTAAAATTCTCGATTTAAATCAAAAACTTCTACTAATCAGAAAGTAATTATTAGTGATTTTGAAATTTCTGACAAATAAAATGTGCGATTATCAAAATGTACAGTCATATAATTTTTTGTTAATTTTTGCTAATAAATTAAGATTACTTAATTTTTATTTGTCGGAAATACGTCGATACCCCCTTTTCAATTCACCTGTTCCTCTTGGGGGTAGCTCCCCACAATTTAATAACCAGTGCTTGGAATGCTAAGGCCTGATGGCCTCGTGGCTAGCGCTCTGGCTCTGGTTGCCATGAATAGCGGGTTCGAGTCCCGGCGGTGCCATGGGTGTTTGTAGTGGTTCGGAACGCACTTTAAACCATAGGTCCTGGTCTAATACGACTGTAGAGCGTTGGGTGTAAGGCTGATAACTGTACTCCGTAGAAACAAAACATCGCCTATCTCGAAATCTTCCAGGAGGCAGACAACTTTGGTCCACCATGGGGCTGTTGCACCAATAATGATAATGGTGAGTGGAATACAGATATAATTTTATGTACACCATTAAAAATTTATGGACTTATTTATTTAAATTTTCTGAAATGATTGTTTTTAAATTTGAACGATGATCTATTTTAAAGTGTATTTAAACTATCGAAAAAACCTATTTTAATAACTAAAAATTTATTTAGTAAAAAAAAAAAAAAAAATGCATTTCAATAATAGTTTTTTTAAGTATAGTGTAATTTAAAAAAAAATGAAAAATTTGACTAGTATTTTCAACTTTTTTTTTTCAAAAGGTTATACTCAGCATTAAATTATTATTGAATTATTCATTAGTATCATTTTACTTTTGAAGTTAGATAACTTCAGTTATAATGCCAACAAAATATTTTTAATTCAAAACAAAAAGCCAAACGATAAAAGAAAAATCGTTACAATTCCAAAGAAATACGCTAGAATTGTAACGATTTTTTTTTTTTTTTTTATCGTTTGGTTATCGTCATTCTTGAGAACTGAATTCGTCGACAAAGATTCCTCTTGTGTAAGAGCCAATTTGCCGGATGCTTCAATAATTTGACAAAGAACGATCACTTGCTTTTGACATTCATTATACGAGAAAGGAAGTTTAAATATCATATGAGAAATAAGGAAAGAATTACAAAACAAGTTCTATTGTGAGACGTCGGTTTTTTTCGGCGCTTAAAGTATGAGGAATTCTTATTTTACTAACAAAGCTGCTCTTGCAAGTGTAAAATATGTATTCGAGATTTAACGCTCTGTTTCTTTCCTATTACATATCTTTAATTTTGACCTCTGTAGTAGTTTCTTGAGGTTACTACATTTAATTATAGGATTCAATAGAATTCGGTAAGTTAAAATGATTTTTTTATTAAAAACAATTTCTTACTACATTTCTGGCCTTAATTTTATGTTCGATTAGTAATTATTATTTTTTTTTCTGATGTTTTTTAAAATGATTTTCGAATTTAATTTTATTTGATGTGAAGAATAATTCCATTTCCATTTCAATTATTATATAATTATTGTTTTTGTTTCTTGATGTTTATTAAACAGTTTTCACATCTAATAAACAACAACAATTACTAATTACTATGCCTTTGTTTACTATTAATATTAAAAGAATTACTAACACCATTTTTTTCTTTTTATTTCAATTAGATTTATTTTAACGATTTTTTTGAGTCAATATTTTTTTTTCAAAATCAAATTTAAGTTGCTTATTTAGCTTGAAATTTTTTTTTTTTTAACTTTGCTTACTAGATTAAATTGGACTCATATAATATATTCTTTGAAACATAAAAAAAAAAATGGAGAATTTTTATTTTTAATAAATTTTAAATAAAATTTTTTTAATTATTTCAATTACATTAAATAAAAAGCTATTAATTTAATTAAGACTTGATCACGTTTTTTTTTGCTTGCTTTTCGAGTATTTAAATACTTTTTTTGATGAAAGAAATATTAATTTGTGCAATTTTTTTTATGCCATTAAGAGTATAATACAACATTTGAATTAAACAATTGAAAATATTTGTGCCCGTCATGATTTTTTTTCGCATTACTTTGTGTAAATTTTGTCATATAAAATGTGTGGATATCATGTCTTCAAGATCAGAAAGAAATTAATATCACTGTATGATTTATCACTATTTGCTATCATAAATATCAGAATCTTTTGAGTCAATATTACGCTCTATGAATTCAGATTAAACAGTTTTTCACCTTTCCCTTTATTGGCATATCTATTGAGTATATTGAATCAGCATTTTTTAATACCTTTTTTACCTTTTATACCTTTGTATATTATTAATATTAGAGGAATTACTACACTAATTTCTTCTCTTTTTATTTCGATTATATGTATGTTTTAAGAATTTTTCAAAGTTAACAACGTTTTTTTTTTTTTTTTTTTGTTCTTATAAAATCAAGTTTAAGTTACATATATAGCATATAATTTTTTTTTTCAATTTTATTATTAACAGTAATACTTCGTAATGATTAAGCATCTGGGTTTTTTCCCATTTATTTGCCGCATGAAAGCAGAACAAAAAGTTATTTCAAAAAAAAAAAAAAAAAATAAATAAATAAATAAATAAATAAATAAAAAATAAATAAATAAATAAAATAAAATAAGAATAATATTAAATAAAATAAATAAATTAATTAATTATATAAAAATATAAATAAATTAAATAACAATAATAATAATAATAATAATTTATCATAATTTTCAAAATATGAAAAATAATTTAGCTATAGTAATCACTACATTACAATCATCATTGTTTTTTATATTTTCACAATAATTAATTATTATATTAAGTCTTAACTATAAATTTAAAAATATCTTTTGTGTAGTTAGATATATGAAGCCTTTCCAAAAAACTCACATTGTAACATTAACTTTTCTAATTTTTTTCCCAAATAAACTTTAGTAATAGCATCGAAAATAAATTTATTATATTTTATCTTTTACTTACAGAAACAATTAAAATAAAAAAAAATCTGCTTGATTTCAGATTAACAATTTTTTTTTATAACGTATAAGAAAATTTAAGTAATTTTTTTCAATTCTAAAGGGAAAAGAATAAAAATTATTCATTTAAGAAACTTATAACTAAAATATTTTTTGATAGGAGATATACGAGTATATATATTTTTAATTTGTAAATAATTTATTCAATTGATAATCATTGCATTATCAATTTAATTTTCCTTGATAAATTATAAAGAATATTTAATTTATATTTCAAAATTTAGATTATTTAAAATTAATTCAAATTAGACTATCGATTGATCGATCTCGAAAAATTTCAGCTTCTGCACAGCACAATTATGTTTTGTGAAAGTGAAAACGTGAACGTACTATTTTCAGTAACTAAAAGATTTGAAATTGATGAAAATCAATGTGAAACATCCAGTTTTCTAGGTTTTCCTATAACATTTGAATTGTAAGTCTTCATGGGGCCCCTAAATGTGATCAAGAAATACTCGTATAACGTACAATGCTCTCAATGTCCACCATGACTCCTTTTGATATCCATTGAATACATACGGTTGATGATCGATCTATATTTAATTATGTTTTTGGTAATTAAATAAGAAAATATAAAAGATGATTATGTATTATATTTCAATTTTTTAAAAAATAACTTAAGATTACAGCAATTAAATTATATATATTCTTTTTTCATTTTTTCAGAGCTTCTTTATAAATTTTTTTTTTACTTTTGAAAATTGAACTATAAACTCTATTATTTATATGCTTAAAAAAGAACAATTGTAAAAATAATCCATAAATTATCTTTTTTTATTTTATTACTATCATTAGAAGTAAAACAAGCATGTGATTATGCACGTACGCAACAGTGCTTATCTTTAAACAGGTAGTCATCATAACTGTAGCGTGAATGTTTACCTCCCTCGGCTACAAATGTGATAGTGGTCTGACAGCACTGAGCTGTAGCGTAAAGATTCAAATTTGCTCCGTTCGCGCTTAAGTCATTATTTATGCATATATTTTTTTGTAGAATTTATATTCAATTTTAGGAATAATTTTTAACAAAATGGAAGGTAAAGATGGACAAGGTAAAATAAGGTTGCGCCGAACTAAAAGTGTGAGTGTTGCTCAGGTTGATGGAGCATCTCGAAAAGAAGACAGATTACGTTCTGTTCAACCAGACAAACCGTAAGCTATCAATATATTTTTAAAATAAAAATACTATATTTTTCTAATTTTTTAATTTGTAATTTTGTGTTATAAGTAATTCATTAGAATAAATGATGTACTGATATACTTAAAAGTGTTTCAGAAATTCAAATGTAAATTCTTTTGATATTTTGCATTATATTGTTATATGTTCAACTGTTAAAATAAATATGCACCATGTTTTTTTCAATGAATTTTTCACTTGTATCTGAACTTATTTTAAGAATAAAGAACATTGTTTTCAATGATGCAATAAGTCTAAAAAACAAAAACTATCTCTTAAAATTCTTGAATGATAAATTCTATATATTAATATAATCACTTAATGATATGAATAGCAATGCCAAGATCTATATAGATGCAATTCTTGCTCCATGTTGTAAAATCATTATTTAATTAGTTAAAAAAAATTAAACTATATATTTGTCAAAAATGGTTCCTCATGAGTTACTGGAATCCTGAAAAATTTATGGATTCTTCATTCATAACTTTATAAATGTATATTATTTTCTGCAATTTGATTATGCTTTTGCAGATGAATTAATTTGCCCTGGAAGAAAAAAGGAAGTAACTTAAGGTTTTTGTGAATAATGATTATAAATAGAGTTTCTGTAATTTAAATAATTTTATATTTTCCATAGTTTCCCTTCAAAAAAATTAAATTAACATAACCTAATCTAATAACCTAATAGTATTATATTAACTTTCATAGTTTTAAATTGCCACACTAAGTAATATTTCTTAGAAGAAGCATAAGAATATATTAACTAAAAATGCATGTCTAATAATGTTTCAATATACCTTATTAGGTATAGATAGATACATTATTATGTATTTGTATATTTTAATAAATAGTAATTAATGATATATGATACAGGCATTATAAATTATAATCCATGCTATATTTTATATATTTTTCTAAGTTAATTAGTATGCAAATATAATGTTATTGTACATAATTTAATATATATTTAGATATATATACTTTTAATGTTTAGATTTTTGGAAAACATTTGTATACTGTATTGATTCAAAAATAGTATTTACTAATATAATTATTAATTGCAATAATAAGATTACTGAGTATTATTAAAAACTATATTACTTCATAATTAACATTTTAGTTAGAATGAGATAATATAGCAGTTTAGCTTTACATTTTATTAAATCTAATTTTAATTTGACCATTAATACCTCTAATAGAGGTATTAATGGTCAAAAAAAGTAGATTGTTAATCATTGTAAATTTATAAACATTGTTCATCATTGTAATATCTACCTATTCTAATATATTGAACATTGGCATATATATTGGAAATTCTTTTAAATGGCTTGAACAATTTGTGATATAGTATACAAGTTCTTATAACTGGCTATCATCAACATCCAATCATTTTATAGATAATAAATTAAAAATACTGAGTGAATTTCTACTTGATGTTATTTTGTTTTAAAAAAATTATATAGATAATTAAATTATAAAATATATATATATATATATATTTGTTTTTCCTTCAGTGTTCATAAATGCAGAGACTCATTATTCAGTTCATCAAGTGGTTATACCAACTACAGAGGATTTCTGAATTTGTGCATAATATTATTGGTACATATTTCAACATTTTTATCTTTTAAATTTAGGGCTATGCAATTTGAAATCATTAGACATTTTAAATATTTCAAAATTTTTTGCATATTTGTATACATATTTTTAATACACTATCATACAAAACATAATATGATATTATATTTTATATGTAGATGTTATATAGATGGTATATTATACTCAACTTTTTTTCTTTTAGGTGCTATCAAATGCAAGACTTGTCTTAGAGAATATTATAAAGTAAATCTATATTTACTTGATTTTTTTTTTTTTACTTTTTATTTATTTTTTAAATTGTGTTTGAACTATAAATACGTTTTGTTCATGATTTTGCATAATTTTTTTTTCCTGTTTAGATATGGAATCCTCATTGATCCTGTACAATGGTTTAAACTATTTCTTAACCCTTCTCAATCTCCATCAATTCTAATTCTAACAGGTAATTTATTTTACTTTTCAACATTTTTGTTAAAATCCTTTTTTTTTTTTTTTTATGTGGTAATATAAGATAATGTTTTATTTATTTTTTAGGATTATTTTTCATTCCTTCTATATCTTTGGGAATTGAAAAATTACTAGCCAAAGTAAGTTGCAATTCTGATTCTACTTTTAAAGTTAAAAGGTGTTTTAGTTTTAACTAAAATATTTATTTATGTCATATTAATTTACAATAATATTTTTATGTTATAACTATATGTAATGTCTAACACCTTATTTTAATAAACCTAAATTTAAACTAAAATTGTGATTATAAAAAGTTATGTTCTTTGTTTAAATTGATTATTAAAAATGATATTTATTTGAAAATTGGTACAAATCTTAAGTTCAGATACACTTTTTCTCTTATATTTAAAGTTATAAGACCCTTTAAATCCAATATGCTCTATCAAGCATGAAAGCTTGTGTCATGCATGGACTATTTTGGCACCATTTGCATTTATTCTGCAACTAAAGCTTTTAATGAAAAACATAGATAAAAAATTAAAATAAAGAACATATTTTTAATAAACTGTGTATGTTAGGCAATCATGCAGATATTTATATCAGACTAATTAGCAACAATTAATTTTTTTTATTTAATTATAAATTTCAATACTATAATATTAATAATTTTTCTATTTAATTGTAACTTATAGGGCATCAAAACCTGTATCGTGCATGGTCAATTTTAGTACAATTTGCATTTATTCTACAACTAAAGCTCTGAATAAAAAGCATAGATAAAAAATTAAAATAAAGGAAAATAATAATAAACTGTGTTTGTTAGACATTCATACAGATATTTATTTATATCAGACTTGATTAACAATGATTACTAATTTTCTATTTAATTGTAACTTATAGGGAAATATTAGTTATTGTTAATTAATTTACTATACATAATCTTTTAATGTATTTAATTATTAGTGAATATAAAATTTTTGAATTCTTAAAATTGATATTGTCATTTAATAATTAAAGTGCCAATTCAGATATGTAAAAACCATGAAAATAAACTAATGAAAATCAACTAAATCAAATCAATTAAAATCAATTAGTCATTCAAAATTATTATTAATTCAGAGAACTTATACAAGTTAGAAATTAATAGATTGTCTTGTTAATTTTTTTAAACCCTGAACACTGGTTGAGAAAATTAGTCAAAATATGCTTTTCAAAAAATTTTTTTTTTATACTATAGTTAAAGGTTGTTGTAAGACTTTTAATTTATTTTATGAAATTGAAGCTTTCAATTAGTTTTCAAAGAAATGTTTCAGAAATAAATTTCCTGCAGTCAAGGTTTCAATTTTATGATTAATGTAATATATTTAGAAAATAAATAAAATAACATTGTGCTATGTATATGTTAAAGATATACACTTTTTACATATAATATCAAAAACATTTATCAAATTTGAGTAACATGTTTTTCTCATAATGATAAGTTGTAATCTCATTTTTTTTTATAGGGTCTTATAGGTGAAAATTTTGGATTGTTTTGCATTATAACTTTAGTAAGTGCGAAATTTTGTGCCCACCTATTGTAATTTACAATACAAACTGTCATGCAGGTAATCAAAATATATCTTTTTTTGTAAAAATTTTAAAAGGAATTGTAATATTTCTTTAATATTTGGAGAATAAACCACTTCATTTGATATGCTTTGGAATTAAACAATTTAAAACAAATAGAAGCATTATTTTTAATTGCAATTTATGCACAATTTATATTAAATTTCGAATAGATTATTTATTATGATTTTTATTATAGATTATTACAAATTTTAAATATTTGAATTATATACAGATCTAAAAGTCAAATATAATTTTTTAATAAGTCTATTTTTATCTGCTAATGTATATTTAACTTAAAATCTTGAAGTTTCATCTACATGGATGTGTACTTAAATTATTTACATTTAATTAAATTACTTTTAATATTAATTTTTATTTTGGGTTTATTTGAATGTAAAATGAAGGAAATATTCTTTGATTTCAAAATGTCTTTTTATTGAATAAAAAAAAAAATTCTTTCATTTTATCAACAGTTGCTGCGTCAATTGTTATGGGATATGTCAGCATTGTGTCTTTGAAATTGGTTTCATACCACATGGTGAACTATTGGTGCAGAACAAATCATCTGGATCCTCATCCAAAGCGTAGGCGCAGTGTTTCATCTGAAAGAGATAGGCACAGAGGTAAGTTGATTAAACACAAAAGTAAATTATCAAAAACATGAATAATTGATATGTTATTATAAATGTTAGCAAAAACAAAAAATATTGAATATAATTTTTCATTTTTATGATCTAAAAAATTCTTTTAATCAATTTTCATATTTTTTGTGGGCTTATGATTATGTACATTAATTCTCTATTCTATTCCCTTGTAGACTGTGCTTGTTAATTGTGTAATAAAACAACTTATATAAATAAATTTTCAGAAGATCTTTTATATACACATTAAAAATGGCAATTTAATTAATTTTTTTGAAGTATTTTTATTTTGAATACAGGCATTATTGCTATTTGTTATTTACATTGTGTGGTAATAGTAATGAACCTTTTTTTTTTTTTTTTTTGTCAATTTTCCTAAATATTTTACTGTTAGATTAAAAATTCTGTTAATGGTTAAAAAAATATTAGTGTTGTACATTATCAATACAAGTATTTTGAAAATATATCAGATATTTCTTCAAAAATTTAGTAATGTTTGAAATTTTGAAAATGAAAATTAACTAGAACTATTAAAAATGTCATTTTAAATAATACCTGTAATCAATTAGAATACAAAGAAGGTTTTATATGTAAAAAGGATTGTAGAAAATCGCACAGAATTACAAATTTAAAGGATTAAAAACAATGCAATCCTACTTGAATCATATAACTTTTGACAAATTAAAAATTTGATAAAACCTCATAATTTTCTAATATCTCATAAATCTATCAATACATAATAGAATATTGTAAATTGTTATTTAATTTTATTATGAAAATGACATATTTTATGACATTTTTTAAAATATATCTATATTAAGCAAAATTTTCAATTTAATAACTTATGCAGAATCAGTTTCATCATCAGACTATTAATCAGATCCATACTTTGATAATATCACTATAACAATAATTATTTAATTAATTTCTTGTATAATCACAATATTCACACACATAAATCTTCAGCTCACATTGGAAATAAAGACTTATTCAAAGTTCCCATAGCAAGAAAATGATTTTCCAATTCATTGTTATGTTCAAGACCTTTCCCAATTACATTTGCAGTGAGGAAAAGGTAAGTTTTTTTTCTGCTTCAATCATTATCTGGTTTTTCACTTCACGATACTTTTTCATTATGCAGAAATATTGTCTTTTAAGGCATTCACTATTTTCATTGCTTGTATGCACACACATTGCAGAGTTTTTTCACTTCTTTGAAACCTTAAATTTGCACTGAAACTGCATAAATGACAAAACACTGAAAATGCATAAAAATTAAATGTAAAAGGAGACTGTATTTTTATATTTTAATTTGAGAAAAGGTTATTTAAGTACTTGAAATTTGCAAATGTATTTTTATATATATAAAGTATTTGCTTATTTTTTCTCCAATAGATGCTCCAAAAGTCGACAATGATATAATAAAAACAGAGCTTGTAACATATCCTGATAATCTGAATTTAAAAGGTAATAGAGAGTTTCTTTCGATTATTTATTAAGTATTTATTATCAAAGTAAACCCTGCTTTTAACTAATAAGAAATAAAAAAAACTATATTAATACTTGACAATTTCTAGAAACTGATTAAGCTTAATAGAAACTAAATTTACTTAACTTTTTAATTCTGTTAATCACTCAATTTATCAAATGTAGGACAATTATAGTATCTTTATAACTGTTAATAGAGATAATCTATTAGGAACCTATATGGAATCTTAAAAGCTTACCATAAATATTAATTATTGGAAAAATACTTGCTGCATAATTATATGCAAAGCATAAATTTGTTGTGTATGCACATATAACAAGAAGCAATTTATATTTAAATTTTTAAAAGTCATTTAAAAATAAAATTGAGGAAAAAATACTATTCATATCTTTTTTTTGGTAAGAAATTCATTTTTTTTTTATTGATGGGGAAAAAAAACAAACATTTTAACAGAAAAGTGTGAAGGTTTTATTGTATTGGTACAAGTTTGGTAAACTTCAATCGCATTGAATAGAAAGTCTATTGTTTAAAATGCAATTTGTTTTTCTTTCAGATGTATATTATTTTTTGGTCGCTCCAACTTTATGTTATGAATTGAATTTTCCACGTACCTCCCGTATACGAAAGAGGTTTCTTATAAAACGTCTTTGTGAAATGGTAAGTTTTAAACTGATTAAATCATTTATAATATAAGATTAAATTAATGAATAATGAAGAAATTTTATGTAAAAGTCTAATGATATGATTAAATGTTTATATGATAAATATTTCGTTATTATAAATTTTCTATTTTTAAAATATTTCATATTCCAGTGATTATGAAACTTCTGAACTGCTCATTAATTTACAAAAATCCTGCTGTAAAAGAAATTGAAGATTATTTTACAAAATTTTTACTTATTTATTCTGGTGGATATCTCTTCGTTGTACATTTATGCTATGTTTTGTTATTTATTTACTATTGCTACATTAACAAAATATTACAGATTATCCTTAGTTTTATGGAAAATAAAAGTAGCAGATTATCTACAGTTTATGAAAAACTAATATTTTGACAAATTTAAAAACAAGACATTTTTGTCTATTACTTTCCAATTCTTTAGAATTAAAAAACTTGCATTTATTTATGTACTTTTATTACAGTAACATTCAATCTTTTCTATTCAATAATGTGCACAAATAAATAAAACATCATTATTACATTTTACCTTTGTTTTCAAAAGGAACTGTTAGTCTGTAAGTTCTTTGTTGAAAGTTAGTTTTCATATACATAAAGTTTTTAATGAGTTTTCATGAAGTTTGTACACTTAAAATGTATAAAATCACATTTCAAAACAATTTATTTTTTATGCAGCATTATGTATTTAAAAAGTGTGTTTTTTCCTACATTAATTTTTTCCAATGAATAACTTTAGCACACCTATTTAAATAATCTATGTTAAATAACATATGTTAAATAATCTCTATATTAACTCAATTTTAAGGAATTTTCCTGACTTTTTCTTAAAATTGCAACATTGATAATATTATAACTGCAACTAATTTTTAAATATGATTTTTATGATTATGTTTGCAGCTGTTTTATTTGCTACTTTGGCTTCTCTCTTCTTCCATTCCTACTCTTGATAAGCATTAAAAACTACAGAAAATTCTTTGAGATAGCAGTGAAAAGTCTCAATTGAGGTTGGCATGTCTGTATCAGTAATATTTTAGTGCCACAAGAGGTATTTCCTCTTCAAATGAGGCTTATAAGAGCATTTTTCCTTAATATGCAATCTAAAGATTGTTTATCTCTGATTTTAACAGAAGGTATAATTAAGAAATGTTTTTTTTTTTTCCCAGATTTTTCTGCTTCAGATTATTTTGTCCTTGATTCAACAATGGATTGTTCCTACAATAAATAATTCTTTAAAGCCTTTAGAGGTGAGTTAATAAATTTTTTTAATGTACTGCATAGAATAGCTTATATTAATATAATTTGTTATGATTTTTGGATTATGTTGGATTTTTTTGTTTCAGTAATAATTTTATTTAAATTTTCAATATAATTTACATTAATTGTAAATTAAAACATAAGTGTTTTGTTCATGTTTTTGATGTACTTTTTGAACGGTATAGAAACTTTATTGGGAAGTATGAGATCAAATGCTTTTATTTTATATATTTTATGTGTTTATGTATATTAATATTTACTCTCGGGGAATCCTTTATTTCAAACCATCTATCTTTTAGTTCTAAAAGTTAGACTTACTGTCTATTTATTTAGGTAGGTCAAAACTTAGCATATTAATACTGAACCAACATATTACTTTTCTGATTCAAAAATGATGGGAAAATTAATAGCTTATTTTTTGCATGAAATTTTTTATAAGCTCAGGTTTTTTCATCAATATTGTTTAATTGGTAATTAATTCATTTATGGGGTTCTTTTTTCTGTATTCAGAAATACTTATCTATGTGAAGAAAAAAAAATATATTTTATGATGAAATATGCTAAAAATACCTATGAATGTAAGTTAATTGATAAATCTTTCAGTAATTAGTGCTAGTAAATATAGCACATAACTAATTAATTGTCTATTGTCTTATGCTAGTATTTTTTCTAGCAAATAAAAACTTATTATTTTGCATTATTAAAGCGTTTCAGCATACTGGCCTTAATAAGGCATGCTTATTAAATGCCAGATTCATGTTGTTTCTAGATTGACTTTGGCCTATAGTAATTTTAAGACCTAGTTAAAAAAAAATAATTATAATACTTTTGTATTCAATTTCAAGATTATCTGTAATATGAAGTTAATTATTTTAATTTGGGAGTTATTCAGTTTATTCTTAACATATAAATTATTTTCTTATTATTAAAGTTGGTTCTTATCTGTATATATTGTACAAGTCTTGATTTGTTTGTCTTGCAAGCTTTACAGAAATATTATACAAATTCCCTTTCATACAATGTAATTCCAACTCCCATAAAGCAAATGCATTTTTTGTTTTACAATATTTTATTTGTTTTATTATTTTGTGAAAGTTCACTTTACACTTTTAAAAGTTCTTGTTGAGTTCACTTAAATAAGCTAGTCTAAAAATATAG
Organism: Caerostris darwini; assembly: GCA_021605075.1. Lineage (NCBI taxonomy): Eukaryota > Metazoa > Arthropoda > Arachnida > Araneae > Araneidae > Caerostris > Caerostris darwini. The sequence goes on from BPLQ01015437.1 coordinate 370,041, forward strand.
TTGCTCATATCAAAAATGTTATTTTAATGCTTTTTTTTTAATTTATAAATTTTGTGTGTAGTTGAAGGATTGAAAGCTAGTATTTGTGCATTAGTTCAGTATAATTATTTTTTTTGTTTGTTTATAACATGTTTGAGATGAATAATTATATATTTTAAATAATTGTAAAAATTGAAAATTATATAAAGACATTTATTATATTTTCAACCAGTTTATATTTACCTTTATTATTATTGATTTTGTGTCCTAAATTTATTTTATCAAGTTTTTTTTTTTTTAAACTCATTTATATTTGTTTTTTTTTCTTTTTTTTTTTTAAAAAAAAAAGGAAATGGACTATACCAGAATGTTGGAAAGATTATTGAAATTAGCTGTAAGTGAAGTTACTTTTTAATATTTTTTTCATTTTTTCTGTTATAGATTTATTTTCATTTGAAGTTATTTTATCATTTTAAAATTCTGTTAAGTGTTCAAAATTATTTAATTTTTAAAGTTGCTTAAATTTTAACTCATAATTAGTTATCCCTCTGAGATTCTTATTGTATGATTATTGATCTTGTTTATCATGTTGCTTTACAAATGCTATCGGATTTAATTCCAGAAACATATTTTTTCAATTGTTTTTTATTTATAAATTTTCTAATAATTACACACACACACACACACACACACACACATTGAATTAATGCTTAAATGATTTTCATTTTGTTGTTTTAATTGTAACTTCCATTATCCCTTATCATATCATGCATTCTTGGACATACAATACATCAATAAATTTTTTTTTTTTTTTTTTAAAGTTTGATGCAACTGATTTTATTTAGATTCTAATGTTAAATTTTTTACAACAATAATAATTTGTAATTATTTTACTTTCAAAATGAATATTTTATACAGTTTTAATTAATGAAATTACAAATAAAAATTACGTTTTATCTGTTATACATTAATTTGTACTTATTATTTAAAGCATTTTAATGTTTAGTTTATGGAAAAAAAAAAAACCCCACAACATTTGTCTTGTTTTTCAATTTTTTTAGATAAACTTTATTCTAATGTATAAAAATATTATATACTTTATACTATATATAAAAATAATGAAAAAGACAACATGTAAATTGTTGAAATCTATATTATAATAAGGCACAATGTAATAAAGAGTCAATGCAATAATTAATATGTTTGGTAGGTAATTCAGTCATGCTGAATTATTTATGAAAATTATTGGTTTAAATAAAATTTTGATTGCCATTTTCAAGTAACTCAATTAACATATCAAATAAAATACTATAAATTCATATTATTAAAATTTTTGACTCGGGGCATTGTTACTCCGCGTCCATGGCTTATCTTCAAGTTACAAGCGCCCCCTGGGTAATGCAAAGTGAGTAATGTCTGTGCAGCGCTTGCCTTAAGGCATCCAAGACCAAGCTGTCTAAGTGTTTGCCAGCTGCATTAGAACAAAAAAAAAAAAAAAATTTTTTTGACTGTATATTAACATTATATTTATGATTATTTCAGATTCCAAATCATTTTATTTGGTTGCTTTTCTTTTATTGGTTTTTCCATTCCTCCCTTAATGCAGTAGCTGAAATATTGAGGTTTGGTGATAGACACTTTTATAATGATTGGTGGTAAGTAACATTAATTTCTACAAATATTATGCAATCTGTATAAATTTGTTATATATTAAGTTTATTTAAAAACAATATCATCCTTTTTTTTAAAATTTTATTTGGGGAAGACAAAAATTATAAAATAAGTATTTAAAAATTCTTTTTTAATTATTTAAAAATTATAAAATAGGTATTTATAAGAAGTGCATCATAATATATTTTATAAGAATAAATTTAAAAAAAATGAAAATTTTTAATTTTTTCTTATAAAATTAGAAATCTACACTATAAAATTTTATTTATTGCAATTGATATTTTAGATTATATACTGTTGATTTTATGACTAACTAGTATATGAAATATGTGTTTCCTATTTCATGAAATAAATGATTGTAAACTATTTGTAATAGCTTAAAATGTTTAAATTACAAATATAAAATATATAATGGCAAATAAATCAAATTTTGAATAAATTTAAAATATTGATAGAAGTTCTTAAAAGAAGATAAGATAGAAGTTTTTCTACTGCTGGACAAACTCATCTTTATTTGATGTAATATTTAATGCTCTCTAATTATAAGGATTGCACATTGTTAACATATAGTTGTGGGAAGTTTTCCTATAGTTTGTACATGCTGTGTTACAACTTATGCAATGCTCATTCTGAAGTAGCTATTTATAATTGGGTTCCTCTATAAAAAAAAAAAACAATTTTTTTTTTATCTAAAGCATTTGAAGATCCTTTAATCATGATTCTTTCAAAAGATGATTTCTATATATTTTAATAATTTAATATGAATTTCAAATTTATTAAATAAGGCTTAATTTTCAGGAATTCTGAAAGTGTTCAATATTTTTGGCGAAATTGGAACGTCCCTGTACATCAGTGGTGTGTGCGACATTTATATATTCCTCTTCGGCACTGGGGTTGTTCCAAACAGTTGTCAGCTGCAGCAGTTTTCTTATTATCTGCATTTTTCCATGAAGTATGTTTCAGATTTTAATAGATATTATTGTATTATATTTTCATTAATTGTATATTTTAAAAATTTATTTATATATGTATTTTTTCTCTAATATTTGAAATTTTTTTAGTATCTTGTTAGTGTTCCTTTGAAGATGTTTAGAGCTTGGGCTTTTCTTGGAATGCTTGGTCAGGTGAGTAGGAATATTAAAACTAGCATTTTTTTTGAAGAGTTATTTAAATACAATTTTTGTTAAGTTTCATGTTTCTTTTGTAAATTTTGTCAGATGTTTTAAAGTTTAATGTGCGAAAAAAATTAACTACAAAACTAAATATTGAACTAATGATCAGAAACTTGATTTTATTTTATATTTTAAGCAGACATGTAAAAAAAAAAAAGACTTTAAGCGTTCTGGAAATTAATATTGATTGCTTTTTTGTTTGTCCTTGTAGTATGTTTTTAAATAATAAATCCTTTGTTGTAGTCCTTTTTAAATAATCCTTTATTCAAGAACCATAAAAATGAATAGATCACTTCTTTAACAAAATATTTCTATTTTTAGTTTAACAATACACAGTGAAATATCTTTTTAATCTAAATGAAAATAATGTAATTTTAATTATTAAATAAATATTGCACATTGATCTGGCCTAAATCTGATTTAGCGTATGTATATTTTCTTTAACTACAATAAATGTGTAAAATTTTAATTTCTTGATCTTATGTTTATATGATATGTTTATTTTTTATTAAACTGAAATATAACTTAATTTTTTTAAGAAATAATAAAGTTCTGACTTTAATCCTATTGGATATATTAAATTTAGCTAGTAATGAGTCTATGAAATTTTTTATAAATGTCCTAAAAACAACATTGAAATATTTTTTTACAACAATATTTCATATTCATTTAATTTAATTTATTCAGCATGTGTTTTACTCATTGTTTACAATATCTTAATTGTCATTCTTTATGGTATATGTCTATTTTGTGTATCTTCTGACAAATCTTAATAATTAAAATTTGATGTGAACAAGATGCGTATAGTAAATAATAAACTTTGAAAAGGAATAGATAAACTTAATTACTGGAGAGTAATTTGGTTTATAATGTATTATAAAACAAATTACTTTTCAATGTCATAGCAATTAATATAACTGATTGAAAAATTTAGTTTGTAAAAATAACATTTGATTATGTTATTAACTGAACTTAATGTATAATGTTTGGGTTTAGATTAACAGTTAAACAATAAAAAAAGCCAAATTTACTTACATATTTCATTCATCAATTTATCTTTCTTATATTCAATTTATTTTTTTTATATTAGAGAATTAAAAAAAAAATGTGTGATTTTTGAAAGTTATATATTCAAGTTATATAGAATTTTGAAAGTATTCTGATATATATTTAACTGAATGGCTCATTTTATATAAAATTGCACCAGGACATTACATTAATTGCATCAAAAATGCATTTTACATCCAAATGTATCAATATTTTTTAAAGAATCTAATTTATACTTTAAATACCAAACATTTTAATTGTCAAATAAATTTCAATATTTTGAATTAAATTATTTTAATAATTTTTTAATTTTTTAATTATTTTAAATAATTTTAATTGTATTTATTTTTTTCTTTGATAGATTTCTAAAATTAATTTTTAATATTTGTTTAGTATGAAAAGCATAACTTTTGTATGAAAAATTTTATCTTAATTTGGTGTTTTTTTTACAGTTACCATTTTCAAAGTTTGTGGAGAGATATTTGCATAGTCAGTATGGCAATATGGCAGTGTGGATTTCCTTGATCATTGGACAGCCCCTTTGCATTCTTATGTATTATCATGATTATTATGTGTTTCATTATCACAAAACTTAAGCTGTATTATAATCTCTCTACATACAGAGCTTGTATGAATATTGTGATTCAGACAAACTATCATAACTGTATTAACAGTTGTGTTCCTAAAATATTTGTTTTCCCATGATTGTATGACCTTAGCCATTTTGTTGTTACCAAAACTGCATTATCTCTTACACAAAATGGCAAATGCTCAGAAATATGACTAATCCTTTTGGCTGTTCAAAGTGATTTAATTTCATTGTGAATTTTGATATAATTTTTGTGTTTCAATTGTGTTTTATTTTTTATTTTTGGATAACTATATAATTTTTTGTTTTAATTGATATTAAATTTGAATAAAAACTTTAATTAAGACACTATTAAATATTTTTATAATGCTAAAGTTGGATCACAATAATAGTTGTATATGCTAGAGTTTTAAAAAATGCAGTGTTTTATATCTGTATTTGAAAGAATTGTATGATATCAATGGCATTTTAAAAATTTATTGGTGCTTTTATACAGCCAAAGAATTACTATAATTTGAATAAATGTTTTTATTGTATATCCTATGTGCTCGTAATTTTTTGTTTGTCTGTTTGTGATTTCAGTACATCTTTTATGTAACATTTTAGTACCATTTAGTGTTATCTTAGTTTACATGAAAACTGATAAAATTATCTGAGGAAGGCATATTTTTATAAATCATTACCATTAATTTAATAAATTTTATTTAAAATTTTTTAAATATCTGTTCGTACAGAACATGATTTAAATATAATTTTTTTCGTAAATTTAAAAATGTCATCTACATTTAGATATTTGTAATAAATTGAGCACTTCTTAGATACATTTTATCAATTTTAAAAGACTAAAAGTCTTATAATAGTAAAGAAAATCTGCATAGAAATAAATTCAAAAAAAATATTAGTTATTAAATAATATTACTCTGAATTTTGTCCTTGCATAAACTGTAGGAAACAAAATAAAGACTTAAATGGTTAAGGAATGTTATTTTTAATTGTCTGATATGTATTTTTATTTTTCAAAATTGAATAATTAAATTTTTTTTTACTTTTGAATGTAATTATTTTTACCCTCTCACTTCCAAAAAGTTATTAAATTTGTTAGGGTAAAATATTAGTACCCAAGATTTTTTTAAAAATTTCAATTTGAATAATTTTTAATTCAATCAATTAATTTCTTTTTAAGATTCTGATCCTCATTAAGTTGTCATAGATCTAAATAATTATTTTCTTTATAAATAGTTCTTAATATTAAAACAGAAAAAGTCTTTTAATTTATGTGTATGGTTTTTTTTGCTTCAATATAAATTTTTTTCGTGATAAATAAAATTTATTGGTCTTCAGTTTGTATTTGTTCAGAAATTACGTTAATAAAATTCAGTTTTGATTTGTCATTAAATATAACAACTTGGAAAAGATTTCAAGTTAAAATTGAAGGAATAACACTATATACATATAATTCCAAAAGAAAATTAATTAAAATGCCAAATTTTATTTTTGCAATTCGTGTGATTTTTCATATTTTGTGAAATAAAGTATAAATGTATTAATGCATATTTTTTCCCATTGAAAATTTTATTCAATTGAATGAAAATTGATTGCTTAAAAAAATCATTCATTATTATTGAGGCCAAAGTGTTTTTAACCTTAGTTATAGAAATACAGAAAATATTTCTAATTTTGATTTTTATATATAATTTTGATTATAAATGATCCTGTTAGAAATGTTTTAATAAGCATAATATTTATATGTATACATATTTGTGTATATTTTTAATTCCATGTCTACTGTAATTTTATGTGTATTGTTAACCTCAAAATATGTTTTGCCTCCAATAGAAGTTTACACATAAACCTGAATCATATAATTTTAGCTGATTGGTGCTTATTTTTGTTAATAGATGTTAACACTGTATTTTATATTTGAGTGTTGTGTATGTAATTATCTAGATTTAATCAAATTTATATATTTTTGAAATTTTTTAAGGCATTTAAACATGAAATTTTCTTTTTGTATTCTAACTTTAATCATTTTTTTTTTACAAATCATTACTGCTTAATGCTTTATTAAAAATAGGAACAGCAATATCTTAAGTAATGCACATTATCATTTTTTCAGCTTTGTGATGTAAAATTCTAATATATTTTACAGTTGCAATAGCACATGTACAACATTCCATTATATTTGTTGAATAAGTTTTATTGTTATCAAGCCATAATCTAAGGGAGCATTATTCTTTTTATTATGTTATTGTGTTTTATCATATATTATTTTATGATTTGTTTCAGATTAAATACAATTTAGATAAATTACTATCACCGCTTCTGCCAACAATTACTCTATTAATACCTAGATAACTGCAGTGAAATTTCTGCTGAAATTAGGAGATGTTTTTATGTTTCCATGTACAGTAACCTCTCTTTAATCGAGTATTCAATATTTCAGCACATTCTATAATCCAGCTCCAATCAAGCTTTTGTTTTCGTATTTTTTTTATGGATTCGGGTATTTGTTGATCTTGACCACATTGAATATTTTCATATGTGGCAACCTAATGTTTCTCTCATTTTCATTAAACATGTATACATTAAGCACATTAAATATATGCATGTTTTAAATATTGGAATTTTTATTTAAAGTTTTTTATTTTTATCTCTCTTAAAACTATATTTGATGTTCCATAATCTGGCACAAACATGCCTGATTAAAAAAAGGTTACTGGAGTTAGAAGAATATTTTAAGAAAAACAAAAATCATGCATTTAAAGTTCCTTAAGGTAATTATTGAAGATGCAATCAATAGTACAAACTATTTCTAGTCATGGTGTTTTATTGCATAATTGTAAAATTTTCTGAAGTGTTAATGTTTTTTGTTTACATATGTGAAATAAATTTTTTATATGCCAAGAGAATTTTAAGATAAAACTGCATGATTTAAAAAAATTTATTTTGAGTATTTTTAATTAGGTGATGAATTTTTAAATTTATAAATATGTCTAATTTTGATGTTTTATTTTACAATTGGATCTCTTTTACAGACATTTTAACTTTCTTATTGTAATTTATTTATGAAAGGAAACCTTTTTTTTAAATTGATTTTTGAATATCTATTTATAAATTAAAATGTCTGCCTTCTGCAGCAAACAATAATATGATTTTCTAGTTGTATTATTCATATATATGTATTGACCTTGAAGAAAACATGTTTTGTATTTCATTGAATTAAAACTAATTATAAATTAATTAATAATTACAAAGTTTAGATATTTGAATTTTTTTTAAAACCATGTATTTTGAATCGTATAAATTAAATATTTATAAAATTGGTCAAATCTTAAAAAAAAAAAAAAAAAAAAAATACATACATGATGAAATACATGTATTTTTTATCAAACGATGTCAATCGATAATGTCAAACTTTGTTAACAGTTATCTGAATTCAATATTCAATTTTGTAATCATCTCATATTTCATTCCATATTAAAATAAACCTTTTATTATTATTTGAGTGTCAGCAAACCAATCCTAGTTGTATCAGGTGAAAAACATTCTTTAATAACTTCTTATGTAATATTTTCTCTAATGAAAGTGAGAATTGTTAATTTTTTTGTCGTCAAGCTAAAGATTAAAAATTTTTTTTTTGTTTAGAAAACATTCAAATGCACCAATTAACCAATTTTGATTAATGAAATCAAGGAAATTGTTTAAATTATTTTATGTAAAAATATATGTTTATTCATACTCTATACATAAAACTATTAATACTTTGTTCCAGTTTATGGTTACTTATGTCTCATTAAAGCAATGAATTCTCCTTCCCACAATAAACAAAAATTTTTAATGAAATATAGTTTGATCACCGATTGCATGGAAAATTGGTATGCTGCCAAGTCGGGAGGAAATGTCATTTAGAAAGGATTTTAATTGAAAAAAAAAGAAAGATTTTTTTTTAACATTTCAAAGTTTACATGACACAATATTAAATGGGGGAAAAAAAAATTTCTGTATGTTTAACATTCCATGCTATCTCTGGTCAAACTATAGAAATATTCATCTTTATTTACACAACATACTTTCATTCTCAGTTGATGGTGTAAAAGTTCCTCCAAGTATACATAATCATATTTTATCTCTAATGGTGCCAAGATGAGCCTTTTCTGATAAAGAATTGGATATTATTGCACTGATCAATTGCAATATTTAATATATATAGTACTATGCAATTGCAATTTAATTAATTTATTAAACACAATGTTATGTTGCCATAAATATTTAATTACCTGACTGTTTGTTATTTAAAAGCATGTTAAGTTTTTAAAATTTTATATTGTAATAAATTACGATTTCGTATAATTTCTTTTAATATTTTACAATAAACAAGTGTATTTTTACATACACTTGAATAGTTGAACTGTTTCACTGCAGTTTTTAATCATTTTGAATATTCACATTGTTATCAGAATTACACGAAACACAGTTGTGAGTAATAAAAATAAGATATTTCTTTCGTTTTAATAAAAACTGAAACTTGATATTCATAGTTGACATAATTCATAATTATTCATTTTAAATGCTAAAAATGTGTGTATCGTAATTGTTATTTGTGTTTTTGTAACTTTTTTTTAATGTGTGAAATTTTTTTTTAAGTGTTGGAAATTGTGTATTGTATGGAAACGTTTTTTCTATGACCTTTTGTAAGAATTTTTCAAAAATCTTTTTAGATTATATATAAAAGTTAATTAAATATGAAGTTGCCAAAATGTGTTTGTAATTGTTTGACATGTCACAATGTTTGTACTTTTGAATGAGAGAATGTGAAGAAAGTTAATAAATTAATGTTTTAAAATTGTCTCATTAACTTACTTGTTTCGAAATGCATGCTTTTACATGACACTTTTGAAATATATTGCAAATCAAATTAAGTTCAATCCTTTTAGAATATCTTTTCAAGTGTCCATGTTGATTAAAAGTTAAAAAATTGAAAGTCTTCTTTATCAAACTAATAATTACATAGACATTTATTTCTTGAAGGGCCTGAATGGCCGAGTGGCGCTCGGTACCACAGGTTTCGGGTTCGAGTCCCGGCGGTGCCATGGATGTTTGTAGTGGTTCGGAATCCACTTTAAACTGTATGTCCCAGTCTAACAGGATCGTAGAGCGTTGCGGGGGCATTGTTACTCCGCGTCCGTGGCTTATCTTCAAGTTACACGCGTCCCCTGGGTGCAAAGTGAGTACGTCTGTGCAGCGCTTGCCTTAAGGCATTCAAGACCAAGCTGTCTAAGTGTTTGCCAGCTGCATTAGAAAGAAAAAAAAATATTTCTTGATTTTTTTTTTGAATGTAATACTTGCCTATTGGCTGCTTTATTTTGAGTTATACAATTGCGGTTTGACAAAGAAAAATTTACAAACTCCCGTTGTTTCTTATCGCACTTGGTGGATAGCTAAGTCCATGAACCCTTGACGAATCATGATAAGTGGTAAAAAATGCATTTTTTTTTTGTCATTGACCTTGCAGCACAAAGACATAGGTACCGAAAGGGAGAAGTCTGACTTTACCCCACTCTGTTATACCCTCCGGCCACTGGGGTATCCATTTTACTTGCCTTTTACGGCATGTACCATGCAATAGAGCTATTCTAACCTGACCCACATAAGACAAACTCCTAAATTTCAGCTTGCAAAGAAAATATTGAACAAAATGCCATCTCATCCACAAATAGAACGGGAACGAATGCGCTGATACTTTAGCCAAAGAAACCAGGGACAATGATCAACCCAGGACTACCATCACACTTGCAGATGCTAACGCAGTTGCCAAAAGCCGACTCATTCCTCATAACTTTAAGAAGCCACTAATTACGGTCTTCAACTGCCCTAGGAAGCTGACATCAGTTATTTACAGATTCGGAACTAATCATTACAGAGGGATGAAGATTCTCCCAGACAAGACCAGGGAATACATCCCCTGCAGAAATTGCCACAACGCTTTCCTAACACCTAAGCACATTCTAGAGTGCCCAACACTTACTCCCCATGTTTTGCAATTGGGTATGGTGGCAATCGATGCCAACTTAAGAGAAGTCCTGTATAGTGAAGCGGCGCCATTGCTTGCGGCCGCTATCGAGAAGACTTTTGACTTGATCTAGCATTGATAATTATATTTTAAATCCATGGACACGATAACAACAAATAGAACGTTGAAAAGAAAACTTCTGGACAAAGGAACATCAGTGATACCTATTTCAAAAATCACTAGCTAGTGTTATCAATTAAAAAAAAAGATAATGATGAAATAGGGTGTAAAGGAATGTGTCCAGTTGGTTTTTAAATTATTGGATCTATTGATACAAAAGTAATGACCTTCATCAATTGGAGATCTGTGGGACAGATAAGCAAAATTGTTTTGATGTTTATTTCTTTGTTCAGCATATCTATGACATAGAAAAAGAATGTGGGACATATTGGAGATTAAATTAAACCGAATCTATGTAACTTGGCTTTCAATGGATAATATTTGGTGCGGAAATGAGAAAATTGCATTTGTTTTACTTTCCTGACGGTGTTAAATTTGCTGTTGCTGAAACGCCAATTCTTTAGCGTATTTACTACCTAGTTGTGCTTGTGTTTTTGGATGAATAACGATTTTTTCATTCAAAACATTCTGAATGAGTTTTCTAAACATGAGGATTTATTTTTTCGCTGGGTAGGTTTGTTGTAACCCTGTGCCCAATTCCGTAGTTTGTCACTCTTCGAAAAATTATAAACATCCATGGCACCACCGGGACTTGAATCCGAAAACTGTGGTACCGAGCGTTGGTCACTCGGCTATTAGCCCCGTTTTTGGAATTAAGGGACCAAATAAATTGTGTTGATAGAAAACTGCTATGCCTGATAGCTTGGGACCTGCTGGCCGAGTGGCTAGCTCTCTGGCGCTCGGTACCACAGGTATCGGGTTCGAAGTGTTTCGGAATCCTTTTTAAGCCGTAGGTCCCGGTCTCATATATGACCATAGATCGCCACAGTGCCCAATCAGACTTTTCACCCACATAATTCTCAAATTGTAACCCGACTGAGCTCTAGGCACAGTGTGGTGTAGTAGTAGTACACTAGTGTGCAACAGGTGGGTTTTTTGCCATAACTCCACGATAAATCATCTGAGAGACATGACATTCAGAAATGAGGGAGAGTATTATGTACGTAAAGGATGACCAAAGCATCGGCGCCGAAAAAGGAATACAATGCATACGGTATGGAATCAAACGAAAACAAGCTTTATTGAACGAATAGTATCGTGATTTATGATTGTCTATCCAAGAGGAAGAACAACAAGCAGATGTTCCTTAATATGGGATATGCCCTCCCCTCACTGCAATGGTTGCTTCGCACCGTCTCCGCAACTCAGAACCGGCTGGTGCAACATTTCTTGCGGTAGGAGTGCCCATTCCTCAATCAGCATCTGTTTGAGTTGCTGGGTTTTCTCCGGAGGATGTAAGCGTGCTGCAATGCGTCTCCCCAAAGCATCCCACACATGTTCGGATGGTATTTAAATCTGGGGAGTACGCTGGCCAATCCACTCGAGGGATATCTTCACTTTCCAATAGCTCCTCAACAGCAAGAGTCCGATGTGGCCGTGCATTGTCATCCATAAAAATGAAGTCTGGGCCAATGGCACCTCGGAACAGACGCACATGGGGAAGGAGTACCTCCTCACAATAGCGATCCTCGGTTACAGACCCTCTGTCGAAAACGTGGAGCTCAGTTCGCCCGTTCAGCTAAATGTCTCCCCAGGCAAGAACTCCAGAACCACCATAACGGTGTCTTTCTTGAGGTTACTGGGATGAAACCGGGTCCCGACCTCTCTCCAAATCAAAACGCGTCGAGAATAGCTTCTGGTACAGAACCGACTCTCATTCGTAAAGAGGACACGACTCCATTGATCAGTTGTCCAGTTTTTGTGCTCTCTGCACCACTGTAAACGGTGGCCAACTTTCAACGGGAGGCAGCGTTCAGGACGGCGGGCGAATAGGCCCACTTTGGGAAGGCGTCTGGCCACAGTAAACCGTGACACTTGTCACCCCGTTGCTGTACAGAGTTGCTGAGCAATGGGGCTTGCTGACTGCCTCTTTTCGCCTGCAGGACGATATATCGGCCATCCCTTGCAATTGTCTTCCTCGGGCGGCCACCACAAACCTTTCTAACAGCTATACCTGTGGTTTGGAACGCTTTCCAAGCACGCGAAACGACACTTTTGTTGATTCCGAACTCTGCAGCTACACTGGTGACAGTACGCCTCTCCACCAGCTTTCCGATCATTCTTCCACGTGTGAAGTCGTTCAGGTGATTTCTTTTAGCCATATTTCACGAACTGACTCACTGGCACTTGAAGCGAATATGTTGAATTGCGTCTCCGTCCTTCCTTTTACTCTACTGTTGTGCTGCGCGCGCCGACATCACGCGTTTTGCGTAAGCTCACGTCGCCTCCGACGTTTCATTCCTGATATTTGCATACGCATGACGTTTCTAATGACTTACGTGTTCATTGTACTGATCTCCGGACCTCCTTTTCTGCCATTTCATGGCTGTCTGCTAAAATTTTACATTGTTGCTTAAGTTTTGCACACCAGTGTAGTAGTATGTCTGATAGATTGAAATAATTTTAGACTTTCTGTTAATACTTTAATATTATAAAATCTATATATGAGACGAATATTATGAAATCTAATCTATATTTATCTATATCTGGGACGTAAAGAGATAAGCAACAAGAGCTTCTCTATTGAAGATGCTGTTAAGAGTGTAAATAAAAATTCTACATTGTGATATTGACGGAATGTTCTTGAAGTACAATAGATGGCGATCCATGATGATTTGAATTTTCTTACGAAACATTGATACATAAAAATTATTTAAATATTTAAAACTTTTCAGCATTAAAAAAATATGGCATTCATATATTATCATTATACAAAATTCTGCGTTGTGATATTGACTGATCGCACTTGAAGTACAATAGTGAAAACTAAAATAATTGTTAGAGACTTTAAATTAAAAGATTATATTGTTTATAATTTTGACAAATTTGTATTGTACACATACTGGTGTTATGATGCTTCTCGTAAAATGTTACAAATTTTTATCATCTCCAAAAATACGATAATATTTTTGCAGGTTAGTTTTGCTAAATTTTCTATTAAACGAATGCTTACTTGCATACTTTAATATTTATATACTTGCTACTTTTACTTTATATACTTGCTTACTTATATACTTTAATATACAGGAATTGCCTACTTTAATATTTTTTAAACATAAAATATTTATTTCGGACCATTTTTGTGCATCTTTATACGTGTCGATTAATCGCCAACTTTATTGACTCTTGGTATTGAAATTTAGATAGATTGAAATAAAAAATATTGAAATTTAGACATATTTTATAGTTGTGATGAATATTAACAGAGTAAATTAGTTTTGCTGTTATCAATTTGTGTTTTACAATGAATTTGTTATAAGTGTAAGAATACTTTATGTATGTTATAAATAGAAGAGGTATAAAAGTACATAAGAGATTTATAATAGGTACAAACTTTGTGTTGACATAGTTAATAGATTATGCATATTATATAAACACAGCATAATCCATTAACTATGTCAACACAAAGTTTTCTTTTCTTTTTTTAATTGTGCGTTAGTCTCAGTATCCAATAGATAGATACATCTATCTGAAACAATTCTTTTCAGCTGATAACATTTAATATCAAGCTAATAGTTGGTGTATTCTTTTAACTGATGGTGAATAGTTGATAGTTAGCGCATTTCCTTGCTGACACAGCGTTTTGTGGATGAGATTTCCTTGCGGACGTTTTGAATGGTGTACTGTTGATATCTTAAATATTAATTTAGATATATTATAATCATGCCTTGAAAATGCACAATTAGTTAATATTGATGTATTTCTTTGAATTTTTAGGTTAATTGTTGTTTCTTCTGTTTCTTTTATTACTGTTTATTAATTTCTTTATTACATTTCAAAATAAGAATAAGCAATAAGAAAATAGTTTTTTTGTATTTTGTCATACGTTTATGCAGCATTAATGTTTTATTACTTTAATTAAAAAATAGTTTGACAACTTTTTATAAATTTTATTATGCAAATGAAAAAAAAAAGATTTATTACTTAAAGTACTATTTACAAATAATGGGAAACTTTATTTGTTATTAAAATGATGTGTCAGAAAATGGAGGTCGTCTGATAATATCGCAAAAATAATACCTAAAAATAATCAGTAACATTTAAAATGACCTATTTACAAACAGTGGGGGATTTTATTTGTTATTAAAACTATTGCAACTATCTGTTATCAAAATAAATGCTAGTTAAAGATGGCGGTACTTACGTATTAACGCTACCTTGGCTACAGATTTGGCGGTTTTTAAGTGTCGCCAATCTAACAGCTACAGCTTTGCTGATTTTTGACGCCATTTTTTAGTGCTACGAAAATGCGTATTTGGGATTTGCCAGAAACAGAACAAGATGCAATTTTATTTTTTCAGGAGCGAAATGTTTTACCAAAAAACGAAAATGTCCCAATTCCCATGACATGAAACTTTATTTTGGTAAACGTAAGTTTTGGAAATGCATTTTCAGTCAGTGTGCTTATCATGTGGGACTTAGAAAAGACAACTGGTTTGAGGGAAGCAGAATTCCGTTTGACTACTTTGTGTTTAAATAAAGTGTTTTGAATTTTGAAAGCGTTTTGATTTTAAATGAAGTGTTTTATATATTTTATTATTTGGAACAAAAATTTTAAGTGTAGATTGGCGCCACTTAAAAACCGCCAAATCTGTAGCTGCGGTTGGCGTTCAAAAGATAACTGCGTGCGCGTGCGAATAACAAGATTGCTCTTTATTGGCGCAACTGTAGCCAAGGTAGCGTTAATAGGTAAGTACCAGGATGGCTAATGTTATACAATAATTTGATAAAGATGCAAAAATAATATTAAAAATGATCAGTAACTTTAGCATTTTTTACCAAGAGATGAGTTGTAGCATTTCGTTCCCAGGAGAGAGGAATGTATATTCTTTAACAAGTACATAATAACCTATTACTCACACATGACAGCAGATAAACAGTGTTGTGGATATTTATATTACATGCAATTAGTGCTTTGTACTAATGAGAACAACCTGTCACTCAAATCTGCTAGCGGATAATCAGTGTCATGGATAATGAGACCTCATGAAATTAGCGATTGTCTGTTAGACCTTCACAGATCAAAACAACTACTGATGGGATATGGACTATACCATGAGTTGTTGCATCGTGACTGGGGATAGATCAATGGGCTGAGAAAGTGTCTACTCCAATGAGAAGTGAAGTAAGCTGCCCCCTCCTCTTGACGGATTTTCTTAAAAAGAGAGACAAAAAGTTTGTTTATCTTTTTACTCTGAAGGACTAAATAGGCCGGAGTTTCCGCCTGTTATCAAAGTGAGTCCCTTGTGGTTTCGTGTATCACGCTTGTGATAATTAAGGTCTGCCGCAGACCAGGTGCTATAAATTCGTCGTAGACTCAAGAACTCTGAAAATCTCCGTCGTTGTAGTAAACTGCACTTTTGTATCTAATTTATATCTTTAATTTTCAATTTTTGTAAATAGAGTTCTGTATATATATAAAATGCTTCTAAATAAAAATTTAAGTGTTCCCATGAACTTGAAAGTGTCCCTGTTCTTGAAACATTTATAGGTCTACTTAGTATAGGCTAGAGACCTTACAGTAACGTTTAAAATCATATATTTACAAAACAATGGGAAACTTTATGGGGCCTGAGGACCGAGTGACTAGCGCTTTGATGCTCGGTGCCCAGGTTTCAGGTTCGAGTCCCGGCGGATGCAATGGATGTTTCTAGTGGTTCAGAATCACTTTAAACCGTATGTTTTGGTCCAATATGACTGTAGAGGGTGGGCGTAGGGACTGTCAACCCTACCTCCCGCAAAAAGAAAACATCTTCTGTCTAGAAATCTGCTAGTAGACGGACGGTCTTGGGCCATCATTGGGCTGTTGCGCCACTGAAGAAGAAGGGAAACTTATTTATTGTAAAATCTTTTTCCACTGTTTGTTATTAAACATTGTCAGTAATAGAGGGCTAATGTTATATAATACTCTGACAATGTTGTAAAAATAACATTTAAAAGGACTTACAAAAATGAGAAATTTTATTCGTTATTAAAATTATTGCCAGTAACAAAGGACTATAAGGAATCTCTTAATGTTCCACAAAATAAAAAAAAAAACTCTTAAAATGACCATATCAGTGAACAAATAGTACTAATTAATACGCAAATATCACATTTTTCATTTGATTGTTTGGTTTCTAAAGTGAAATTAAAGCTTTGTCGTCGAAATGTAACTTTTCTTAATTTAAGCAATTTTATAAAAAGCAAAACAATTTTTTTTACCTTCTGAACAAACAAATTTTAATTCAGCTTTCCTGACAATGTTTCGTTAGCACAAAAATATTACTTAATTGCATATTTTAACATCTGTTTAGCAATGGCGTTAAAGCTTTTCAAAGGAGCTTTTCATCTTATTGACAGAAGAAAAAGCCTAATTAACAGTTAACAATTAAATTTCCTTACTCTAATGAGATTTCTTAAATGTTAAAAATAAATAAATAAATAAATAAATAAAATAAACTCGAATCGATCTGTACCATTACTTTTTTATTTTAAAAACAAAGTAAATAAAAAAGCATTGTTAATTAGAGTATTTGCTGGAAGACAGACAATACCGGGCTGTCGTTTTGCAATTTTAATGACTGAGTTGATTGAATAGAATTTTTTTTTGTTGTTGAAACGCAGAAATCCTTTTAATTACGTTTCTTATATATTTCCACGAATTTCAACTGCAAAGAAATAAGTTTATAAAAAAAAGTGAAAAAGGAAGAATTCATTAGCATATGTCTAAATAAGAAAAAAACTTTCATCTTGCTGATTAAAATTTCACCTGTTACAGTGACAGTAGAATATTTTAATTAACGTCCCAAATTATTTACACATGTTTTAGTTGTCTATAAACTAATTAGGTGAACATATTTGCTTACTACTGAACTATTTTTAATTTAAAATGAAAAATTTTCACCCTTCTAAAATTTTCATCTGTTGACTAAGTCATACAGATTTATTCGATGAGGATTTTCCGCCTTATTCGGCAATATTCGATATTCGCTCGATTGATCGGTTGTTTCCGGGTCGTAAGCATAAATCCCAGTATCATCTCCAGTTCTGATGCATTTCAACTTGTTCTGATAGTCAGAAAGCATTGTTTCATGCGATGATGTTTTTCCAAAAAATTCAACCTTTTTGGTACCAATCGAGATTTGACGCGTTTGAGGCCCAAAACATCTTTTAAAATGAAATTTTTGGAAATTATCGTTATCTTTTTGAAATTCCAACATCCAACAGCAAGGTCTCTAATAGCCCTTTGTATAGTTCTCTTGCGAATTCATGGGGGATCCAGTTTATTTAAACATTTTTTTTCTATTTTAAATAATAATATAATTTAATAAAATTATTTTATTTTATTGAATAATTTTATTAAAAAAATTAATTAAAAAAACAATGTGGTTAGAAAGTCTAGCCTTAATAGGCTACAAATTTTCATAAATACTGTTTTTAGTTCAGTATGATGAGAAGCAACAACTACTGGTATATGTTAAATTTGAAGGTTTTCAAATTTTCCTTCCATCGTATTTTAAATACATTTCTTATGCTTTTGATGTATAGAAATTTAAATTACACATAATAACTTTGTTGAATAGAATTTTATGCACACAGTTTCCACAACATCATTAAAAGTTTATAATTGCTTAGGACTTTTAACAAAACGCGACCATTTGAAATCTTATTATCAAGACCAACGCATTATTTTCTTAAGTCCTATAATTCAGTTTAAAAAAAAAAATTATTTCCGATAAAAATAACAGGCGATACAATCTTTTTCTTTTAAATCATATCTTTTTTTAAATTTTTTGTTTTACTGCTCATTAATACGCTTTCATCGAAGTAAATAAATTTATCGATTTTATTCTTTTGAAAGCGAAATTCGAAAACCATTACGACTTCATCAACACAGAAGACCTCAATACATTTCTTCCAATTAAAAAGGCTGGCTGCTGTAATCGATTTAAAAGTACCATCACTGCACGTTTCGCGTGCATATCATAAAAGATTCAATTCTTTTTTTTATCATCATCTTTCACATTATTTTTAATTACGAAAAATGCTTCTTCGGATTGTATTGGAGCAGGTGCTTTTTAAGCATTGTGTGGCGTCACAAGAAACTCTTTTTGGCGACCAAAAAAAGAAGTTTTCCTTTCAATAGGAGGACGGAATAATTAAAACTTTTCCATTAAATTTTCCCATCTTTTTAACACGAAACCTTTTCCAGAAAGAAAGCACAATTGAGAAATCTCATCGAATAATAAAAAAAAGATATCCAATTTAACTTTTAATTCACATCCAATCATTAAAATACCATTTAATTCAAAAATTCTTTTCAGAGAAAATTTTGAAACGTATTAAATGGCTTTTCTGTAAGAAAAATTTACGTCGCCAACTTTTTTGTATGTGTGAATGCCCTTTTAGCATGGCATCTTCTTCATTTGAAGCACCTTTTGATTTGTTAGTAAGATTTTTGAGAAAATAATTTTAATTTTGTTGACCGTCTATGGAGGATTGCAAGATTTTCTTAAGTGTTATTATATTCTCTTTGGAATTTTTTAAAAAGGAGAGAAATATCTTTCATGTTCTTCTCGATTTTAACATTTGTGCAAGAAGACTCCTCATTATGATTCAAATACAAAGAAATGGCATAAATAAAAGCACGCAGGTATTTTATTAAAAAATATCTGCATTGTGCTTTATTTTCTGAGCTTTGTGGTTGTACATTCTAATAAAAATTAATAATGTGGAAATTAATTTTAAAAATTTGTAGTTTGTGATGTCATTTTAATAAACCGAGTTTTCCAAAGTTTGAAAGAGTAATTTTTTAGTAGCAGGTTTAAATTAAAATAAGTATTTATTCATTAAATATATATGCTTTTGAATATTTTGCAGCAAACAATAAGACAATTATTATGTACAAACAATGAGAAATTTTATTTGTTATTAAAACTATTGCCAGTTTCGGAGGACTAATGTTATACACTGAAGTGACAAAAGTCATGGGATAGCAATATGCAAATTTTCAGATGCCAGTAGCATCGCGTAGAACAGGTATGAATGCGCAGTGCTTTCGCAGAGCTTTCATTTCTGTTCAAGTTATTCATGTGAAGAGGTTTTGACGTGATGATGACCGCAGGACGGGAATTAACAGACTTTGAACGCGGAATGTTAGTTGGAGCTAGACGCATGGGTCATGCCATTTCGAAAATCGTTAGGGAATTCAACATTCCCAGATCCACTGTGTCAAGAGTGTGCCGAGAGTATGAAATTTCAGGCATAACATCCCACCATGGACAGCGCAGTGGTCGACCGCCTGCACTTAACGACTGAGACCGGCGGCGTCTGCAAAGAGTCGTAAATTCTAACAGACAAGCAACACTGCGACAAATAACCGCAGACATCAATGTGGGACGTACAAGGGACTTTGTCTGTTAGAACTGTACGGAGAAATTTGGCTTTCTAGGGCTATTCCAGCAGAAGACCGACTCGAGTGCCTTTACTGACAGAACGACATCGCTTGCAGCGACTCTCGTGGGCACGTGAGCATATAGGTTAGTCCCTAGATGAATGGAAAACCGTGGCCTGGTCCGATGAGTTCAGTTGGTAAGAGCAGATGGTAGGGTTCGAGTGTGGCGCAGACCCCATGAAGCCATGGACCCAAACTGTCAGCAAGGCACTGTTCAAGCTGGTGGTGGCTCCGTAATGGTGTGGGCTGTTTTTTCATGGCATGGACTTGGTCCTCTGGTGCGACTGGACCGAACATTGACTGGAAATGCTTATGTTCAGCAACTTGGAGATCACTTGCAGCGATTCATAGACTTCATGTACCCGAACAAAGATGGGATTTTTATGGATGACAATGCACCATGTCACCGGGCCACAACTGTTCGCGATTGGTTTGAACAACATTCTGGACAATTCCAACGAATGATCTGGCCACCTAGATCGCCCGACATGAATCCCATCGAGCATTTATGGGACATCATAGAGAGGTCTCTTCGTGCCCAAAATTCTGCACCATCAACGCTTTCACAATTATGGACGTCTATCGAGACAGCATGGCTCAATATTCCTGTAGAAGACTTCCAACGACTTGTTGAGTCCATGCCACGTCGAGTTGCTGCACTTCGCCGGGCGAAAGGAGGGCCGACACGATATTAAGAGCTATCCCATGACTTTTGTCACTTCAGTGTATTTAAGTAAATTTCTTCATTAAAATTTTATTAGAATGTATAACCACAAAGCTGAGCAAATAAAGCACAATGTAGATATTTTTTAATAAAATACATGCGTGCTTTTATTTATATCATTTCTTTGTATTTGAATCATAATGAGAAGTCTTCTTGCACAAATGTTAAAGTGGAGAAGAACATGAAAACAGATTTTTTCTTGTCTCTTCTTTTCAAAAAATTCCAAAAGAGAATATAATAACTCTTAACAAAGTCTTGAAATCCTCCATTGACGGTCACCAAAATTAAAATTATTTTCTCAAAAAGCTTACTAACAAGAAACTCGTTTTGGCGAGCAAAAAAAGAATTTTTCCTATCAATAGGAGGACGGAATAATTAAAACCTTTCAATTAAATTTTCCCATCTTCTAAACACGAAAACCTTTCCAGAAAGATAGCACAGTTGAGAAATCCCGTCGAAAAGAAACAAAAAAGATATCCAATTTAACTTTTAATTCACATCCAGTCATTAAAATAGCATTTAATTCAAAAATTCTTTTCAGAGAGAATTTTGAAACGTATTAAATGGCTTTTCTGTAAGAAAAATTTATGTCGCCAACTTTTTTTTTTGTGGGAATATCCTTTTACCATGGCCACCTCTTCAGTTGAAGCAGCTTTTGATTTGTTAGTAAGCTGTCTGAGAAAATAATTTTAATTTTGTTGACCGTCAATGGAGGATTGCAAGACTTTATTAAGAGTTATTATAGTCTCTTTTAGAATTTTTTGGAAAGAAGAGACAAAAAAAATTATCTTTCATGTTCTTCTCGACTTTAACATTTTGCCAGAAGACTTCTCATTATGATTCAAATACAAAGAAGTGGCATAAACAAAAGCAGGCAGGTATTTTATTAAAAAATATCTTCATTGTGCTCTATTTGCTTAGCTTTGTGGATGTACATTCTAATAAAACTTTAATGAGGAAATTTACTTAAAATATTTATATTTTGTGATGTCATTTTAATAAACCGAGTTTTCCAAAGTTAGAAAGAGTAATTTTTTAGTAACAGGATTAAATTAAAATAAGTATTGATTCATTAAATGTATATGCTTTTGAATAATTTGAAGCATTTTATTAAAACCTATTATAATATTTCTATCATCCTCATCAATAGCACGACAGCCCAGAGGGGGCCAAGGCTTTCCTTTGAAGATATATCCATGTATTCCTCTGGGTGACAATGGTCCTCCAGTTCTTAACCACGATTCGCCACTTTATTTCCTAATCCAAATTTTAGTGGTTACTCATTTTAACTGTTTATTTTTTAATATCAGGATATTATACAAGAAAAGAAAAACACGAAAATCGTCGTAATGTATGAGAAAATAAAGCGCAGAAATAGTCCCTATCATTTATAAAAAATGTTCCTCTGCATCTACTGACTCAAGTATGCATACGTTTACCTATTTGACATTAGAAATTTTGCGTTTTTGTTTGTTTTTATCTTTCGTTAAGTACTTTTTGGAAAAATTGACCATATATACGACTTTTCTTAATATGAAACATCATCATTATCATCAATAGCACGATAGCTCAAGGTGGACCAAGGCTTTCCTTTGAAGAGGTATCCATGCATTCCTCTAGGGGCCAATGGTCCTCCAATTCTTAATCTTTAGTAGAGCAAAATCTTTTTCAACTGCGTCTATCCATCGCTACTTGGGTCGTCCTCTTCCTCTCTGTCCCTGTAGCTTTGCCAAAACGAGCCTTTTTACAGGTTTTAAATTATTCCTTCTAAATCATCTGCAGGACAGTTTAATCTATCGATCTTAATAAATTTTATAATATCTGGGTCTCTGTATGATTTGTAAATTTCTGCGTTGTACTGTCTTCTCCAACAATCACTCTCCCTAACACCTCCAAGAATAGCCCTTAAAATCTTCCGCTGAAATATATCCAAATGGGCCGTATCAGATCTTCCCAATGTCCAAGTTTCAGAACCACAGACGGAAATAATATTCCTATAATAATCCTAAATATAAACATTCCATAAATTTGAAGAAATATTTATTTAAAAACATTTTTTTTATAAAAAAAACCATTTCCTTAATTTTGTTTTTAGTTTTTCCTCGTTTTGTATTAATAATTAAATTTCCTGATGGAATTTTTTTTGGTTTTTCTCTCACTAGACACTCAAAAGGGGTCCAAGTTCTCATAAGAGTCCTCCTCTCATCTTCCATCAGTGGATCTATCTTGCATACATAAGTGGAAAATAACACACACACCGAGGTTTAACAAAAAATATATAAAAAAAATTTAAATTATGTATAGGGGATCAACAAAGAATAACATAAATAATTTCAATTAACATGAATGCAAAGTATTATTTTATTTATTTATGCTTTATTTTATTTCATTTTATTTATTGTCATTAAATACCATGATTGTTTAATTGTTTGCTGATTATTTCTGTTGTTGTTTCTTAACCCACTTGCTAAACCGCAACATATACTACTGTGTCCAAAAAGTAAGACCAGCTTTCAATTTAAATTTCCGGCTGTTTGGTATTTCAATTTTTTTTTAGGTTGTTGGCACTCTCCTTGATATCTGTGGGAAATTTTACTTCAAAATATTTATTAGTGCTTGAGTTACGTTTTGTTTTGTGAGTTGCTAAAACTGATTCTGGCGATTTTTGAAATGTCTATTCAATTGACTCAAAACGGTGCCCCGAGAGTGGTCTTTTGAGTTTAGGGAATAGCCAGAAGTATTAGCACGATGCTAAATCTGGTAAATACGATGGTTGTGGCATGATATGGGTTTCATTTTTGGCAGAAAGGTCACGAAGAATCAATGCAGTGTGAGCTGGCGCATTCAATATTTTCGGTACCAATAGAGATTTGACGCGTTTGACGCCCAAAACATCTTTTGAAATGGAATTTGGAAATTCCAACACCATCAGCAAGGTCTCTAATTGTAAATCGATGGTTTGGAAGCTCCAAATCTTCTAAATAGAGATGATCACTGCTTCACTGAGGTCCCTTAAAGTGAAACGTAGAACCTGTTATATTAAATATTCCAATATGTCCGAACTCATAACTATAAGATCATAAATAAAACAGGTAATATCTGTCATATATTCAGAAGAATATTATTTTAAAATTAAAGTTAATTTTTTCTCATAATTTCGAGAGTTAATTTTTGAATATATGGATGCACATATAATGTATTTTTTAATAGATTTTTCACTATTTTGGCCGTTATAAAATAAATATACTTTGTAAAAGTGTGATAAATCTCACGGGCCAAGAAAATGTTCCAGCCAGGCCAACCCTGATCTAGACTAAGTCGAAGGTAATAACCCATGTGGTCTCATGGAAGGAGGGAAAAGGGGACAGTTTCTGTTGTGATGGAGCACCCGTAGATAGAATTCTGACTTGGCTCAATGATGCTGACTTTTTACGGGGTAGGGCTGTCAGCCTTGCGTCCAAAGCTTTACAGTCATATTAGACTGGGACTTACAGCTTAAAGTAGATTCCGAACCACCACAAACATTCATCATTTCATGGCATGCGCCGAGCGCCAAGATTTTCGGCCATCAGGCCCCTATTTTATTTCTATACCTTTTTGTCGACATCTCTATCACAAATTACTCAAATTGCATAACATCATGACATATGGATATTTATATATGCCACGTGATATGATATATTTTGATTTCATATGGAGAGGACCGATTTTGATCATGGTAATTAACGAAAATCTTTCCGATGCCCTAGGGCATCCTTTATATAAATTCCATTGCAATGCTGCCATATTTGTGATTTATATTTCACGTTGATATGTAGGTGGTGGATTAATGTGACTGGACTGTGTATATGCCATATGATATAATATATGGATATTGACATGACATATGGATATTTATATATGATATATGAAATATGATATTTACATATGTCGCCAGGATATTTGTGAAAATATATTTATCAGGATATTTTTGATCGCTCCAAAGTTTTCATGTTTTGAAACATGGATATTTACGAAAATCTCAATTTGTTGATTTCACATTTTCAGTGACGTCACAGACATGAAGTAGAACAACTTCATATTTAAACATAACAAAATAACACCTTTAAATAATTAAAAGAAAAATTAATTAGAATACTTTGTGAAAGAAAATGAATTCTTTGCCTAAGGTGCAATTTAAGAAATCTATGCAATTATTTCTTAATTTAATCTTTCATTGATTTCACGGTAACAAAATTACGAAGCCACGCTTTATTAATTAACTTTTATTTTTATTTCATCCATTTAATTTCAACAAATTTTTTTTTTTTTCGGATGAAACAATGCAAATTTCGCTATGAATAAGTATGATAAATTGCATTTGATTAATATTGCATTTTTATTTATTCTTATAATTAGATTTTTCTTAATAAAATCATTGTAGCACAAATTATTAATTCTTGAGTTAGTTAAGTTTGGATTCAGGATTAATTATCTACCTATTAACAATTTCCCCATGTGTAATTATGCCAGTAAGTTAATTTAGATTAGAAGAAATATTAGTTTTTAGAAACCGATATGTATAAACCAAGTCAGTATTTTGGGATGCAACAAAAAGCACCCTATGAGAAACAGAATTAATTGCTATTATTATTGTTATTTTGTTCATTTAGTTTTTATTTCTGAAATTGTTTTTGTTTAAAATCTCATGTGAATTTAAATAAAGAGAATAAAAATTCTAAAAGCAACCATTATTTGCTCGGATCAAAAGTTAGGAGGACAAGAAAATGGTAAATGTTACACTGTAAGAAGACGGTGTGGCATTTTGTTCCCATGAGAAGAGATATAGCATTTCTGTTCCCAGGTGAAAGGAATGCATATTCTTTAACAAGTGCATAATAACAACCTATCACTCAAATCTAATAGCAGATAAGCAGTGTTATGGATATTTATATTACATGTAATTAATGTTTTGTACTAATGAGACCAACCTGTTTCTCAAATCTGATAGGAAATAATCAGTGTCATGGATAATGAGACATCATAAAATTAGCGATTGTCTGTTCGACTTTCATGGTTGAAACAATTACAGATGGAATATGGACTACACTATGAGTCGTTGGTGACTGAAGATAAACCATGGGCTGAGAAAGTGTCGATTCCAATAAGAAGTTAAGGATGCTGACCCCCATCATTCTCGACGGATTTTCTTAAAGGGTGTTTTTGTGAGAAGAAATAAGAGGGTTTTCTGCGACGAGTTGACAACAAGTGTGGTCTTTTTATGTGAAGTGGACTGAAAAGTTTGGAGATTCCGCCTGCTTACAAAATGAACCCTTTATGGTTTCGTTTATCACGCCGTGTGATAGTTAAGATCTACCGCTGACCGGGCGCATTACATTCGTCGTAGACTCGAGAACTCTAAAAATCTTCGTCCTTGTTGTGAACTACACTTGTGTATCTAATTTATATCTTTAATTTAATTTTTTTTTCTAAGTAGAGTTCTGTATATTTATATAATGCTTGTAAACAAAAATTAAACCCCATGAACCTAAAATTGCCCCTCTTCTTGAAGCCGTTATAGGTCTAGTATAGACCTGGACTGTAGTAGTAACATGTCAAATGTCCTATTTACAAACAATTGGAAACTTTATGGGTCTTGATGACCGAGTGACTAGCGTTCTGTCGCACGGTGCACAGGTTTCGGGTTCGCGTCCCAGCTGGGCCATGGATATTTATAGTGGTTCGAAATCCACTTTAAACTGTAGGTCCCGGTCTCATATGACCGTAGAGCGACACAGAGCCCAATCAGGCTTCTTCTCACCCATATCATTCAAAAAATGTAAAGGAGAAACTCAGCTCTAGGCACAGTGGTGTAGTAGTAAGAAAAAAAAATCTTCTGTCTCGAAATCTGCCAGTAGACAGAGAGTCTTCACCCACCATGGGGCTGTTACGTCAATGAAGAAGAAGAAAGCAGAAAGGAAACTTTATTTGTTATAAAAGCTATTTTCACTGTTTGTTATTAAACATTGTCAATAACGGAGGGCTGTTATATAATACTCTGATAATGCTGAAAAAATAACACTTAGAATGATTACTTTCAAACAATGAGAAATGTTATTTCTTATTAAAATTATTTGCCAGTATTGAAGGGCTAATGTTATATAAGGATCTCTAAATATTGTAAAAAATAAATAACTCTTAAAACGACCACATTAGTGAACAAATAGTATTAATAAATACGCAAATATCCCATTTTTCATTTGATTGTTTGGTTTCTAAAGTGAAATTAAAGCTTTGTCGTCGAAATGTAACTTTTCTTAATTTAAACAATTTTATAAAAAGCAGGAAATTTTTTTTTTTTACTTTCTGAACAAACAAATTTTAATTCAACTTCCCTGACATTGTTTCGTTAACACAAAAATGTTACTTAATTGCATATTTTAACATCTGTTTAGCAATGGAGCTTTTCATCTTATTGACAGAAGAAAAAGCTTAATTAATAGTTAACAATTAAATTTCCTTACTCTAATGAGATTTCTCAAATGTTAAAATAAATAAATAAATAAATAAACTCGAATCGATCCGTACCATTACTTTTTTATTTTAAAAACAAAGTAAATAAAAAAGCATTGTTAATTAGTAAGAGTATTTGCTGGAATACAGACAATACAGGGCTGTCGTTTTGCAATTTTAATGACTGAGTTGATTGAATAGAATTTTTTTTGTTGTTGAATCGCAGAAATCCTTTTAATTACGTTTCTTATATATTTCCACGAATTTCAACTGTAAAGAAATAAATTTATAAAAAAAAAGAGAAAAAGGAAGAATTCATTAGCATAGGTCTAAATAAGAAAAAACTTTCATTCTGCTGATTAAAATTGCACCTGCTACGATGACAGTAGAATATTTTAATTAACGGCCAAAATTATTTACACATGTTGTTAGTTGTCTATAAACTAATTAGGCGGACATATTTGTTTACTAGTGAACTATTTTTAATTTAAAATGGAAAATTGTCACTCTCCCAAAATTTTCATCTGTTGACTAAGATATACAGATTTATTCGATGCGGATTTACAGCCTTATCTGGCAATGATCAGACTTAGAATTCAAGTAGGTCCTCTTGAATTTTGCTTTTGGCAACACCAGTAACTTATTAATAGAATTTCTTTTGTTGTGATACGCAATAGAGGCGTTTCCCTCGAAATTTGCAAGTTCTTCTACGATCGATGTAAGTTAAAATTATTTTGCTATAATATTTGTTAAGTTAATCTTAATTGTTATTTGTGAAGTTAATCTTAAGTGTTATTAAGTTAAGATTACTTGTTCTTTAAACACTTAAATGAAGTAGATACGATTCTTTTACACCTAATAGTAATCAGATGGCCAATTGGCTAGCTCTCTGGCCTATGGTACCACAGGCACCAGGTTCGAAACATGGAAGTTTGTTAGTGGTTCGAATTCCACGTTAAATTATAGGTCCCGATCTAATTAGCCTAAAGTGTGCACAAAATGAATTGTCTATAAACTAGTTAGGTGACCATATTTGGTACCATTGAAACTATTTTTAATTTAAAATGGAAAATTTTCACCCTTAAAAACTCTTTTAGTTCAGTTTTATCCGATGAAGATTTACCGCTGGTGACCCGACTTGAATTCAAAGTTACAAGCTCTTGAATTTTGCTTTTGGCAACACTAGCACAATATCTTTAGAATTTCTTTTGCTGTGATACGCACTAGAGGCGCTTATAGCGAATTTTGTCCGATTCCAGTTCTTCTACAATCAACGGCGCCCTGATGACCAATTGGCTAGCACTTTGGCCTTTGGTACCGCAGACTTCAGCTTCGAATCCTCGCAATGGCATTGGTGTTTGTTAGTAGTTCGGAATTTTCGGTACCATAGGTCTCTTAAGTCTTATAATTCAGTTTTTAAAAAAATTATTTCCCAATAAAAAGTAACAGGCGATACAAACTTTCCTTTCTTTTGAAGAATATCTTTTTAGTTAAAAAATTTTTTTTTTACTGCTCATTAATACGCTTTCGTCGAAGTAAATAAATGTATCGATTTTATTCTTTTGAAACGAAATTCGAAAACCATTACGACTTCATCAACACAGAAGACCTAAATACATTTCTTCCAATTAAAAAGGCCGGCTGCTGTAATCGATTTAAAAGTACCATCACTGCACGTTTCGCGTGCATATCATAAAAGACTCAATTCTTTTTTTTTATCATCATCTTTTACATTATTTTTAATTACGAAAAATGCTTCTTCGGATTGTATTGGAGCACGTGCCTTTTACGCATTGTGTGTGGCGTTACAAGAAACTCTTTTTGGCGAGCAAAAAAAATTTTTCCTATCAATAGGAGGACTGAATAATTAAAACTTTTCAATTAAATTTTCCCATCTTCTTAACACGAAACCTTTTCCAGAAAGATAGCACAGTTGAGAAATCCCATCGAATAGAAAAAAAAAGATATCCAATTTAAGTTTTAATTCACATCCAATCATTAAAATACCATTTAATTCAAAAATTCTTTTCAGAGAAAATTTTGAAACGTATTAAATGGCTTTTCTGTAAGAAAAATTTACGTCGCCAACTTTTTTTGTGAGAATGTCCTTTTACCATGGCATCTTCTTCATTTGAAGCACCTTTTGATTTGTTTGTAAGCTTTTTGACAAAATAATTTTAATTTTGTTGACCGTCCATGGAGGATTGCAAGACTTTCTTAAGAGTTATTATATTCTCTATTTTGGAATTTTTTGAAAAGAAGAGACAAAAAAAATCTCTGTTTTCATGTTCTTCTCGACTTTAACATTTGTGCGAGAAGACTTCCCATTATGATTCAAATGCAAAGAAATGGCATAAATAAAAGCAAGCTGGTATTTTATTAAAAAATATCTCCATTGTGATACAATTTGCCGAGCTTTGGGGTTGTACATTCTAATAAAATTTTAATGAGGAAATTTACTTAAAAAAATTTAGTTTGCGATGTCATTTTAATAAACCGAGTTTTCCAGAGTTTGAAAGGGTAATTTTTTATTTATAAGTTTAAATTAAAACAAGTATTGATTGTTTAAATGCATAGGCTTTTGAATAATTTGAAGCACTTTATTAAAACCTATTATAATATTTCTATGACCATCATTAATAGCATAGCAGCAAAGGCTTTCCTTTGAAGAGATATTCATGCATTCGTCTGAGTGACAATGGTTCTCCAATTCTTAACTTTTAGTACAGCAAAATCTTTTTCAATTGAGTCTATACATCGGAACTTGGTTCTTCCTCTTCCTATTTGTCCCTGTGAGTTTGCCAAAATGAGCCTTTTTACAGGGTTTAAATCATTCATTCTAAATATATGAGCAGCCCAGTTTAATATAGTGATATTAATAAATTTAATATCTGGGTCTTTGTATCATTTGTAAATTTCTGCATTGTACTGTCTTCTCCAACCTCTCTAACACCTCCAAGAATAGCCCTTAAAATCTTCCGCTCAAATAAACCCAAAATGGGTCGCATTAGATCTTCCCAAAGTCCAAGTTTCAGAACCATGGACGGAAATTATATTTATATAATAATCCTAAATAAAAATATTCGTTAAATTTGAAGAAATATTTATTTAGAAACATTTTCTTTATAAAAAACAAACATTTTCTTAATTTTTCTTTTTTTTTTTCCACGTTTTGTACGAATAATTAAATTTCCTGATGGAATTTTTATGTTTTTTCTTTCATTAGACACTCAAAAGGGGTTCAAGTACTCATAGGAGTTCCCCATATCTTCCATCAGTGGGCCTTTCTTGCATACAAAAGTGGAAAACAAGTAATATATTTTTTTTTTTTTAAAGTCCATTCCTACTGTTTTGTTTTTTCACTGTATTGCAGAAAGTCCTTTATAAATAATTTTCATTCATTTTTTTTAAGCTTATCTGGCGCCATCTATTGGTAGATACATGCAATTTAAATCGAAAAAAAAAAAAAAACAACCTAAAATTAATGAATTAAATTTAATTACTAAATTAATATTTGAGAAAACTGTATTAACACCAAGTGTCATCCCCTGCAAGATCAAGAAAAATGCATTTGAACTTGAGTGCATGAATAAAAAGTATTTTATGAACGATTGAAAATTTGAACAAGAGGTATATAGGGAGAGTGTGAGCTAATAGAAGGAATGGAAATAACACACACACACCAAGGTTTAACAAAAAAAAATATGCATAGTGATCAACAAGGAATAACATAAATAATTTCAATTAACATGAATGCAAAGTTTTATTTAAATTATTTTATTTATTTAAGTTTTATTTTATTTATTATCATTAAATACCATGATTATTTAATTGTTTGTTGATTATTTCTGTCATCGTTCGTTGCTTCTTATCCCACTTGCTCAACAGCAACATATACTACTGTGTCCAAAAAGTAAGACCAGTTTTCAATTTAAATTTCCGGGCCTATAGTATTTCAATTTTTTTTAGGTAGTTGGCACTGTCCTTGACATCTGTCTGAAATTTTACGTCAAAACATTCATGAGTGCTTGAGTTAAGCTTGTGAGAGGCTAAAACAGATTCCTGCTATTTTTGAAATGTCTCTTCAATTGACTCAAAACGGTGTCCTCGGAGTGGTCTTTTGAGTTTAGGGCTGAGCCAGAAGTAGCGCGTTGCTAAATCTGGTGAATACGGTGGTTGTGGAACGATATGGGTTTCATTCTTGGCGAAAAGGTCACGAAGAATCGGTGGTGTGAGCTGGCGCATTCAGTGTTTTCGGTATCAATCAAGATTTGACGCGTTTGAGGCCCAAAACATCTTTTAAAAGGGAATTTTGAAATTCCAACATCATCTGCAAGGTCTCTAATTGTAAATCGATGGTTTGCTAGCTCCAAATCTTCCAAATAGGGATGATTTCTGAGGTCACTGAGGTCACTTAAAGTGAAACATAGAGTCTGTTATATTAGATATTCCAAATCGACTTAAGCTTTATTTTATTTATTGACATTAAATACCATGATTGTTTAATTGTTTGCTGATTATTTCTGTTATTGTTCGTTCGTTCTATGTCCCATCTCATAACTGTAAACTCATAAGTAAAACAGACAATATCTGTCATATAATCACAAGAATATTATTTTAAAATTAAAGTTAATTTTTCTCATAATTTCGACAGTTAATTTTTGAATATATGGATGCACATATAATGTATTTCTTCATACATTTTTCACTATTTTGGCCATTATAAAATAAATATATTTTGTAAAAGCGTGATAAATCTCTCGGCCCAGGAAAATATTCCAGGCGGGCCACGGGCTGGCCGCCCCTGATCTAGACCAATTCCAAGAACCCATGTTGCCGCATGAAAGGAGAGAAAGGGGGTCAGCTTCTGTTGTGATGGTGCACCCGTAGGTAGAAGTCTGACTTGGCTCAGTGATGCTGACTTTTTATGTGGTAGAGTTGTCAGCCGTACGTCCAAAGTTTTACAGTCATGTTAGACCGGGACCTACGGTTTAAAGTGGATTCCGAGCCACCACAAACATCCATGGCATCGCTAAGATTCGATCTCGAAACCTGTGGTACCTAGCGCCACAGCACTAGTCACATGCCCTTATTTTATTTCTATACCTTTTTGTCGACATCACTTTCACAAATTCATCAAAGTACATAAAATCATGACATGGATATTTATATATGACTGATATGTAGTGTGGATATTGACATGACATATGATAAGATATATGGATATTGACATGACATTTGGATATTTATATATGATATTTACATATGAGTCCAGGATATTTGTGAAAATGTATTTATCAGGATATTTTTGATCGTTCCAAAATTTTCATGTTTTTAAGCATGGATATTTACCGAATCTCAATTTGTTGGTTTCGCATTTTCAGTGATGCAATAGACATCAAGTAGAACAACTTCATATTTAAACATAACAAAATAACATCTTTAAATAATTAAAAGAAAAATTAGTTAGAATACTTTGTGAAAGAAAATGAATTCTCTGCCTAAAGTGCAATTTAATAAATCTATGCAATTATTTCTTAATTTAATCTTTCATTGCTTTCACAGTAACAAAATTACGAAGCCACGCATTATTAATTAACTTTTATTTTTATTTCATCCATTTAATTTCAACAAATTATTTTTTTATCCGATGAAACAATGCAAATTTCGCTATGAATAAGTATGATAAATTGCATTTGATTAATAATGCATTTTTATTTATTCTTATAATTAGATTTTTCTTAACCAAATCATTGTAGCATAGATTATTAATTCTTGAGTTAGTTAAGTTTGGGTTCTGGATTAATTATCTACCTATTAACAGTTTCCCCATGTATAATTATACCAATAAGTTAATTTAGATAAGAAGAAATATTAGTTTTTAGAAATCGATCTGTATAAACCAAATCAGTATCTTGGGATGCAACAAAAAGCGCCCTATGAGAAATATAATTAATTGCCATTATTTTGTTATATTTGTTTATTTAGTTTTTATTTCTGAAATTGTTTTTGTTTAAAATCTCATGTGAATTTAAAGAAAGAGAATAAAAATTCTAAACGCAATCATTTTTTGCTCCGATTAAAAGTTATCGTTGTACGAAAATGCTGTAGCATTTATTCACGAGAAGAGGTATAGCATTTCTGTTCCCAGGTGAAAGGAATGCATATTCTTTAACAAGTACATAATAACAACCTATCACTTAAATCTGACAGCAGATAAGCAGTATCCTGGATATTTATATTACACGTAATTAGTGTTTGTTAGTAAAAACATGTTGTTTTCATTAGTTAACTATTTACAAATGAGAACATCATGTTTTTCAAATCTGACAGCAGATAGTTAGTGTCATGGATAATGAGGCATCATAAAATTAGCGATTGTCTGTTCGCCCTTTACGGTTGAAACAATTACAGATGGAATATGGACTACACCATGAGTTGTTGGTGACAGATAATAAACCATGGGCTGAGGAAGTGTCGATTCCAATGAGAAGTTAAGGATGCTGACCTCCATCATTCTCGACGGATATTTTCTTAAAGGGTGGTTTTTGGAGAAGAAATAAGAGGGTTTTTGCGACGAGTTGACAAGAAGTGTGGTCTTTTTATGTGAAGTGACTGAAAAGGTTGGAGTTTCCGCTTGCTTACAAAGTGGGCCCCTTGTGGTTTCGTGTAACACGACGTGCGATAATTAAGGTCTGCTGCAGACCAGGTGTTATAGATTCGTCATAGACTCGAGAACTCTGAAAATCTCCATCCTTGGAGTGAACTGTACTTTCGTATCTAATTTATATCCTTATTTTTCATTTTTTTTTGTAAATAGAGTTCTGTGTATGTATATATAATGCTTGTAAATAAAAATTAAAGTGTTCCCATGAACCTGAAAACGGCCGTCTTCTTGAAGCCGTTATAGGTTTAGTGTAGGCCGAGACGTTACAGTAACAAACAAACAACGACGTTTACAAACAATGACGAAACTTCACATCAGTGAACTGATGGCCGAGTGAGTTCTGACGATCGGTGCATAGGTTGAAGATTCGAGTCCCAGCCAGGCCATGGGTATTTATAGTGGCTCGGTATCCACTTTAAATCGTAGGTCCCAATCTAATATGATTGTAGAGTGCAGGGCTGTTAACTCTACCCCGTAAAAATAAAACATCTCCTGTCTAAAAATCTGCCAGTAGACAGACGGCCTGGCGCACCAGGATATTGTACCGCCAATGAAGAAGAAGAGGACACTTTATTTGTTGTAAAAACTATTTCCATTGTTTGTTATTAAACATTGCCAGTAACGGAGGGCTAATGCTATATAATACTCTGATAATATTGCAAAAATAACATTTAAAATGATTTATGTACAAACAATGAGAAATTTTATTTGTTATTAAAATTATTGCCAGTATCAGATGACTAATGTTAGATAAAAAATCTCTTAACATTGCAAAAAATAAATAACTCTTAAAATGACCATATCAGTGAACAAATAGCATTAATTAATACGCAAATATCACATTTTTAATTTGATTGTTTGGTTTCTAAAGTGAAATTAAAGCTTTGTCGTCGAAATGTAACTTTTCTTAATTTAAACAATTTTATAAAAAGCAAATTTTTTTTTTTACTTTCTGAACAAACAAATTTTAATTCAGCTTCCCTGACATTGTTTCGTTAGCACAAAAATGTTACTTAATTGCATATTTTAATATGTGTTTAGCAATGGTGTTAAAACTTTTCAAAGGAGCTTTTCATCTTATTGACAGTAGAAA
The DNA here is from genome assembly GCA_021605075.1 of Caerostris darwini. NCBI lineage: Eukaryota > Metazoa > Arthropoda > Arachnida > Araneae > Araneidae > Caerostris > Caerostris darwini. Next base: position 405,161 of record BPLQ01015437.1, read on the forward strand.
AGCTTAATTAACAGTTAACAATTAAATTTCCTTACTCTAATGAGATTTCTTAAATGTTAAAAAAAAAAATAAAAAAAATAAATAAAATAAACTCGAATTGATCCATACCATTACTTTTTATTTTAAAAACAAAGTAAATAAAAAAGCATTGTTAATTAGTAAGAGCATTTGCTGGAATACAGACAATACAGGGCTGTCGTTTTGCAATTTTAATGACTGAGTTGAATGAATAGAATTTTTTTGTTGTTGAATCGCAGAAATCCTTTTAATTACGTTTCTTATATATTTCCACGAATTCCTACTGTAAAGAAATAAATTTATAAAAAAGAAAAGTAAAAAAGTAAGAATTCATTAGCATATGTCTAAATAAGAAAAAAACTTCTATCTTGCTGATTAAAATTTCACCTGCTACGATGACAGCAGAATATTTTAATTAACGCCCAAAATTATTTGCACATGTTGTTAGTTGTCTATAAACTAATTAGGTGACATATTTGCATTTTTAATTTAAAATGAAAAATGTTCACCCTCCCAAAATTTTCACCTGTTTGCTAAGATTAGGGTTGGCCAACCCACGGCCCGCCTTGAATATTTTTCTGGCCCGCGAGATTTAGTACACTTTTACAAAATTTATTTATTTTATAATGGCCAAACTATTGAAAACCAATGTATTAAAAAAATACTTTATTTGTGCATCCATATATTCAAAAATAAACTGCCGAAATTGTGACAAAAAATTAACTTTGTTTTTAAAATAATATTCTTTGCGAATATTGCCTGTTTTATTTATGAATTTGCAGAATAATTTTCTACGATTTCCTGATGCGCCCGCGTGTTGGAACACTTAATATAACAGGTTCTATGTTTCACTTTAAGTGACTTCAGATGCAGTGATCATCCCTAGATATTTGAGAAATCTGTCACAAAAAGTTGTTAGCGCTTTTGGTTCAACTTACACCTGCGAATCGTGTTTTTCGAAAATGAAATTGACCAAACACAAAACACGCTCAAACATAACGGACGCTAACCTGAAACACCAGTTACTATGTGCAAATACCGAAATTGAGATCGACTTGCAAAAGCTAAGTGAAAGAGTGGAGAAACAAATATCGCACTAGTAAAATAAAGATTTTTTTAATGATTTCATTTCTTTTATTTCATTATATTTATATCTTTTTTATATTTTATTTTTAGTGTTATATATTTATCTACAATGTGCGTTTAGTACGATTATTATTATATTATCTATGTTTACATGCAAGAATAATAGTAAATACAATAATAATAACTCATTATATTTCAATTTTTCACTCCTTAATTTTTCCTCTAATATGGAGATATATAATTTTATAAAGTGCCCCGCGGAGTTGGGATGCATTTCCAAAGTGGCCCGCAAGATCATTTAGGTTGGCCACCCCTGGCTAAGACAGACCGATTTATCCGATGAGGATTTACCGCCTTATTCGGAAATGACCCGACTTAGAAATTAAAGTTACACGCTCTTGATTTTTGCTTTTGGCAACACTAGCAACTTATTTATTAGAATTTCTTTTGTTGTGATACGCACTAGCGACGTTTCCCGCGTATTTTGCCCGATTCCGGTTTTTCTACGATCCATGTAAGTTAAGATTATTTTTTGTTAAACACTTAAATTACTAAGCCTTCTAAATGAAGTAAATATTCTACTTCTACATCTATTAAGAAAGGGCATTTATCTTTGGAATGTAAACTTTAAAATAATCAAGGATTTTGATAATGAATGATTCTAGTTCTTCTACGATCAGTGTAAGTTAAGATTATTTTGTTAAGAGTTCTCTAAATAGCTAAAGCCGTTCTAAATGAAATAAATATGATTCTCTACATTCACTAAAAGGGAATCAATTATTGTTTAGAAATTAGACAAAATTTATTATTTATTTCGTAATTGTGGCGAAAAAGTCTCGAAGAATCAATGCAGTGCGAACTGGACGTATTCAGTGTTTTCGGTACCAATCAAGATTTGACGCATTTGAGGTCCAAAACATCTTATATGGAATTTTGAAATTCCATCATCATCAGCAGCAAGGTCTCTAATTTTAAATCGACGGATTGCAAGCTCCAAATATTTAATTGTTTGGACGTGAGCTTCGTCGGTTGAGGTTGGTGGTTGACCAGAGGTGGTCGATCGTCTTCAATGAGTACTCTGTTTATACCACTTCTAAACATTTCTTTCCGATATAGGAATACCTTTTGCAACATTCTATACGTTTCCTCAAACAAAATTAAATGTAAGTTCTTGCTCATTTAATTCAGACATTTCAAAAATCGCCGGAATCAGTTTTAGCATCTCACAAAACCAAGCGTAACTCAAGCAGTAATGAATATTTTGACGCGAAATTTCACACAGATGTGAAGGAGAATACCAACAACCTAAAAAAGAAAAAAAATTGAAATGAAGTACTTTCTGGTACTTATTTTCTGGACACAGCAGTAAATGAATTCTGTATGTACATGATGGTCTACTAATAATAGCCTGAATATAAAAAAAATATGTTAGTCTTTTTATAGTTCAACAAATTATCATGTGGAAAATTGGCAAGTGGATACTATTAACGGATTCAAACACAGCAGTGTAATAGAAGAGAAAGGTAATTTTGTAGGGATTTTAATTACAATAAAAATATACTGAATTATTAATTATTGAAATTTTAAATTACATAAAATTAAAATTAAAATTAGATGAAAAAATTCCATAATATCTACACTTTTTCCTTTAAAATCATATTGCACTTTGTATATCTGACTAGCATCCCTAACAAGTAATCGATTCATCCGTTTCCGCTTTTAAACCGGATGTTTACCTTTCCACTGAAACATTGATAGAACTATACCACCATTAATTTTTATTATTCGGATGAAATACATTAATAAATAGAATTTTTTATGGATACAATGCGATTTACGTATTTAAATGTTCAAAGTGCACGAGAAAATAGTATAACAAAACTCGTTCTAAAATTACCTCAAATGTGGAAATATTTGTCTCTGATATCCAAGTTGAAACACTGATGAATGAAATTTATTCGGAAATTGTACATAAAAAAATTCAAAAATATTATCTTTGTAAATAATAGAAAATAATCTCGAATGTTTAGAGTGCTTAGAGAAGAAAAGAGTCATCATTATTTTCTGTATGCTACATGATTGGAGACGTCTATTTGAATACTTTTTGCATCCAAGAATAATGTCTAAAATAATTAATTAATAATGCCATACATAATAAATAATTAATAATGCCATACATAATAAATAATTAATAATGCCATACATAATGTCTGAATGGTAAAATCTTGATCCCATTTGTTGCTACCAGAAATGGTGGATGGCGATCTACTTTGTTACAAAGGGCAAAAAAACTAGAAGAATATTATATTATTCACCTTTCCAGCATGTTTTGAAAGAAATAGAATACAAGTACTAAAGCTTCGTGTCCATACAAGAATACTCTGCAATGAAAAAGCTGATTGACTCGCTAAAGAAAGACACCAAACGAGGACATACAAATATCAAGTTTAGTAAAAACAAGTAATATAATTTTTTTTTTAAAAATCAGTTCCTACCTTTTTCTCACTCTATTGCAGAATGTCCTTTATAAATAAATTTCAATCATTTTTTTAAGTATCTGGCGCCATCTATTGGTAGATATATGCAACTTAAATCTAAAAAAACTAAAATTAATTCATTAAATTTAATAAATGAATTAATATTTGAAAACCTGTGTTAACATCAAGTGTCATCCACTACAAGTTCAAAAAATTATATTTAAATTTGAGTGAACGAATAAAAAGTATTTTATTAACGATTGAAAATTTGAACAAGATATATATAGGAAGAGTGTGAGCTAATAGAAGGAATTGAAAAATGGTATAAAATAATTAAATAAAATGACAATGTAATTGGAAAGTCTACCCTAAGTAGGTTACTCGTGTACATAAAATCTCTTTTTAGTTCTATATAGTGAGAGTGTGCAATGAGTGGTATACGTTAGAACTGTCATGGTTTATAAATTTTTATTCCATCATGTTTTAAAAACATTTCTAATACTTTTGTTGTATAAAAATTTAAATTACACATAATAACTTTAATGAATAGAATTTTATGCAGACAGTTTATCCAAAATCGATAAAAATTTATAATTGCCTAGGACTTTTAACAATGCGCAACTCCAATGAATAGAAACTTATGCAGACAGTTTCCATAACATCAATAAAAATTTATAATTGCTTAGGACTTTTAACAATGCGCAACTATTTGAAATCTTATTATGAAGACAAACAAATTATTTCCTTATCTTATAATTCAGTTTTTAAAAAAAAATTATTTCCAATAAAATGTAACAGGCGATACAATCTTTCCTTTCTTTTGAAGAATATCTTTATAGTTTTTTAAAATTTTTTTTTCTTACTGCTCATTAATAGAGTTTCATCGAAGTAAATAAATTTATCGATTTTATTCTTTTGAATGAAATTCGAAAACCTTTACGACTTCATCAACACAGAAGACCTGAATACATTTCTTCCAATTAAAAAGGCCCGCTACTGTAATCGATTTAAAAGTACCATCACTGCACGTTTCGCGTGCATATCATAAAAGATTCAATTCTTTTTTTTTTTTTTATCATCATCTTTTACATTATTTTTAATTACGAAAAAGGCTTCTCGGATTGTATTGGAGCACGTGCCTTCTTCGCATTGTGTGTGGTGTTACAAGTAACTCTTTGGAGAGCAAAAAAAAGAATTTTTACTATCAATAGGAGGACGGAATAATTAAAATTTTCAATTAAACTTGAAAAATCTCATCGAAAAGAAGAAAAAAAAAAAAAAAGATATCCAATTTAAATTTTATTTCACATCCAATCATTAAAATACCATTTAATGCAAAAATTCTTTTCAGAGAAAATTTGAAACGCATTAAATGGCTTTTCTGTAAGAAAAATTAAGGAATCTCAACTTTTTTTGTGTGTGTGTGTGAATTTTACCGTGGCATCTTCTTCATTTGAAGCACCTTTTGATTTGTTAGTAAGCCTTTTGAGAGAATAATTTCAATTTTGTTGACCGTCATTGGAGAATTGCAAGACTTTCCTAAGTGTTATTATATTCTCTTTTAGAATTTTTTGAAAAGAAGAGAAAAAAAAAAAAAAAAAAAAATATCTTTCATGTTCAAAAGAAAAGAGAAAAAAAAAAAAAAATGTCTGTTTTCATGTTCTCCTCGACTTTAACATTTGTGCAAGAAGACTTCTCATTATGATTCAAATAAAAAGAAGTGGCATAAATAAAAGCAAGCATGTACTTTATTAAAAAATATATGCATTGTGCTTTTATTTGCCGAGCTTTGTGGTTGTACATTCTAATAAAATTTTAATGAGGAAATTTACTTAAAAAATTTTAGTTTGCGATGTCTTTTTAATAAACCGAGTTTTCCAAAATTTGAAAGAGTAATTTTTTAGTAACAGGTTTAAATTAAATTAAGTATCGATTCATTAAATGTATATGCTTTTGAATAATTTGGAGCATTTTATTAAAATCATTTGTAATATATCTATAAGAATTCGAAACAGAAATTTTTTTAAAATTTGTAAAAATATATATTTTAAAACATTTTCTTTATAAAAAACATTGTCTTAAATTTTTTTTCCTTTTTATTCGTTTATTATCACACATCTGTTAATAAATGTGTATTATTAACAAATATCAGTATTATTGCTAATTGTAGGACGCAATAAAAACTTTAAATAATAGTCTTTCAAAAACATTTATAAAGTTTAATAAAAAAATATACCATATTTTTTTAAATATTTTAATTAATTAATTTTAATATATTTTTTATTTTATTTAAATATTTTCTTTAAAATAATTAAAAAAAATAATAACAATATAGTTGAAAAGCCTAGCCTTAATAGGCTACTCGTTTTCATAAAAAATCTTTTTGTTCAGTATGATGAGAATGAACAACGACTGATGTATGTTAAATCTGTCTTGGTTTATAAATTTCCATTTCATGTTTTAAAAACATATCTAATTCATTTGATGTATAGAAATTTAAATTACACATAATAACTCTAATGAATAGAATTTTATGCACGCAGTTTCCACAGCATCGATGAAAATTTATAGTTGCTTTTGACTTTTAACACAGCGCGATCATTTGAAATCTTATTTTGAAGACCAACACTTTATTTTCTTAAGTCTTATAATTCAGTTTTCTAAAAAAAAATTATTTCCGATAAAAAGTAACAGGCGATACAATCCTTCCATTCTTTTAAATAATATCTTTTTTTTAAAAATTTTTTGTTTTCCTGCTCATTAATACGCTTTCATCGAAGTAAATAAATGTATCGATTTTATTCTTTTGAACGAAATTCGAAAACCTTTATGATTTCATCAACACAGAAAACCTAAATACATTTCTTCCAATTAAAACGGCCCGCTGCTGTAATCGATTTAAAAGTACCATCACTGCACGTTTCGCGTGCATATCATAAACGATTCAGTTCTTTTTTTTTTTCTCATCATCTTTTACATTATTTTTAATTCCGAAAAATGCTTCTCAGATTGTATTGGAGCACGTGCTTTTACGCATTGTGTGTGTGGCATTACAAGAAACTCTTTTTGCAGAGCAAAAAAAGAATTTTTCCTATCAATAGGAGGACGGAATAATTAAAACTTTTCAATTAAATTTTCCCATCTTCTTAACACGAAACCTTTTCCAGAAAGATAGCACAGTTGAGCAATTAAATTTTCCCATCTTCTTAACACGAAACCTTTTCCAGAAAGATAGCACAGTTGAGAAATCCCATCGAATTAGAAAAAAAAAGAAATCCAATTTAACTTTTAATTCACATCCAATCATTAAAATACCATTTAATTCAAAAATTCTTTTCAGAGAAAATTTTGAAACGTATTAAATGGATTTTCTGTAAGAAAAATTTACGTCGCCAACTTTTTTTGTGTGAATGTCCTTTTACCACGGCATCTTCTTCATTTGAAGCACCTTTTGATTTGTTAGTAAGCTTTTTGAGAAAATAATTTTAATTTTGTTGACCGTCAATGGAGGATTACGAGACTTTCTTATGTGTTATTATATTCTCTTTTGGAATTTTTTGAAAAGTAGAGACAAAATAAAAAAAAAAAATATCTGTTTTCATGTACTTCTAGACTTTAACATTTGTTCAAGAAGACTTCTCATTATGATTCAAATACAAAGCATTGGCATAAATAAAGAGCACGCAGGCATTTTATTAAAAAATATCTGCATTTTGCTTTATTTGCAGAGCTTTGTGGTTGTACATTCTAATAAAATTTTAATGAGGCAATTTACTTAAAAAAATTTAGTTTGCGATGCCATTTTAATAAACCGAGTTTCCAAAAGTTTGAAAGAGTAATTTTTATTAACAGGTTTAAATTAAAATAAGTATTGATGCATTAAGTGTATATGCGTTTGAATAATTTGGAACATTTTATTAAAACCATTTGTAATATATCTATAATAGACCTAAAGAGAAATTTTTTTTTAAATTTGTAGAAATATCTATTTAAAGACATTTTCTTTATAATAATTATTTTTTATTTTTTTTCCATTTCTCTTCTTTTATTATAACACATCTGTTATTAAATTTGTATTACTAACAAATATCTGTATCATTGCAAATTTGTGGATTTAATAAAAACTTTAAATAATAGTCTTTCAGAAAATTTATCAAGTTTAATAAAAAAAAAATATACCATTTTTTTAAAAAATATTTAAAATAATAATATATTTTAATATAACTTTTATTTTATTTAATTATTTTATTTAAATTAATTCAATAAAGTAACAATGCAGTTGGAAAGGCTACCCTAAATAGATTACTCATGTACATAATATCTCTGTTTAGTTCAATATAGTGAGAGTGTGCAATGAGTGGTATACGTTAGAACTGCCATGGCTTACAGATTTTCATTTCATCATGTTTTAAAAACATTTCTAATGCTTTTGTTATATAGAAATTTAAATTACACAAAATAACACTAATAAATAGAATTTTAGACAGACAGTTTCCACAACATCGATAAAAATTTATAATTGCTTAGGACTTTTAACAATGCGCGACCCTTTGAAATCTTATTATGAAGACACACACATTATTTTCTTAAGTCTTATAATTCAGTTTAAAAAAAAAAAATATTTCCCATAAAAAGTAATAGGCGATACAATCTTTCCTTTCTTATAAAGAATATCTTTTCATTCTTTTAAATTTTTTTTCTTACTGCTTATTAATACGCTTTCATCGAAATAAATAACTGTATCTATTTTGTTCTTTTGAAAACGAAATTCGAAAACCATTACGACTTCATCAACACAGAAGACCTGAATACATTTCTTCCAATTAAAGCGGCCCGCTGCTGTAATCGATTTAAAAGTACCATCACTGCACGTTTCGCGTGCATATCATAAAAGATTCAAATCTCTTTTTTTTTCTCATCATCTTTTACATTATTTTTAATTATGAAAAATGCTTCTTCGGATTGTATTGGAGCACGTGCCTTTTACGCATTGTGTTGGCGTTACAAAAAACTCTTTCTGGCGAGCAAAAAAATTAATTTTTCCTATCAATGGGAGAAACGGAATAATTAAAACTTTTCAATTAAATTTTCCCATCTTATTAACACGAAACCTTTTCCAGAAAGATAGCACAATTGAGAAATCTCATCGAATAATAAAAAAAAGATATCCAATTTAACTTTTAATTCGCATCCAATCATAAAAATACCATTTAATTCAAAAATTCTTTTCAGAGAAAATTTTGAAACGTATTAAATGGCTTTTCTGTAAGAAAAATTTACGTCGCCAACTTTTTTTTTGTATGTGTGAATGTCCTTTTACCATGGCATCTTCTTCATTTGAAGCACCTTTTGATTTGTTAGTAAGCATTTTGAGAAAATAATTTAAATTTTGTTGACCGTCAATGGAGGATTGCAAGACTTTCTTAAGAATTATTATATTCTCCTATGGAATTTTTTGAAAACAAGAAAAAAAAAAAAAATGTATGTTTTCATGTTCTCGTCGACTTTAACATTTGTGCAAGAAGACTTCCCATTATGATTCAATTGCAAAGAAACGGCATAAATAAAAGCAAGCAGGTATTTCATTAAAAAATATCTGCATTGTGCTCTATTTGCCGAGCTTTGTGGTTGTACATTCTAATAAAATTTTAATGAGGAAATTTACTAAAAAATGTTTCAGTTTGCGATGTCATTTTAATAAACCGAGTTTTCCAATGTTTAAAATAGAATTTTTTTTATTAAAGATTTTAAATTAAAAAAAGTATTAATTCATTAAATGTATATGCTTTTGAATAATTTGCTGCATTTTATTAAAACCTATTATAATATTTCTGTCATTATCATCATCAATAGCAAGACAGCCCAGAGTGGACCTAGGCTTTCCCTTGAACAGATAGATATACATTTCCCTAGGTGACAATGGTCCTCCAATTCTTAATCTTTAGTACAAATCTTTTCAAAATCTGTTTCAAATGCGTCTATCCATCGCAACTTGGATTGCCCTCTTCCTTTTTTTCCCTGTGGCTTTGCTAGAACGATCCTTTTTACAGGCTTTAAATCATTCATTCTAAATATAGAACAGCCTTTTGGCAAACCAATAAAACACTATTGAATAGTTAAATAAATTTAGCTAATGCCTTGGAAACTCTTTTCTTAGTGTAAAAAATAAACAAAACAAATAGATCCTGTTTCGAAACTACCACATAAAACTACCACATACCTCATCTAAATTCCACGTAATATATATATTCACCTATTCACACAGTGACATTGTATATTTTGTATAATGTTTGGGCTTTTTTTTTATTTTCCTATGAATTTTTTGCCTTTCAACCATTGGATTTTTATGTTTATTATATATATATTAAAAGGGAAGTATTTGGGCTTCTTTTATAACTATAGTTTCTTTTCTATTTTGTTTCTTTTTCAGGGCTCAGTAAAGATATTTCTATGCAGAATAATATATGCTATACAGCTTTTACTTAAAAACTTTTTGATTTTGAATCAGAAAAAGGCCTTTGCAGACAGTATGGTCATATAAATAATATTTCCGAACTAATTATGAAATTTAAATGATTATTAAAATGATTTTCCAATGACGATTCTTAATGTAGATGCCGCCAGTCTTCTTGACGCATCGAATAGATTAAATTTAGATCGCATTAAATTTATTAAATTAAATTATTAATTAGATTATTATTAATTGTTTAAATTTGCATCGAACAATTTAATAAATACTCATCAGTAAATATTGATGAATATTTACAAGGAATTAAATATTAAAAAAAAAAAAAAATCCGAAAGACCAGCAGACTTTCTCGAACATCGACATTGAAATGGCTCCACCACTTTGATCTCAAATCTCCTATCTCTCGATATCCTATCTCTTGATCTTCCCCAATCCAGAACACCAGTCTCTCTAATCCTGAACTCCCAATATCCCCTTTTCATCCGTGACCACTGGTTTTATCACCGTCATCTGTGCTCCCTGACTCACCCCTCAATGTTCTGGCTTTCTCTCTCCTTTCACTTCCCAGCTGCACCTTCTCAGATATTTCTCTCCGTTGTGGCAAGTTTTTGTTCATCCTTTAGGAACACCGAAACCGACACACTCTTATTTAATATTAAATAATTGTAATTGAGCAAGGAGCTTAACTGAGTTTTTAATTGCAATATTTATTGCATATATAAAACAGACATTTTATTATATAGGTTCAGTTTCAAAGGAATTGGCTTTTATTCTTGGTTTAACTTTTATACAGGCTTATGTAAACTATTTGTCATTATAAATGACAACAGATGGCGCCACGAACAAGAGACTCTCCCATAACTCCTCCTCCTGTAACTCCATATAAGGCTATTGTCTTATACGGGGATTCAAATGTAAGAGCAAGGGGATGCTGATGGCGAATAAGTATTTTTTGGAATGGGAATAAATATTTTATATATATCAACTGAAAGTGTGTTAATTTATGAGAACAGAAAAAGAAGATAACACTTACTACTACATAATTAATAGAAGAAATAAAATAAACTTGAAGATAAATTTAGTTAATAATTAGATAACCTTCCTATTTAATGGGGATTACAAAATGTTGACCAACATAATTGGCCTACTTAAGTAATAAAATTATATTGTTTTATATTCAAAATACAAATAATCCAATTTAAAAGAATTAAATGTTACGAGTACAGTGATGTCTTACATTTTTCTATCCACACATAACAGTATTATATTGACCACATAAGGCTATCACTGATTTAGAATAACCATCTTCCTACAGCAGTAACTTTATATCGTACATTCATCAGAATTTTTTAAAATGCTAATGAGAGTTTAAACAAAAAAATTTTCAGAAATGAAGTAAGGATAGAAGGGATAAATGATATACACTGAAGCGACAAAAGTCATGGGATACCTCTTAATATCTTGTCGGCCCTCCTTTCACCCGGCGAAGTGCAGCAACTCGACGCGGCATGAACTCAACAAGTCGTTGGAAGTCTTCTGCAGGAATATTGAGCCATGCTGTCTCGATAGACGTCCATAATTGTGAAAGCGTTGATGGTGCAGGATTTTGGGCACGAACAGACCTCTCGATGATGTCCCATAAATGCTCGATGGGATTCATGTCGGGCGATCTAGGTGGACAGATCATTCGTTGAAATTGTCCAGAATGTTCTTCAAACCAATCGCGAACAGTTGTGGCCCGGTGACATGGCGCATTGTCATCCATAAAAATCCCATCGTTGTTTGGGTACATGAAGTCCATGAATGGCTGCAAGTGATCTCCAAGTAGCTGAACATAAGCATTTCCAGTCAATGTTCGGTCCAGTCGCACCAGAGGACCAAGTCCATGCCATGAAAAAACAGCCCACGCCATTACGGAGCCACCACCAGCGTGAACAGTGCCTTGCTGACAGTTTGGGTCCATGGCTTCGTGGGGTCTGCGCCACCTCGAACCCTACCATCAGCTCTTATCAACTGAAATCGTGACTCATCGGACCAGGCCACGGTTTTCCATTCATCTAGGGACCAACCGATATGCTCACGTGCCCACGAGAGTCGCTGCAAGCGATGTCGTTCTGTCAGTAAAGGCACTCGAGTCGGTTTTCTGCTGGAATAGCCCAAGAAAGCCAAATTTCTCCGCACAGTTCTAACAGACAAGTCCCTTGTACGTCCACATTGATTTCTGCGGTTATTTGACGCAGTGTTGCTTGTCTGTTAGGAATTTACGACTCTTTGCAGATCTCGCCGGTCTCGGTCGTTAAGTGCAGGCGGTCGACCACTGCGCTGTCCATGGTGGGATGTTATGCCTGAAATTTCATACTCTCGGCACACTCTTGACACAGTGGATCTGGGAATGTTGAATTCCCTAACGATTTCCGAAATGGCATGACCCATGCGTCTAGCTCCAACTAACATTCCGCGTTCAAAGTCTGTTAATTCCCGTCGTGCGGTCATCATGACGTCAAAACCTCTTCACATGAATAACTTGAACAGAAATGAAAGCTCTGCGAAATCACTGCTCATTTATACCTGTTCTACGCGATGCTACTGCCATCTGAAAATTAGCATATTGCTATCCCATGACTTTTGTCACTTCAGTGTATAAACTATAAAGTTTAATTTAATAGACAAATAATTTAAGTAACTATTTCTATGACTTTGGTCTTTCTTCAGGATAATCGAATTAAATATTAAATGTACCATGTTGTCTTACGTTTTTATATTGACTCTTAACAATGTTATATCAATTACATTGACTACCACTGCCTTAGATTGACCATAGTAACGTATCGGCCTATATTGGACCTATAACGGTTTCAAGAAGAGGGCTACTTTCAGGATCATGGGAACACTTTAATTTTTATTTGCAAGCATTATATACACTGAAGTGACAAAAGTCATGGGATAACAATATGCAAATTTTCAGGTGGCAGTAGCATCGCGTAGAACAGGTATAAATGCGCAGTGCTTTCAGAGCTTTTCATTTCTGTTCAAGTTATTCATGAAGAGGTTTTGACGTGATGATGACCGCACGACGGGAATTAACAGACTTTGAACGCCGAATGTTAGTTGGAGCTAGACGCATGGGTCATGCCATTTCGGAAATCGTTAGGGAATTCAATATTGATCCACTGTGTCAAGTGTGCCGAGTGAAATTTCAGGCATAACATCACACCATGGACAGCGCAGTTTGACCGCCGCCACTTAACGACCGAGACCGGCGACGTCTGTAGCGCGTCGTAAATTCTCAACAGACAAGCAACTTGCCCATCAAATAACCGCAGAAATCAATGTGGGACGTACAAGGGACTTGTCTGTTAGAACTGTGCGGAGAAATTTGGCTTTCTTGGGCTATTCCAGCAGAAGACCGACTCGAGTGCCTTTACTGACAGAACGACATCGCTTGCAGCGACTCTCGTGGGCACGTGAGCATATCGGTTGGTCCCTAGATGAATGGAAAACCGTGGCCTGGTCCGATGAGTCACGATTTCAGTTGGTAAGAGCTGATGGTAGGGTTCGAGTGTGGCGCAGACCCCCACGAAGCCATGGACCCAAACTGTCAGCAAGGCACTGTTCAAGCTGGTGGTGGCTCCGTAATGGTGTGGGCTGTTTTTTCATGGCATGGACTTGGTCCTCTGGTGCGACTGGACCGAACATTGACTGGAAATAGCATGTTCAGCTACTTGGAGATCACTTGCAGCCATTCATGGACTTCATGTACCCAAACAACGATGGGATTTTTTATGATGACAATGCGCCATGTCACCGGGCCACAACTGTTCGCGGTGGTTTGAAGAACATTCTGGACAATTCCAACGAATCATTTGGCCACCTAGATCGCCCGACATGAATCCCATCGAGCATTTATGGGCACGAAGGTGAACCTCTCGATGATGCCCCATAAATGCTCGATGGGATTCATGTCGGGCGATCTAGGTGGCCAGATCATTCGTTGCAATTATCCAGAATGTTCTTCAAACCAATCGCGAACAGTTGTGGCCCGGTGACATGGCGCATTGTCATCCATAAAAATCCCATCGTTGTTTGGGTACATGAAGTCCATGAATGGCTGCAAGTGATCTCCAAGTAGCTGAACATAAGCATTTCCAGTCAATGTTCGGTCCAGTCGCACCAGAGGACCAAGTCCATGCCATGAAAAAACAGCCCACATCATTACGGAGCCACCACCAGCTTGAACAGTGCCTTGCTGACAGTTTGGGTCCATGGCTTCGTGGGGTCTGCGCCACACTCGAACCCTACCATCAGCTCTTACCAACTGAAATCGTGACTCATCGGACCAGGCCGCGGTTTTTCATTCATCTAGGGACCAACCGATATGCTCACGTGCCCACGAGAGTCGCTGCAAGCGATGTCGTTCTGTCAGTAAAGTCACTCGAGTCGGTCTTCTGCTGGAATAGCCCAAGAAAGCCAAATTTCTCCGCACAGTTCTAACAGACAAGTCCCTTGTACGTCCCACATTGATTTCTGCGGTTATTTCACGCAGTGTTGCTTGTCTGTTAGAATTTACGACTCTTTGCAGACGTCGCCGGTCTCGGTCGTTAAGTGCAGGCGGTCGACCACTGCGCTGTCCATGGTGGGATGTTATGCCTGAAATTTCATACTCTCGGCACACTCTTGACACAGTGGATCTGGGAATGTTGAATTCCCTAACGATTTCCGAAATGGCATGACCCATGCGTCTAGCTCCAACTAACATTCCGCGTTCAAAGTCTGTTAATTCCCGTCGTGCGGTCATCATGACGTCAAAACCTCTTCACATGAATAACTTGAACAGAAATGAAAGCTCTGCGAAATCACTGCTCATTTATACCTGTTCTACGCGATGCTACTGCCATCTGAAAATTAGCATATTGCTATCCCATGACTTTTGTCACTTCAGTGTATAAACTATAAAGTTTAATTTATTCGACAAATAATTTAAGTAACTATTTCCATGACCTTGGTCTTTCTTCAGGATAATCGAATTAAATATTAAATGTACCATGTTGTCTTACGTTTTTATATTGACTCTTAACAATGTTATATCAACTAAATTAACTACCACTGCCTTAGAATGACCATAGTAACGTATCGGCGTATATTGGACCTATAACGGCTTCAAGAAGAGGGCCACTTTCAGGATCATGGGAACACTTTAATTTTTATTTACAAGCATTATATACATATATATGCTTGTAAATAAGCATTATATCTATCTATCTATCTATCTCTCTCTCTATATATATTTATGCTTGTAAATAAAAATTAAAGTGTTCCCATGATCCTGAAAGTGGCCCTCTTCTTGAAGCCGTTATAGGTCCAATATAGGCCAATCCCCCATATCCCCCCATATATATATATATATATATATATATACATATACTCTGCTTACAAAAAAAGGAAAATTAAAGATAAAAATTAGATACACAAATGCCGTTCACTCCAAGGACGTAGATTTTCAAAATTCTCAAGTCTATGGTGTATCTAATGCATCCGATCTGCGACAGACCGTAATTATCACACGGCGTAATACGAGAAACCATAAGGAGCTTACTTTGTAAATAGACTGAATCTCCTGCCAGCTCAGTCACTTTACATAAAAGGGCAACAATTCTTGTCGACTTGTTGCAGAACTTTCTCCAAAAACCTCCCTTTAAGAAAATCCTTCAGGAAGGGGGAGAGGGGCGTCAACATCTTTAACTTCTCATTGAAGACAACACTTCCTCAGCCCATGGTCTAAGCCCAATCACCTACAACAACTCATGGCGTAGTCCATATTCCACCTGTAATTGTTTCGACCATAAAGGTGGAACAGACAATCACTAATTTTATGATGTCACATTATCCATGACACTGATTATCTGCTGTCAGATTTGAGAAACAGGTTGGTCTCATTAGTACAAAACACTAATTGCATGTAATATAAATATCCACGACACTGCTTATCTGCTGTCAGATTTGAGTGATAGGTTGTTATTATGCACTTGTTAAAGAATATACATACATTCCTTTCCCTTGGGAACACAAATGCTATATCTCTTCTCGTGGAAAAAAAATGCTACAGCATCTCAGCAATGACTTTTGATCTGAGCAAATAATGGTTGAATTTAGAATTTTTATTCTATTTATTTAAATTCACATGAGATTTAAACAAAAACAATTTCAGAAATGAAAACTAAATAAACAAATATAACAAAATAATAGCAATTAATTATATTTCTCATAGGGTGCTTTTTGTTGCATCCCAAGATACTGACTTGGTTTATACATATCGGTTTCTAAAAACTAATATTTCTTCTAATCTAAATTAACTTACTGGCATAATTACACATGGGGAAACTGTTAATAGGTAGATAATTAATCCAGAACCCAAACTTAACTAACTCAAGAATTAATAATCTATGCTACAATGATAAGAAAAATTGAATTATAAGAATAAATAAAAATGCATTGTTAATCAAATGTAATTTATCATACTTATTCATAGCGAAATTTGCATTGCTTTATCCGATAAAAAAATAATTTGTTGAAATTAAATGGATGAAATAAAAATAAAAGTTAATTAATAATGCGTGTCTTCGTAATTTTGTTACTGTGAAAGATTAAATTAAGAAATAATTGCATAAATTTCTTAAATTGCACTTTAGGCAGAGAATATTTATTTTCTTTCACGAAGTATTCTGGCGAATTTTTCTTTTAATTATTTAAATATGTTATTTTGTTATGAGTAAATATGACACTGTTCTGCTTGAGATGTATGGTGTCACTGAAAATATGAAACTAGCAAATTGAGAAATTTGGTAAATATCTATGTTTGACATGAAAACCTTAGAATAACGTAAAATATACTGATGAATATATCTTCACAAATAGCCTGGATAATTCATGATTTTATGCACTGTGATGAATTCGTGAAAGTGATGTCGACAACAAGATATAGAAATAGAATAAAGTTGTCCAAGTGATCTGATGATGAAGTTGAAAACTATTAGAGCTCTTCTCCAATGGTGGCAAACATAAAAGAATAAAAACATTGGCAATTCCTAGTTGTTAAAGGGAGTCAGTGAGAATTTAAAAAAAAATATATAAAAATTCAAAATCGAATTTAGATAGGTTAGAGAAGAATATTCCTAGGTCTTTTAAAATTAGAGTGCTGTTATATTGTTCGAATTTTTGGATGGCCAGATGTTAGTGGTTGTCAGTATTATTGAAGAATATTTCTGAAAGCTTTTTACAGTACTTTTTTAGAGATAGCAGGGAGGTGGATCTTTGAATATCATAGTTTCTCATGAACCATTTGGCATTCGTTATTTGTCTAATGGTCATATTTTGTTGAGATTCCAAGTATTATCGTTAGTGGCATAGGCCCATATCGGGCAAACATAGTAAGTGATATGAATTTTCAATTGCGCTAACAGGAATATTTATTGAATGTTGTAGGGGAGGACTTGATTACTAGACAATTGCCATCATTTTACGATTCTTGTTGGCGATTCTAGCATTGATGTGACTTTTGAACTTGTTTAATTTTCTGTTAAAATTATGACAATCGTGTTTCCTGAATTGGCTGTGATTATTGAAGGTTGGTATATAAAAGTTGGCTATTGCAACTGATTGAGACTCTTGTAATATAGTAACTAATATCTATTTCTTAATTTAAAATGCAATGCAAACTATTATATAGATTTCCGATTCCTATTGCTATATTTTAGGTAGATTTTACGATATACAATTGTCTTGCTTTTCTGAAAAATATTAGTATATCCAATCAAATTTGATATTGCCTGATTATCTAAACAATCACAATTATTATTTTTCAGTTATTGCTTTCTGCCATATTTTATTGCTTCTAAGAAGGAAATAGGGATAATAATAATGGTTAATTAAACATAACATTATGCCATATATCGTAAAATCTACCGAAACTATAGCAATAGGAATCGGCATTAATCATGACATTACGATATAAGGCATTACAATATTCATTTCAGTCAAGGTCAGGAAAAAGGGGAATGGGAAAAGCTCATGTATATATATGATAAATTGACATTTATAAGTGGATTTAAATTTAATTTCATTATATTTTTTTTATTTATTATTTTTTGTAGGGACTTCAATGTCTTTTCCAAGATTTCTCTAAGAAAAAACCAATTAATCAACTACAACAACCTAGCAAAACCAACAATAATAGCAGGTATGTTAAACCCAACTAAATATTTACACAGCTGTTGAAGATTCTAACTACCAATACGCATCAAAATGATCCCGACACTACAGATTTTCCAAGGTCTAACAATTCTATCAATATAAACCGCACCCTTGCAGCAATTGCAATCAATCATAGACGCTTTTTTTAAGCTCTTCAACACATTTAAAAGGCTTCTAATCTTGACAGGAGAGCTGTGAGCTCCAATAGAAACATCAACTTTATTCATTTTAGTTCCAGTGGAAAGTGCATGTTTTGCACTTGATAAAATTGAAATTGTCAGCAGATTTTTTTTTCATTAACTTTATTTTTTTGTTGTAATATGCACCAAATATATCTTAGCAATGCAAAATGATATATTGTACAGTAATATCACGAAATTACGCGATAGTAGGTCAAATGAAAATTGTTGAGGTTCAACTTTGCTATGAAATACATATAAATTTTGTTTAAATGAAACCAAGGATTTACAAAAATACTAGTTTAGAATAAAAATATTTAATCGAATTGCAATTTTTTTTTTACATTAAATTCTCTATAACTGCTTATGAATCTATATAAATTTTGCTTAATTGGTACCAAGAACTAACAAAAAATAGTTTAAGAGAAAAATATTTAATAAAATTGCAATTTTCTTCAGACAGTCAATCTATAGTTTTCCATTTCTAAAATTTTCCACACTCTAAAATATTTCACATTTAATTAATCATTATTATTTGATTATAAATTTGGTATTGTTTCCATCGTATCAATAATACCATGGCATTTACAAATTATGTTTGAATTCGCAGATGTAATACTTTTCACCGTATTTTTCTTGATTTTTTATGCTAGATTTTTACAGTGGATTCCGATAATTTAAACTTCTTTACCTATTCAAAAATCTTTATTCTATCGTTAAAATGCTTGATAATTTTAAGTTTACATTCCAAAGATATATTATCTTTCTTAATAGATGCAGATTGGCCTGATTTGACGCTCTACGGTCATTTTGTGCACACTTTAGGTTAATTAGACCGGGACCTACAGTTTAACGTGGATTCAGAACCACTAATAAACATCTATGCTCACGCCAGAATTAGACCTGAAACCTGTGGTACCAAAGGCCAGAGCGTTAGCCAATCGGCCATCAGATTGCTAGTAGGTGTAAAAGAATCGTATTTACTTCATTTAAGTGTTTAAAGAACTTATAAAAAAATAATCTTAACTTACATCAATCGTAGAAGAACTGGAATCGGGCAAAATTGGCGAGAAACGCCTCTAGTGCTCATCACAACAAAAGAAATTCTAAAGATAAGTTGCTGGTGTTGATTAAAGCAAAAATCAAGAACGTGTAATTTTGAGTTCTAAGTTGGGTCATACCGAAAGGCGGTAAATCCTCATCTGATGAATCTGTCTGTCTTAGATAACAGATGAAAATTTTAGAAGGGTGAAACTTTTCCATTTTAAATTAAAAAAATAGTTCACTAGTAAGCAAATATGGCCCCTCTAATTAGTTTATAGACAACTAACAACATATGTAAATAATTTCGGCGTTAATTAAAATATTCTGCTGTCACCGTAACAGGTGAAATTTTAATCAGCAAAATGAAAGCTTTTTCTTATTTAGTCATATGCTAATGAATTCTTCCTTTTTCACTTTTTTTTTTATAAATTTATTTCTTTACAGTATAAATTCGTGGAAACATATAAGAAACGTAATTAAAAGGATTTCTGCGATTCAACAACAAAAAAATTCTATTCAATCAACTCAGTCATTAAAATTGCAAAACAACAGTCCTGTATTGTCTGTCTTCCAGCAAATGCTCTAACTAATTAACAATGCTTTTTATTTACTTTGTTTTTAAAAAAAAAAGTAATTCTAGGATCGATTCGAGTTACTTATTTTTTTTTTTGACATTTAAGAAATCTCATTAGAGTAAGGAAATTTAATTGTTAACTGTTAATTAAGCTTTTCTTCTGTCAATAAGATGAAAAGCTCATTTGAAAAGTTTCAACACCATTGCTAAACAGATGTTAAAATATGCAATTAAGTAACATTTTTGTGTTAATGAAACAATTTCAGGGAAGCTGAATTAAAATTTGTTTGTTCAGAAAGTAAAAATTTTTTTTTTATTTTTTATAAAATTGTTTAAATTAAGAAAAGTAACATTTCAATGGCAAAGCTTTAATTTCACTTTAGAAACTAAACAATCAAATGAAAAATGTGATATTTGCGTATTAATTAATACTATTTGTTCACTGATGTGGTTATTTTAAGAGTTATTTACTTTTTGCAACGTTAAGAGATTTCTTATATAACATTAGTCCTTCAATCCTGGCAATAATTTTAATAACAAATCAAACTTCTCATTGTTTGTACATAATAATTTTCTTATTGTTTACTGCAAATTATTCAAAAGCATATATATTTAACGAATCAATACTTATTTTAGTTTAAACCTGTTACCAAAAAATTACTCTTTCGGACTTTGGAAAACTCGGTTTATTAAAATGACATCGCAAACTACAAATTTTTTAAATAAATTTCATCATTAAAACTTTATTAGAATGTACAACTACAAAGCTCGGCAAATAAAGCACAATGCAGATATTTTTTAATAAAATACCTGCGTGCTTTTATTTATGCCATTTCTTTGTATTTGAATCATAATGAGAAGTCTTCTTGCACAAATGTTAAAGAACATGAAAGCAGAGATTTTTTTTTGTCTCTTCTTTTCAAAAAATTCCAAAGAGTATATAATAACTCTTAAGAAAATCTTCCAATCCTCCATGGATGGTCAACAAAATTAAAATAATTTTCTCAAAAAGCTTACTAACAAATCAAAAGGTGCTTCAAAAGAAGAGGATGCCATGGTAAAAGGACATTCACACAAAAAAAGTTGGCGATGTAAATTTTTCTTACAGAAAACCATGTAATACGTTTCAAAATTTCCTCTGAAAAGAATTTTTGAATTAAATGGTATTTTAATGATTGGATGTGAATTAAAACTTAAATTGGATATCTTTTTTTTTCTTATTCGATGGGATTTCTCAACTGTGCTATCTTTCTGGAAAAGGTTTCGTGTTAAGAAGATGGGAAAATTTAATTGAAAAAGTTTTAATTATTCCGTCCTCCTATTGATAGGAAAAATTCTGTTTTTTTTTGCTCGCCAAAAAGAGTTTCTTGTAACGCCACACAATGCGTAAAATGCACGTGCTCCAATACAATCCGAAGAAGCATTTTTCGTTATTAAAAATAATGCAAAAGATGATGATAAAAAAGAATTGAATCTTTTATGATATGCAGGCGAAGCGTGCAGTGATGGTACTTTTAAATCGATTACAGCAGCGCGCCGTTTTAATTGGAAGAAATGTATTTAGGTTTTCTGTGTTGATGAAGTCGTAATGGTTTTCGAATTTCGTTCAAAAGAATAAAATCGATACATTTATTTACTTCCATGAAAGCGTATTAATGAGCAGTAAAACAAAACAAAAAAAAAAAAATTAAAAGAAACGAAAAGTTATTCTTTAAAAGAATGGAAAGATTGTATCGCCTGTTGCTTTTTATCGGAAATAATTTTTTTTAAAAAACTGAATTATAATGCTTAAGAAAATAATGTATTGTCCTTCATAATAAGATTTCAAATGGTCGCTCATTGCTAAAAGTCTTAAGCAGTTATACATTTTTATCGATATTGTGGAAACTGTGTGCATAAGTTTCTATTAATTGAAGTTATTATATGTAATTTAAATTTCTGTACAACAAAAGCTTTAGAAATCTTTTAATACCATGAAATGGAAATTTGCAAATCATGACAGTTTTAACATAGTATACGGTTCGTTGCCACTCTCATCATATCGAATTAAATGTTTTTTGAAATGGATGTTTATATGAAGATGTTAAATGTTTTTATGAAAACCCGTAGCCTATTTAGACTTTGCAACTACATTGCTATATTATTTAATTATTTTATAATACTTTTTATTGAACTTGATAATTATTTTGAAATCTGGCAGTAGACTGAGTGCCTTGGCCCACCATGGGGCTTTTTACTGTAATAAAAAAAAAGAGAAAAACTGTTTTTGAAAGGCTATTAGTTAAAAAATTTATAACATCCTCCAAAATGTATTTCTGTTAATAATACATATAATCCTTGGCCCACTCTGATGAATATGATGATGATATTGATTGAAAAAATATAATAATAGGTTTTAATAAAATGCTGTAAATTATTCAAAAACATGCACATTCAATAAATCAATACTTATTTTAATTTAAACCAATTACTAAGAAATTACTGTTTCAAACTTTGAAAAACTCGGTTTATTAAAATGACATCGCAAACTACACATTTTTTAAGTATATTTCCTCATTAAAATTTTATTAGAATGTACAACCTTAAATCTCGGCAAATACAGCACAATGCAGATAAATTTTAATAAAATACCTGCGTGCTTTTATTTATTCTTTGTATTGGAATCATAATGAGAAGTCTTCTTGCACAAATGTTAAAGACGAGAAGAACTTGAAAACATATTTTTTTTTTGTCGCTTCTTTTCAAAAAATTCCAAAGAGAATATAATAACTCTTAATAAAGTCTTGCAATCCACCATTGACGTTCAACAAAATTAAAATTATTTTCTCAAAAAGCTTACTAACAAATCAAAAAGTGCTTCAAATGAAGAATGGTAAAAGGACATTCACACACAGAAAAAAAAGTTGAGATGCTTTAATTTTTCTTACAGAAAAGCCATTTAATACGTTTAAAATTTTCTCTGAAAAGAATTTTTGTATTAAATGGTATTTTAATGATTGGATGTGAATTAAAAGTTAAATTGGACATCTTTTTTTTCTTCTTTTTGATGGGATTTCCCAACTGTGCTGTCTTTATGGAAAAGGTTTCGTGTTATGTAGATGGGAGAAAAGTTTTAATTATTCCGTCATCCCATTGATATGAAAAATTCTTTTTTTTTTTGCTCGCCAAAAAGGGTTTCTTGTAACACCACATACAATGCGTAAAAGGCAAGTGCTCCAATACAATCCGAGAAGCCGTTTTCGTAATTAAAAATAATGTAAAAGATGATGAAAAAGAAAAGAATTGAATCTTTTATGATATGCACGCGATACGTGCAGTGATGGTACTTTTAAATCGATTACAGCAGCGGACCATTTTAATTGGAAGAAATGTATTTAGGTCTTCTGTGTTGATGAAGTCGTAATGGTTTTCGAATTTCGTTTTCAAAAGAATAAAATCTTTACATTTATTTACTTCGATGAAAGCATATTAATGATTAGTAAAAAAAAAATTAAAAAGAAAACAGAAAAGATATTCTTTAAAAGAAAGGAATGATTGTATCGCCTGTTACTTTTTATCGGAAATAATTTTTTTAAAAACTAAAAATGTAATGCTTAAGAAAATAAAGTGTTTGTCTTCATAATAAGATTTCAAATGGTCGCGCATTGTTGAAAGTCATAAGCAATTATTGAAATGTTAGTTATTTTTTTTTCTAGGATGTTCAAATCTTGAGCACCTAAAAACAATGTGATCAATATTGCCTAATCTACATTCCAGTTGCAAAGATCAGTTGAATATAATTTTAACCTGTTTAAATAGGAATTAAAACTGTCATGTCCAATCACAAAACGAGTGATTTTGAAATTAGTATAACGCCGATGAGCACTAAACCTTTTTGAAATAGAAGGACAGTACTTCTTCGTGATAGAGTCATTAGATGATTCTATGTATAATGAATTCCAGAGATTATTGGTCTTTTCTTTGAGTGTGTTTTTGAAATAAGAATTTGGTACATTAACATGTCCGTTTTTGGTAGTTTCTTTAGTTAGTAAATCAACTTTTTTTATTGCTGAATATTCCTGTAATGCCGCGAAGCTGGGGTACTTGTATCATATTTCTTTCAAAACATGGATGCAAGGTATAGAATACAATAATCTTCTGGTTTTCCCATCCAAGATTTCTAGATGAACAATTGGAGCAAGATGTTTGCCCTTCAGATGTTATGTAGGACCTTTCTGGATGCAAAAATTATTTAGATAGCCAATAAGGTAGCATATAGCATATATATATATATAAAAGAATGACGACTCTTTTCTCTGGATCTAAGAACTGGTGATTATTTTCTATGATTTATATGGATAAAAGCATTTACATGAACTTTTTATGTATCATTGTCGACATAAATTTCATTCATGTGTTTCGACTTGGATATCAGAACAAAAATTTCGACACTTGCCATTCGAACAAAAATTTCCGACACAGGTTTTGTAATGCTATTTTCTCGAAAGCTTTGAACATTTAAATTCGTTAATTGAATTATATCTATTAATTAAAAATACTATTTTTTTATTTGCATATTTTTTCAAATAATAAAAATTAATGGCGGTATAGTTCTTCCAATATTCATTGGGAATGTAAACATCCGGTTTAAAGGCCGAAATGGACAAATCGATTATTTGTTAGGGGTGTTAGTCATACATACAAAGTGTAATATAATTTTAAAGAAAAGCTTAAATATATATTGTACAATTTTTTCATGTAATTTTAATTTTGGTGTTATGTAATTTAAAATTTTAATAAAAAAAATTGAGATTATTTTTACTGTAATTAAAATTTCAACAAAATTACCTTTCTCTCCTATAAAGGCTCGTGCCCGCTCAGGCGAGAAGATGTAAGCGAAAAAATTTGACCAATCACTAGCCTCACCACGTTCGCCTGAAACCGGTTTGAAATGCACCGCTCCGAGTTGACCAACTTTCAACTCGAAGCGGAACTTCACCGGGCGTAATGCTATTTCTGACGTTTGGCTGTGAAGGGGTCGAAAAAATTTTCTCGCTTGCTTCTTGAATCTTCACGTCTCTCGCCTCGGTGGGAACGAGCCTTTACACTGTTGTGTTTGAATCCGTCAATCGTATATGTTTGCCAATAATTTCTTGGACTATAAAGAGACTAACATAGTTTCTTAATATCCAGGCTATTATCTTGTACATATAGAAGTTAAATATTTTTTATATGAATCCTGTATAGCGATTTACATAACGGGTGATTCAGTAAGTGGTATTCCATGAACTTTCGTCTATTTGAAATATTAAAATTTATTACAGAATTCAGTTTTTAGTCAGTTCTTCTCATAACGTTCCGTCAAATAAACTGTCATATATTTATATTAAATTTTTTTAATACAGTGACTTGCATGACATGTGGAACGATAAGTGATATTCTATAAAATTTTCATACAAATTATTCATAGAAATTTAATACAAAATTTTTTCTATGATGCGATCTCAGGTTGAGTATATTATAAAACACAATTCTTAAATAAATAATAAATTTTACAAAAATTATAAAAAATTATTGATTTAGAAACACTTAAAAATACATTTTTTATCAAATAAGATTTGTTTAAAACATTTTAATAATATTCTGATAATCTATGATTCATTAATTTAAGTAAAAAAGAGGAACAAAAACTGATTATTAATGTAAACAATTTTTAAATAAAAAAACCCTTGCAAATTATAAAAATTCAGTAAACATAATAGTGAATTTCAAGTTTTTTAAAATAAATGAGGTTTTTTGAAATAGATTTATGAGAATATTGTTTTTGACGCAAAAGTACTTTTTTAAAAAAACTTGATAATAATTGCATACTGCATAATTCGTTTCTGACTTCCTTTTTAAGAAAAATTAATTTCATTTGTCGTAATGCCTAATGAGTGATGAACAAAAAATACCTTTTACATTTTCAAGAAATTATTAGTTTATGTCAGTGATGATGTTTCTTAAAAATTTTAATTAGGAAACGTGTTAATGTCTGAAATTTTCACTTGAAAACAAAAGCTATTATTCTTGTGTCAAATTCATAAATTATGAAGAAAACTAAATTAATTAAAAAGAATAATATATTTTAGAAAGTTTTCACATATTGCTTCGTGAAAAACTAGTTAGAATAAATTACCTTAATAAAAGTAATTAGAAAACTGAAGTGCTTTCGAGAATTGCTATTTCAAGTCACGTCAAAAGTTTACTAACATATACTCTAGATTTAAACTTAAAACAGTTGCTTATTTCTGTGTCAGTGAAAGTCATCAGTGAAAAATGATGCATAGGTAAGAATATCTCAGAGAAACACAAGTGGACTATACGACTAATATCATACATTATAAAGATGAATTAATTTTAGCACAGTTTTTTTAATAATGCTTTAGAAAAAAAAATAATTGAACATCATTCTTTTAGGGGCATATCATTAGGGGCATCATATAGGGGCATTATCCTTCTCATAGGGCCTGACAGCCGAATGGCTAGCGCTCTGGCGTTCGGTACCACAGGTATCGGGTTCAAATCCCGGCTTTGTCCATGGGTGTTGTAGTGGTTCGGAATCCACTTTAAACCGTAGGTCTCGGTCCTAATAGGATCGTAGAGCGTTGCGGGGGCATTGCTACTCCGTGTCCATGGCTTACCATCAAGTTACACGCGCCCCCTGGGTAATGCAAAGTGAGTAACATCGGTGCAGCCCTTATGGCGAAGATCACGGTCTATTTGACAGCTGCATTAGAAAAAAAAATTCTTTTAGAACGTTCGCATGAGAAAGGATAGATAGAGATTCTATTGTACAGTGAAGTGAAGCTTATGTTGTTAGCGTATATACACTCACGTTCAAATTTATCTTTACATACCCAAAAATAATGATATTCAATGAAATATCCAGTCAATGGGATCCATGTTTGCAGTGAATGTGTGAAAAAAAAAGCCTAATTAACATTATCCAATCAAAAGATATCAAATGGTTTCTGATATGCAAATCTAGGTTTATGCCATCTGATGTTGAATGAAGAGCTTTGAGCAAAGTGAATATCTCAACGAATTTCTGCAACACAGCTTTTGATTTCAGTGTGTAAGGACTCAAATCGATTTGTTATGGCTTCAAAATATCATTTGGAAAAATTTGTGAAGTGGCGACTCATAGACAACTTAGAAGCAAGGAGTCCAATTGTGGAAGTAGCCGGATGTCTGAATATTTCAAAAGGACAGTTTCTACGTTTTGGAAACAATTTCAAAACTATGGAACTGCTGTAAGCAGTTCTGGACAAGGTCATAAACGAATGAAGAAATGGAACAGAAATGTCATCAGAAATGGAGTGAACACATTGGTCACATGTTCTCTGAAACGAACAAATGAACAGTTGAAGTTTCAATAGGTGCAGAACAAATTGCATGTAAATAAGCTGGTTTTTATGGCCAAGATTCTGGAAAAAAATTTTGCGACGGAGAAGAACGCACAGCTTTTGAAGAGATAATGGTTTTGAATTTTGGAAAAAAATTATCTTCTTAGAGGCGAATAAGATCAATATTTATGAATTTGATGGAGCAAGGAAGGAGTTTGAAAAACTAAGGAAAAAATAAAACACGGAGAATATTCTATACTTAATTGGATATTGTATGAGTACTTCTGGTCTAAGAAATTTGGTCATAATTTATAGGATCATGAATAATAGAGTATACGTTGATATAATAAGGAATAATTTAGAGTCTACTACAAAATCGGAGTCAATCGCGATTACACTTTTAATCATGTTAATGATTCCAAAAATACAACTCTAAATACCAGGCTTTGAGTGCTATACACTAGGTCAAAATATTTCAATTTCCTCCATATTCGATTGATATGAACCTCGTTGATGGATGTTTTAGTTAAGGATTAAGACGTATTTCTAGCAAAAGTGATCTAAAATTGCTGTTCAAGAAGAATAGAATTCTATTTCAAATTTATTTACTTCCAAACTGGTTAAATTCATGCCAAAAAAACTGCAATCTATTATAAAAGCCAAAGATATCCAACTGATTAATTAGAAATTCTTCGTAATAAAATTTGTAAATTATTTGATTGTACGAATTGTCTATTTAAATAACTAATTTGCTTTGGTTTGTAGCTCTACTGTCATTTTTTGCACACGTTGGGCTAATTAGATCGGGACCAACAGTTTAATGGTCCCGAATTCGAATCTGAAGCCAGAATCTGAAGCCGAATTCGAATCTTCAAACGCCAGAGCGCCAGGCGATTCGCCACCAGGCTCCTCAAATTTGATTATTTGATTCTAAATATGTGAATAATTCAAGTCAGTTTTGTTTAATAATTTTGCCTCAAAGATTAACTGGCCTGATGGCCAATTGGCTAGCGCTCTGGCTTTTGGAACCACAAGGTTGGGTTCGAATCATGGCGATCATCACACTTTTTAAATATAAATGCGTACAAACACTTCCTGTGCTTACTTTACATACATTCAACCAACAGAAATAGGATTCAACCAAAAGAAAAAACGAAAAGTCTAGTCAAAATTTCATTTCTAATTAAATTCCATATATTTCTAGCCTGCTCTATCTCCTAAATGATTCAAACATTGTTTCACCTAACATCGTGCATCTTCATTACTATCAAAAATACATCAAAGTCGGCACATTTTAGAGTTTTAAAAGCACGTCGGCATTCATTTAAAGTGACAACATTCACCAACGAAGTCGAAATGGGAGAGATTTCGTTTCTAAAGCGAGCGTTGAATGTTCGGCGACCGTAGAAATCTTGAGGAATTAAGTCGACCAAACCTCATGTTGATGGATGTTTGACAGTGGCAAAATCCACATTAAAGCTGTAGGGCCCGGCCTAAATAGTGTAAAGTGTGCATAAAATGTTTACGAGTGACAAATGGAAACAGTCGGAGCATTCTTCGGGTACTCGAGGATACTTATAATTGGATGCTGTTCAAGTTGTGCTCGCTATGTCATTTCACGTCTCATAACTGCCGGCTAAGTGCGGCGTCGGGGAATTAGAATCTCTGCGGTAACTGTGCGTATTATTAGTGTGGAAATTAATTGGATTCACGTTCTGCGTAATTATTCTTGTTGAAAGGGTTATTTAACTGTTATAACAACCATGCATGTGAGGGGGGATTTTTTTTAAATGAAAAAGGAATATTTATTATTTTGAAATGACAAATAATTTTTTTTTTTACGTATGACTGTTACAGAAATTATTTTCATTCGCGTTTTTTAAGAGTGCCTTTTTTTCCAAAAAATTAATCGCAGGACTTTTTTAGAGCTAAAATTTTTGTGTGGGAATAATTGTTTTAAATGATTTAAAGGAACATTTTATTAAACTGAAATAACAATTGATAATTTTTAAAGTCCAAAATTATGATTATTGCAGAAATTATTTTCATTCAAACTTCACTTATTAAGAGTCCTTAAAAAATGGTGGGAATTTTTTGAATTAAAATTTTATGTGTGAATAATTAGTGGTTTTAAGCCCACACCTCATTTTTCAGACTAACCTTTGTAGTCACAATTGTATCAAAAATTTGGGCAATTGTAAATAATAAAGCTCCGATGAAGGATGGTGTAATCCATAAATTATTTTAATTTACTCGCGACTTCACTTATTAAGAGTCCTTTAGAAAAAACGGCGTCAGAATTTCTTTTTTTGAACTAAAAATTTTTGTGTGCGAACTACTCAGTGGTGCTCGGAACCACAGGTTTCAGGCTCGAGTCCTAGTGATGCCATAGATGTGGGATTCGGAATCCACTTTAAACCGTAGGTCCCGATCTAATAGGATCGTAGAGCGTTGTGTTGGGGGTAGTATTTATGACGTCCGTAGTATATCTTCAAGCTACACATGCTCCCTGGGTAGTACTAAATGAGTAACAGCGCTTCAGCCGTTGCTTGTGGCATCAAGATTAACTGTCAACTACATTAGAACAAAAACAACTTTTACCATATTTTATATACACTCAAGCAATAGAAACAAATTTAACCTAAAAGTCTAGTCAAATTTTCGTTTCTAATTAAATTCCATATATTTCTAGACTGCTCTATCTCCTATACGATTAAACTTTGTTTCACCTAACATCGTGGATCCACATTACTATCAAAAATACATGAAATTCGGCACATTTTAGAGTTTTAAAAGCATTCAAACGGCATTCATTTAAACTGACAACATTCACCAACGAAGTCGAAATGGGTGAGATTTCGTTTCTAAAGTGAGCGTTGAATGTTCTAAAAGACCGTAGAGAGACAAACCAAACCTGGTGATTGCATGGATGCTTGTTAGTGGTTCAAAATCCACATTAAACAGTAGGTTCCGGTCTAAATAGCCTAAAGTGTGCATAAAATGTTTCTCGAGCAACAAACCAAACAAAATCAAAGAGAAATTTTGGGACACTTTTTAAATATAAATGTGTACAAATATTTTCTACGATTACTTTATATACATTCAACCAACAGAAACAGCTTTGACCTAAAAGTCACAGCGAAAAGTCTCTTTTAAAACGTGCTTTCGTTTTTAGGAGTTTGGTTTGTCGCTCTACGGTTATCATGTGCACACTTTAGGCTAAATAGACCGGGACCTACAATTTAAAGTGGATCCCGAACCCCCAACAAACATCCATGCACAGCCAGGATTCGTTTTCAGGAGAGCGTTGAATGTCCTAAGAGACAGTAGAGCGAAAAATCAAACCTGACGGTGGCATGAATGTTTATTAGTGATTCAGAATCCATATTAAACAGTAGGTTCCGGTCTAATTAGCTTAAAGTGTACAAAAAATTGACCGTAAAGCGATAAACCAAACCAAATAAAAGATTAAAATTGGAGAGACATTTTTTAAATATAAATATGTACATAATGTGTAAATACTTTCTCAATCACTTTATATACATTCTATTAGCAGAAACAAGTTTGACCAAAATCACAGCTAAAACACTCGTCGAAATTTCATTCCAAATTAAATGGCATATATTTCTAGACTTCTATGTGATTCAAACATTGTTTCCCTTAACATCATGCATCGTCATTACTATCAAAAATAGAACAAAGTCGGCACATTTTAGAGTTTTAAAAGCACATCGGCATTCATTTAAAGGGACAACATTCACCGACGAAGGGAGCGATTTCGTTTCTAAAGTGAGCGTTGAATGTTCTAAGAGACCGTAGAGTGACAAACCAAGCCTGGTGGTTGCATGAAGATTTGTTAGTGGTTCAGAATCCTTAATAAACAGTAAGTCTCGGTCTAAATAGGCTAAAGTGTGCAAAAAATGACCGTAGAGCGACAAACCAAATCAAATCAAAGATTAAAATTTGAGACACTTTTTAAATATAAATGTGTAAAAATACTTTCTCACTCACTTTAATATACATTCAACCAAAAAAAAAGGTTGTACGTTAAAAATCGCAACGAAAAGACTCGTCAAAATTTAATTTGAATTAAATTCCATATACATCCAGTCTTCTAAACGATTCAAACATTGTTTCCCATATTATCGAGCATCTTCTTTACTATCAAAAATACATCAAAGTGGGCACATTTCAGAGTTTTAAAAACACGTCGGCATTCATTTAAAGTGAAAGCATTCACCGACGAAGTCGAAATGGGAGAGATTTCGTTTCTGAAGCGAGCGCTGAATGTTGGCGCGGCGAGGTTGAAATCTTGAGGAATTATAGTCGAGAAAGCATGTTGACTGGGAGAGAGAATATACGATGCGCATAAAATTAATAATTTTGAGCTAAGGGTGGAATCGTGGGAAGGGCCTAAGTAGGAATGGAAACAGTCGAAGCATTCTTCGGGTACTCCAGGATATTTATAATTGGATGCTGTTCAAGTTGTGCTCGCCATGTCATTTCACGTCTCATAACTAACGGCTAAGTGCGGCGTCGGGGAATTCGAATCTCTGCGGTAACTGTGCGTATTATTATTGTGGATATTAATTGTGGCGATTCACGCTGTTCACAATTATTCTTGTTTAAAGGGTTATTTAACTACTATAATAGCCATGCATGTGTGTGGGAATTTTTTTTAATGAAAAAAGAACATATATTATTCTGATTTTTTTTTTTTTTTTTTTTTGTAAATTATGACTGTTCCAGAATTTATTTTCATTCACGTTTGTTAAGAGGGCTTCTTTTCCAAAAAATTAATGGTTGGAATTTTTTGCACTAAAGTTTTTTGTGTGAATAATTAGTTGTTTTCAACCTTAATTATTCAGATCTTAGGAAAATTGTTAATAATAAAGCTAAAATGAAGGAGGGTGGTGAATGATGGGGTAATACATAAATTATGTTTATTCACGCACATCTTAGCTTATTAAGGGTCCCACTTTAAAAAAAAAAAAAAACGCCAGAATTTTTTTTTACATAAAAGTTTTTGTGTGTCAATTATTAGTGCGGTTTGATTGGCTGCGTGAATAAAGCTCTGGCGCTCGGTGCCACAGGTTTCGGGTTCAAGTCCCCGCGGTACCATGAATGTTTGTAGTGGTTCGGAAACCACTTTAGTCGTAGGTCCCGCTCTAATATGACTACTAGAAAATATCTCCTGTCTCGAAATCTGCCAATACTACTACTACACCACCCCACATCATTGTGCCTAGAGCTGAGTTGCCTCTTTAAAGTTTGGGATTGATGTGGGTGAAAAGAAGTCTGATTGGGTTCTGTGACACTATACGGTAATATGGGACCGGGACCTACTGTTTAAAGTGCATTTCGAACCACTAGAAACATCCATGACACCGCCGGACTCGAACGTGAAACTTGTGGTACCGAGGCCCAGAGCGCTAACTATTCGGCCATAAGGCTCCATTCTCGTTTTTAAGTAGGTGAAATTCAATTTTCGGCACTCAAATCCAACAAGCCATGTTGAGCAAATAGCTTCTTTTTGTACTGCATTGACAGGCCTGGTGTTCCACTTATATACCACGAGCAGCCCATTAATACGCAATGAAGGAAGGACGTTAATTTTTTGGAGAACTTTTAAGTGTAATTGCCTTACATTTGAATGTTGTATGGTAGAAACCCCTGAAAACTACAGCCAGGCCAACTTCTTTTATTATCTTAGTACTTGAATAACAACATTTAGATAAACTGAGATAAAGCAGCCAGCATAAACCTCAAAGCACCTAGTTAAATCAAATTCAGCCAGGTAGTCTATCTGTCAACAACCATTTTAACAAACCAGTTTTGTAAAGCAATGGTTAAAATTTATGCCGTCAGCTTATTTTCTGCAGGACTTTTGAAGTTGATGAAATTTTGATGTTCCAAGTTCAGCCAGATAGCCAGGCTGTCTGTCAACAATCGTTTTGTTTTTGAAAGCAATGATTAAAATGAATGCTGTCAGCTTATTTTTTGGAGGACATTTAGGTGTAACTGCTCTACATTTGAATGCTGTATGGCAGAAACTTTGGAAAACTCCAGCCAGGTGAACTTCTTTTTATCAACTTAGTACTTTAACATCATTTGGATAAATTGAGATAAAGTAGTACCAGCGAGCATAAATCTCAAAGTACGTAATCAAATCAAGTCAGACAGTCTGTCAACTATCGCTTTGTATTTAAAAACAATAACTAAAACGGATGTTACCAGCTTATTCAGACCTGAAACCTGCTATACGCCAGTTCAGCACGCTATCACTGGACCACAAATTGGATGATTAGATCTACTAAAGCCAAAAAATCAGGTAAGCGAGATAAATGTAAATACATTAATTTTTTTCAGTTAGATAAATAGCATGTTTAATATACACACGTAAGCTAAAAGGATCTATTTTTTATTGTATTTGTTGAATAAAAATCGCCCTATTGGCTTCATAACGGGGTTAATATTAACCCATTCAGTGAGTAAGGGATTGGAGAACAGCATCTAATAATATGGAGATGAGCTTTGAATCCAATGATGCGCTGTAATGCTGTATTCAGACGCTTTCTTGGATATTGATCCGGGATCAATAGTCTCTTTGTATTGGTAAACCATTGACATTGTTCTTAGAATAATATATCTTATTAGAATCATAATAACCGGGCTTCGAAATGCATTTGATTTATGTAAGCCTAGAATAGATTGGATCATCGGAATAATTTAGTTTTTATGGAATGATTTATTTTTAAGAAAATAATACATTGTTTGACATAATATTACCCTCACTATACTGAGGAAATAAATGTTTAAAGAATCATAAATACAGGAAGTAATTTATTATTCAAAAATCGAAATAAAATAAAATTGGTTTATTAATGAGTAAATTATTTTTCTAACGTAAAAGTTCTTTTATTTTAGAATGTTTTTTTATACAGTTGCATTCTATTAACAATAATTTAAGAAATTGTTTTACATTACTTTGAAAACTATTCATCAGAGGAATTTTGACAACATACAATCAAAAATAAAGTTTTATAATTGGAATTAAATTAAAAAATGATATAAATTAAATTTCGATACATAACGATTATAATACTGAGTAACATAATAATCATTATATTATAATTATAATTATAATCATTATATTTTATAATAATTGTATAAATTATATAATAAAAATAATAATATAAATATAATAATTATAATTATAACTATAACTATTATACGTAATAATGATTATATTACCGTAACATTACTTTTCATCTAAAAACTCTGATATGAAGCAAAAAATGCTTAGAAGGAGAAACTATTACAAAAAATGTCATGCAATCTATTATTAAAAACTTCTTTACGATTCTATTTTTAAAAAAGACTCAAAAAAAAAATATATCAAAAGAATTACACTAAATATATTTTTTTATAGTTTATAAAAATGAATTATTTTACAATAAAACATTAATGCACTTTATAGTTTTTTTCTTTGGTTATTAGCATGAATAGTACACTAAAAAAAGGTTAAAAATTGCATTAAAAATTCTCATAAGTTTTTCTAAACTAAAAAAAATAAAACAATAACATGCATGAAAATACATCTGCGTGATATAAAGCTGTTTATTATCATAGCGTGAAGGATATGTTTTCTTTTGATACTCACGATTCTTCATTTTGTACAGATAGTAACATAGTTTTAAAACAACTTAAATAATGAATAATTAAATGAGAAACACGCTTATCAAAAACGAGAATAATAATTTTGCATCTATAGGCAATTTTAATAGAATCCGAAAAACTTAATGAGAGTTTCATATATACCATTTTTTGTGTTTGTATTAAAAATGCAATGATTATGTCGCGTGTTATTTGGAAATAATTGAAAACGTCAAGGTTTTTAGACCGATAAAAAGTGAAATTATTTTTCAATTCTGTTCCTTTTTGCATAAAATAAATCTACTATAAGATATCTAGAAAAAAAATATTGTACAAAACTGCTATTTAATTTCCGAAAAATTTCAAAAATCTCTATTTTTTAAAAATGATTTTGTCTACTAATAAAATGCTAAATTATCTAAGCAAGAAAATGTAAATATTACAAATAAAACTGGTATAAATTATAAATACACAAACCGTAACCCTCTGTTGATTAATTAGTAATAGAGGGTATTGCTGATTGCTAACTTATTTATTGCTGATTTATTTTTAGAGATAACGCAAATATACTTTTAAAACAATAAACAAAACTAGTGCAAAAATAAACAAAACCTAAACTTAAAATTAAGAAACTTCGAAAGACATTTTTAATTTTTTCTGCAAAATCATGAATAAGTTCTTTAAGATACCTGTCTAAACTTTCCGTCCGAACACGATTTCTTCGTCGATTTATCCGAACACAATTTCTTCAAACTGTCAGCTTTAAAATAATATCGTCGAAGGATACATCAGATCTTAATTCTTTAAAATTAATGAGCTACTTAATAAATCTGTGATTTGGGATAAATCAAATTTTTTTGGTTTGAAGTAGCGTACTTACGGGATCAATATGATTAAAAATTTTATAACAAATTGCTGTTTAATATAAAATAGATGATCAATTGTCTTTTCCTGTTGTATTTGACTTATTTATTCTCTAATTCATGTAAGCTATATATATATATATATTAACGTATTGCGTTTATTATTATTTTTTTGCGCTCTATTTCAGGCAAATCTGCCTGAAGTAGAACGCAACCTTGCCTACGGCCTAGGGACGGAACCGAATTTAGAACCCGACAACCAATTGTCACAGAACCGAATTTAGAACCCGACAACCAATTGTCACAGAACCGAATTTAGAACCCGACAACCAATTGTAGCAGAACCGAATTTAGAACCCGACAACCAATTGTCGCAGAATCGAATTTAGAACCCGACAACCAATTGTCGCAGAATCGAATTTAGAACCCGACAACCAATTGTTGCAGAACCGAATTTAGAACCCGACAACCAATTGTGGCAGAACCAGAACCGACAACCAATTGTCGCAGAAGAACCCGACAACCAATTGTCGCAGAACCGAATTTAGAACCCGACAACCAATTGTCGCAGAACCGAATTTAGAACCCGACAACCAATTGTCGCAGAACCGAATTTACAACCCGACAACCAATTGTCACAGAACCGAACTTAGAACCTAACATTTGTCTTTCTGTACAGTCAGCACTGACAAGTTTACCAGCCGTATCTGTACGGACATGCCCAAGCACATGAACACACGCATACGCGCGCTTGTATGTGTGCATAGATGAATAATATGCATGTTTGGTGACTTTTTATGTGAAGAAATCAAGTTGGTAAAGACAGTTGTTTGTGAAGAAACCTACATTTGAATGAGAAAACTGATAAGAAAAATAATAATTATATTTATTTTTATATCTAGGCACATATTTCTATGGAATACCACACGACCACATTTTGAGAACTTCTAGTTTAGAATCGTTATTTACTATTTATAAGAATCAAAATTATCATTAATTATTCATAATTATATTACAAAAATTAAAAAAAAAATTACACTATCGTATTTTGTTATAAGATTGCTTATGTGTCAAAACTTTAAAAAGAGTTTTTGATCTATATTACAAAGAAAGGTGTTATGTGGGGATATTATAAGAAACAGTTAGTTCTTTTATGCAAGAAAATGATTTGTTTTCACTATCAACATAATTTTAAGATGTTCTTAATTTATTCTACATCCATCCTATTTACAGAAACTCCTTTAAAAAAAAAGGTTTTCTACATAATATCTATTTATAATAAAACAAACTGAATGTTCTTTCGTATGGTATATCACAATATTTTTAGGAATAATTTTTGCAAATAATTATTTTGTTTAAGCGCAGAACATTTTGTTTGTTCTTTTCATATTTGTTAAGTTTTAAAAAATAGAAAAAGACACTAAACAATTGTGCATTAATAAAACTGCGCAAGTTGCATAGCTATATAATAATAAATTTCGAAGAATCATTTCATACGTTAAAAAATTC
This sequence comes from Caerostris darwini, assembly GCA_021605075.1. Lineage (NCBI taxonomy): Eukaryota > Metazoa > Arthropoda > Arachnida > Araneae > Araneidae > Caerostris > Caerostris darwini. Next base: position 442,650 of record BPLQ01015437.1, read on the forward strand.
TTCTTGATTGTAATTCAAACATACATTTGCAATTATTTTGGGAAACCACGGAAGAAAAATAAACAATAATAGAGATTTTGATATTTTCTTGGCAATTATGCAAATCAATTTCATCCTTCTTCTTTGCAATCTTTGCTTCTTTTATGACATTTAACTTTTTTAAGTGCAGCTACTCGTCTTACCAGTAAAAAAAAACCCACCAAAACTCACCGATTCGGCAACAAAACGCATAAATAATTGGTGAGGGGAGAAAAACCCTTACAGAAACTAGAATCTTAATGGAAAGTCTTCAAATTTAATTCTTAGGGCTAACTCTTCCCCGAATTTTACGAAATCCCGCGAGATCTCGTAAATAAACGCGAGAATTCGGGAATGCAAGAAAAGAACATTGGATGGAAGGAACTTAGAGGTAAAAAAAAAAAAAAAAAAAAATGGCGCTAGGAGCAATAAACGTCTTTATTCGAGACACGCTCGCATTTCGCCATTTGTGCTCTTTTGTCGAGGAATTAATTTATTTGCCTTTTAAAAGGCAAGGAGACGGTTAATTAAAGGAAGAGAATATCGCCTTGCTGTAGTAATTCCGAACAGGGTCCATCATTCCCCGTTGTCATAGTGTAACTCATTTGCAAACCGTTGCCTAGGTGACAGGGTCAAAGAAAATCCCCGGATAATTACTAGCAATGCATGCTGTGTTCTTATTCCAGAATGTTCAACCTTTTACAGTGAAACATGCTTTAGCACACAGGGACGATTTGGGAAATTAGAATTTCGATCAATGTTGTACTGAGTTTTCGTATTTGTTGTTGCTAATGTGCTTTCGGAGAATGTCTCGACTGTGTCCATTTTTTGTTCTGTTTTTAAAGTTTCCTTCCTTTTCGAAGGAAAATTAACGAGAAATATGGTGCATTTATTTATGGGAAGGTATTGATATCTTTTAAAAGCATTTTTGAATTGAGATTACTCATTATGCAGTTTGCTTTTAAGTTTTGGATTGATTTCTTGTTAATTGAAGGTTCGCGCACATTTTCGTTTTGGATGCATTACTTTTGTCGTAGCTTACGTCTTTTGCTTGCGGAAACTGATGTACATTTAAAATTTTAATTTTTTGGCTATTCATCAACTAGACAATGCTCGTAATAATAGTAAATATTATGAAAAATGTACTTTCAAGTTACGGTGAAAAAGGCTTCTTTTTATTTTATCATGTTAATGCATAAATCTGTATACAATTAAAATTATATTCATTATATTCTGCATTTATTGGTACTCTGAACTTCATGTTTATAATTTATTGATCCATTAAGTTTTAAGATATTTTCAGCAAAAACTCCTGCCATTGTTTTGATTTTAATTAAAAATATTATATTTTGACACAATGAATATCAAAAAGGGGCCTGATGGGATAGTGACTAGCGCTTTGGTGCTCGGTGCCACAGGTTTCGGGTTCGAGTTCCGGTGGTGCCATGGATGTTTTTAGTGGTTTGCAATCCACTTTAAGTCAAAGGTCTGAGTCTAATATAATTGTAGAGCTTTGGGTGTAGGGCTAAGAACTCTACCTCGTAAAAAGTCAGCATCATGGAGCCAAATCAGATTTTTACTTACGGGTGCTCAATCGCAACAGAAGCTGCTCCCCCTTTCCTTCCTTTCCTGAGACCACACACACAGGTTCTTGAATTTGGTTTAGATATTTCTTCCTACTAAGTGGGATAAGAAACAACAAACGGTACGAAACTGCTTTAACAAACGTATGTACCTGATAACTCTATATCTCATTACCTTTTCTCACAATCATCATTGAAAATGATCCAAAAGTACAAAGTATCCCAACATTGAAGTGGACCATTTCCCTATTATCCTTTGTTTTTGCAATGTCCTGATAAAAACGTTCACCGTGCTCATCGCTAACCTGGCCACAGTTTTAAAGGAAGAAGTCCAAATACAAGAAATGCGGTATATAGTGTAACCAAGTTTCTTGTATGCAGACAACATGCTTATCGTCAACTTCTTGCAGTCCTTTGACTTCACATTTCCTAAAAAATATGTTGACACAATGCGAAAATGTATTCCAAGATTTTTTCTCATCTTTTAGGAACAGGCTATCGAAATTTGAATCCTTAAAGAGTTTACGGATATGTCTATCAATGAAAATTGCGTATTTCAGTTTAGCTTCAATGATGATTGTGCTTTATTATTTATTTGTTAAAAAATAATTTCGTGTATAAATTTTGTGAAAAAAAAATCAACTTCACGAACTAATTAATTAAATTGGAAGAAAAGCTTTTATTTATTATTGATCTGTGAAAACATTTGGATGTCAATATAAAACATATTTATTAACAATTTAAGTCTATTATCTTAAGCAAATTTGCATGCAAATAATGAATAGATAAAAACTTGCTACGAAATATGCATAGGTCTGTTTGTATTTATAACAAAGATTACTTTTTAAATAACAATACTTAGATGCTATTAATTAAAATACAATTCCTAATCCTTACATTTTGTTTTATACAATTTTTAAACTTTTTTTAATTTAATCAAAACTGTTATTATAAATATACATAGAATACACACATTTCTTTTTTCTTAAAAAAATAACGAATGATTAAAAATAAAATCTTGTCCCCAAATTTACTTGGAAATAATTACAATTTGTCTGAATTGATTCGTTGTGAGATTCAGCGCTACAACTTTTAGCAAACAAAGAACATCAATTTAGACTGCTCAGCATGCTAAGCCATGTCGAACAATTATTTTCACGACGAAAGAAAAAAAAAAATTCCACGAAGAAGATGGGCAAGACTGAAATTCACTCAACTACCTTTCTGGCAAATTACTTCTAAACAATTTTCGCTTTCGATTAGTGGACAAAGGATATTTTCAGGGGGCCTCAATGGCGGGTCAGCTCAATCCTCAGCGGAACAAATCCAGACCACTGCTTAATAAAGTGGCAATTTTCCAAGGCCCTGGACCTTTAAGAGGGTGGGAAAATCCATGGTTCCTTACGTGCGATTCCAGATCTTCCAGAAACGACAGTCAATCTTAAAGGTTCTCGTTGCATCCCATTTCATTCTGATAGGGGCCGAAATTCTCATTAACTGCCCCAGTGTTCCAAGGACTGGGGGTAGATTAGGCATTCTGATATATATCCGTCTTGCCCGTTAAACGCGACACTTTGTACATTTCGATCGTCTTCCAAACTGCATTTCGAAGAGGGGAGGGGGGTACTGGAGTATTCCAGGCTATTTCTGGAGTGATGGGGGGTGAGGGACTGGCGGGGACTACTCAAGGTATTGAATCGCTGGAGGAAATAACGATTGGAGACTGTTTCCCAAGGAAACCAGGCTTGACAGTACTCCTACGAGGGAGTTTAATTGGTCCTGTTTGGAGAACGGAATTATCCGAATTGGTGGAGAAATATCCCAGAAATCTGATTATAACGAATTCCAACCTTTATTGTGAATGCTTTATTTGGCAAACTGCAGTTCTCCATTGGTGAGTTAGCTAAGTAGCAGTTACTTATTCGGGGACTTGAATTGAATGACCTTTGTATCAGATTACCTCGGAGGGACATTTACATTTATTGGTTCATTTCTCTTTCTTCATATTACGAGGATCGAGTAAAGTGCATTTAGTTAGCTCTGCTGTGGTGTCTGCATATTCATGAGGTTGTTACAGCGAATTCTTAGTATCTATTGTTAAGCCTGTTCATGGATAGATAATAAATAATGGATATTGCATTCAGTGATATTGAATCGGAGCGGGATTATAGTTGACCGTAATCAATGTATGCTTCTGGAAGATTTAACGAATCATCGACTTTAATTATAGCAATTATTTTTTTTAACATAGATATGTTCCTTAATTTTTTGTTTATTTATATATTTTTAATGGTGTTAAAAGTTTTGCTATAAAGGAAATCAAGTTTACGAATCAGTTCTTTCAATTGTCTTATGGCCAATTGGTTATAGCTCTGGCCGTTAGTATCACAGGCTTCAGATTCGAATCCTGGCGAATGCACGGATGTTTGCTAGTGGTTCTGAATCCATGTTAAACTATAGATCCCGGTCTAATTAGTCTACAGTGAGTAAAAATAGTGAATATTTGAGACATGAATATCTATTTATTAGACTCAATAAAAAAAGACTGGTAAAAATGTGAAAATAGCAAAGAAGTTTTTCTCTAAAGCAGATTCTTTTTAAAATGTTTATTGTATTCTGTCTTATAGTAATTGAAAAATCACTGATATTCATGTAAATACCGACTGTTTCAAAATTTATGGTTGAACTTAAATAAACAAAGTAGCCAATGAGCAGCCATAACTCTTGTCAAATCAAGTCAAATGTGAACAAAGGATGTCCATTTTACACTATTGAAATACAAGACTAAAAATCATCATGCTTCGATTTCATGAAGATTCATGAAATATGATATTTTGAAATACGTGATATATGACACAGTTTTAGTAGGCATATTTTGCTTTTCAAGTGAATAATTGATTAGATGGGAGAAGGATTTAGAGAAATCTTTATAGTTTTTCTGTAAAAATATGGAAACTGCACCAAATATTTGTTAGTGGAAATTGAACTCTTGACTATGTCCATATAATAATGACCGCATTTCTTACAAAGTTCATTGCATTTTTAAAAGATTCTTTAAATGGCGGCTGCCCTATGATAGGCCAAGGCCTTCTGCCAGATTCCAAAACATAGTGTTTTTCTTTTTACGGGGTAAGGCTGTTAGTCCTTTGCTCAGAAATCATAAAAAAACAGGGACCAATGGTGTAAAGTGGATTCCGAACCACTATAAGTATCTTGTACCTGTAGTATCGAGCGCCAGAGTACTAGTCACTCGATCATAAAGCCCATTTTAAAAATTCTAAACGTATTAAATTGTTGCTAACTGCAAACACAGACTTCTCAAAGTAAACTATGAGAAAAATTCATATTTTATATAAAAATCATTTGCCTTATTTTAAATGTTATAAAACTGAACAAAATTTTACGAAGACAAATTGAGAACCAATTCACAAAAGGATTAAGTTTTTAAAATGTTGCCTGATATTATAATATATTTCAAATAAATTTTCATTTAATAATATATTTTTTAAAACTTTAAAGAATATTTTTATTACTATTAGGTACTTAAAAAAACTATATTGAAAATTTACTTACATCATTATTCACTAACGAAATTATTGAAATATCACTTTTAATTCTTTTTAAATTTTTTTTAAATTATTGAAATAATTAATACGTGTATGAATTTACTTTAATCTTTAGATTGCTGTTTTATAATAGTAACATAAGTTTTATTTTATGCATTTTTAAATCAATTATTTAAAATTATTTTTAATGTAACATAACTCTATATTCTGGCAGAAAAAAAAACATTAATGAAAAGTTAAAGGAAAACTATTCACATGATATATATACTTTTTTTTAAATGATTTTCTTCAATAAATAAATAAATACTTGACTTGTTCTGATTACTTATTTTAAAGAAATACTGTCTCAGTATAATTACTTAAAAGCTTAATTACTTTCTATTGTTCAACTTTTTTTCCAATTTATTGGATTAAACAGATTGAACAATGAAGATTTGAATGCGAATTAGGAAACAAGCCATTGCTTTGATCTTTTGAGGCATAAACACACATTTCCAAAGATGCAGAAAATAAATTCTCGCAAACTTTTTAATAATAGAATTAAATCTACTCCAATATAACTACTCCTCTTGTAAAAATTTATTGAGTGAATATTTATTTTGCTCCTTTCAAGATTTGTTTTTCCTCAATCTTTTTATATGATGAATGATAAAAAAAACTACGAAATAAAAATTTCTTGGGATTCAATGTTACTTAAATAAAATAAAAAATTAAGCATTTCTGATCTAACTTAGAGAAAAAGCTTAAGAAATTTTTCAGAAAACACTTCTTTTTATGATTGATTTATTCAATTGTTTAAATTTGTTTTCAGTTTTTTTTGTTAAATAATATATTAATTGTTTAAATAATCTGTAATTAAATTGTTTTGATTTTGCTTATAATTATAAACAGATTTATTAAATTGTTTTTTTAATTGTTTAAATTTATTCAATTGTTTTTTTACTTGTTTATATTTATTCAATAGTTTTTTTACTTGTTTAAATTTATTCAATTGTTTTTTTTTTTTTTATTTGTTTAAATTTATTCAATTGGTTTTTTTTATTTGTTTAAATTTATTCAATTGGTTTTTTTATTTGTTTAAATTTATTCAATTGGTTTTTTTTATTTGTTTAAATTTATTCAATTGGTTTTTTTTATTTGTTTAAATTTATTCAATTGGTTTTTTTTATTTGTTTAAATTTATTCAATTGGTTTTTTTTTTTATTTGTTTAAATTTATTCAATTTTTTTTTTTTTATTTGTTTAAATTTATTCAATTGGTTTTTTTTTATTTGTTTAAATTTATTCAATTGGTTTTTTTTTATTTGTTTAAATTTATTCAATTGGTTTTTTTTTTTTTTATTTGTTTAAATTTATTCAATTAGTTTTTTTTTTTTTTTTATTTGTTTAAATTTATTCAATTGGTTTTTTTTTTTTTTATTTGTTTAAATTTATTCAATTGGTTTTTTTTATTTGTTTAAATTTATTCAATTGGTTTTTTTTTTATTTGTTTAAATTTATTCAATTGGTTTTTTTTTTATTTGTTTAAATTTATTCAATTGGTTTTTTTATTTGTTTAAATTTATTCAATTGGTTTTTTTTTTATTTGTTTAAATTTATTCAATTGGTTTTTTTTTATTTGTTTAAATTTATTCAATTGGTTTTTTTTTTTTGTTTAAATTTATTCAATTGGTTTTTTTTTTTTTATTTGTTTAAATTTATTCAATTGGTTTTTTTTTTTATTTGTTTAAATTTATTCAATTGGTTTTTTTTTTATTTGTTTAAATTTATTCAATTGGTTTTTTTTTTTTTTATTTGTTTAAATTTATTCAATTGGTTTTTTTTATTTGTTTAAATTTATTCAATTTTTTTTTATTTGTTTAAATTTATTCAATTGGTTTTTTTTTTTTATTTGTTTAAATTTATTCAATTGGTTTTTTTTTTATTTGTTTAAATTTATTCAATTGGTTTTTTTTTTATTTGTTTAAATTTATTCAATTGGTTTTTTTTTATTTGTTTAAATTTATTCAATTGGTTTTTTTTTTTTTTTATTTGTTTAAATTTATTCAATAGGTTTTTTTTTTTTATTTGTTTAAATTTATTCAATAGTTTTTTTTATTTGTTTAAATTTATTCAATTGGTTTTTTTTTTATTTGTTTAAATTTATTCAATTGTTTTTTTTTTTTTTATTTTTTTAAATTTATTCAATTGGTTTTTTTTTTTTATTTGTTTAAATTTATTCAATTGGTTTTTTTTTTTTTTATTTGTTTAAATTTATTCAATTGGTTTTTTTTTTATTTGTTTAAATTTATTCAATTGGTTTTTTTTTTTTATTTGTTTAAATTTATTCAATTGTTTTTTTTTTTTATTTGTTTAAATTTATTCAATTGGTTTTTTTTTTATTTGTTTAAATTTATTCAATTGTTTAAATGTTTTTTCAATTGTTTTGTAACTGACAATTGTTATCAGATTAAATTTTTTTCTTTTTTGGGAAATAAAAGTGGAAAAGCGAAAATCAGGGGCAACAATTAAAACTTTGAAAAATTAACATGACAAATTAAAATAATTATCTTTTCAACAAATAAATTTTGAAGACATTGTTTTGGTGAAAAAATGAATAAAACTTAAGTCCATTTTCTAATAAATACTTTGTTTTCTGATGATTTTGTCATTAGCTACATAAAGAACGAATTTTAAGCTGCGATTATACTCATTATAATAAAATGCTTATTTTTAGAAATGATTAACTAATTGATTGCTTAATGCTTTATTCACCATTGTAAATATAGCTAATTAAACTAACTATAATGACCTATTTACTAGTAATTTGTCAAGTAGTTAGGGATTTATTATCTTTTCGCAATACAATCATTTCTTAGTTCTTGAGCAATGTGAATAAATGTCTGCAATATTTAAAACTTTTAGATGTTTTTTAATGATAGATGTTTATATGTTTTAGATGAATACTAATAAATATAACCCACTTGGTTACAGAAAATAAAATATTTTTAGTTTTGACAAATTATATTAAGAAAAAATATGTGTTCATATTTAAAAGTATTAGATATTAAGTAAAAGTATTAGATTATTAGAGTATGTCTTAAATAAACTAAATTGTTTAAATAAAACAATCATACTTATCCAGAAATTCTTAATTTTATTTTCACTCGTAATCTGTTGGTATTTATTTTAAAAATATGGTAGTGTTAGTTTGGAAAATGTTAAGTGTCCGATTGCAACAATAGATTTAAAAAAATGTGTTCGATTGCAACAATAAATTAAAAAAAAAAATGTGTTCGATTGCCACAATAAAAAAAAAAAAAAAAAAAAAAAAAAAAAGTTTTCGATTGCCACAATAATAATAAAAAAAAAAGTATTCGATTGACACAATAAAAAAAAAGTGTTCGATTGCCACAATAAAAAAAAAAAAGTGTTCGATTGCCACAATAAAAAAAAAAGTGTTCGATTGCCACAATAAAATTTAAAAAAATGTGTTCGATTGCCACAATAAAATTTAAAAAATGTGTTCGATTGCCACAATAAAATTTAAAAAAATGTGTTCGATTGCCACAATAAAATTTAAAAAAATGTGTTCGATTGCTATAATAAAATTTAAAAAAATGTGTTCGATTGCTATAATAAAATTTAAAAAAATGTGTTCGATTGCTATAATAAAATTTAAAAAAATGTGTTCAATTGTTACATTAAGGTTCAAAATGTGTTCGATTTCCCATAATAAATCATGAAAAAATGTATTCGATTACTATAATAATAAGGTTTTTTAAAAAAAAACGTGTTCGATTGCTATAAGGGTTTATTTAAAGTGTTCGATTGCTATAAGGGTTTATTTAAAGTGTTCGATTGCTATAAGGGTTTATTTAAAGTGTTCGATTGCTATAAGGGTTTATTTAAAAGTGTTCGATTGCTATAAGGTTTTTTTTAAAGCGTTCGATTGCTATAAGGAGTTTTTTTAAAAATGTGTTCGCTTTCTCACGACAAGGCATAAAATATATACATTTGGCACAAAGTGTTATTTTGTTTTTCTTAAATATTATTTTAAAAAACAACAACATATGACTGAACAAATATGCAGAAAACAACCGATTCAAATCCGATTTTAAACACCCATCCCGAGTCAGCGAATTGACTAATGGAAATGGAGGCTATTAAAGTATGTTTACCCCGCTCAAGATAAGACTTTCGCACTCGATAAACGCGACGGTCAATTTGCAATGTTTGTGCAATCCCTAAGCTCCGAGACGCTACAGATACAGTGACGTTTTGACTATAAATGTGTCGCACCTAGATTAATACGAGAGGAAGGGAGGTGTCCGACGAGTCAAATGAGGCCTTTCACACTCCCCTCAAGGATTCGCGTCACAGATTGTTCCATGGACCGTTGCATTCAACAGAGAGCGAAGTGCGTTTCGGACGGATTGCTAATAAGGCGGATTTGTTTTATGCCCAGGAATGGATTGTCTATATGTTTGAAGTGTAGAGATTTTATGTGAAAAGTAGGACATTTAATAGGATGAATTTTTTAGTAAATCTTTGAAGCGAAAATGCTTTCTATTCTGTTTAAGATATGCTTTTCATAGTATTACGCATTCAAATATTTCAATTTGACATAAGATTAAAGAATGTTTCTGATAGTTAAAGGATATATAAGGGAATGAGTTAAATGTCGAGAAATGGATTGAAATATATTTAATTATATAAGTAGAATAATGATTATGGTTTTTTGATATGTTTTCTGGTAGGTTAATGATTATGGTTTTATGTTTTCTGGTAGGTTAATGATTATGGTTTTATGTTTTCTGGTAGGATAATGATTATGGTTTGTTTTCTAGTAGAATAATAATTATGGTTTTATGTTTTCTAGTAGAATAATAATTATGGTTTTATGTTTTCTGGTAGGATAATGATTATGGTTTTATATGTTTTCTAGTAGGATAATGATTATGGTTTTACCATGTACGTGTGAATTTATGTTATGCCACGGAATTGATTATTAATAGGTTAGAAGTATAAAGATGATGGGAATTTATGTGAAAATGAAAAGTAGCTATTGGATCGTATAAATTTTCTAGCAGGTCTTTAAAGAAAATGTTATAAAGTGCTGTCTATTCTACGTAAAGCATGCAAGATAAAAGTGCTTCTTAGTATGAGCGAAATTACGTATTCGGGAATTTCAATTTGACAAAAGATTAAAGAATGTTTCTTATGAAGGTTATATAAAGGGATGAGTTAATTGTTGAGACATAGACTTAAATATTTTGTCTAGTAGGATAATGATTATGGTTTTACATTGGGTGAATTTGTTATGCCAAACAATGAATTTTTAATATGTTTGAAGTGTAGAGATGGCGTGGTTTTATGTGAAAATGAAAAGTAGCCATTGGATCTAATCAATTTTCTAGCAGCCCTTTAAAGAAAATGATATCAAGGACTTTACATTCTATTTAAGACACGTATTTCATAGTATGAGAGAAATTACATACTCAGGAATTTCAATTTGGCATAAGATTAAAGAATGTAAGAATAAAAACTGTAAAAGGGATGAGTTAAATGTCGAACGATGGATTTAAATAGGTTTTCTAGTAGGATAATGATTATGGTTTTGTGTGAAAATGGAAATATGTTTGCTTGAATGAATTTTCTAGAAGGGCAATAGAAGAAAATGGAAGGATATTGTAGAAGTACTTTCAGCTAGTAGATTAAAAAATATTTCACTGTGTGAGTAGAATTTGGTATGCAGAATTTTTATCTGATTTAGCCATGAGGTCAAACAATGTTTCGTATAAATACTGTTAAAGGAATGATGGTTTTTTTTCCGAGAAATGGATTGACATATATTTTCTAGTAAAATAAGGATTACGGTTTTATTTCGAAATGGACATATATTTCCTTGAGTAAATTTTCTAGAAGGGTGATAGAATAAAATGAAAGGATATTGTAAAAGTGCTTTCTATTAATAGAATAAAAATATTTCATGGTGCGAGTAGAATTTCGTATTCAGAATTATTTTACCTTAATTTGTCATGAGGTCAAATAATGTTTCAGATTAATGTTAATAAAGGAATGAGTTTTTATTGAGAAATGGATTTAAATATGTTTTCTAGTTAGACAATGATTTTATATGAAAATGAAAGTATACTGGCTTGAATGAATTTCCTGGAACGGCTATAAAAAATACGAGCATTGCAAGAATGTTTTATATTCTATTTAAAATAAGTAAAATACAAATATTTTATAATGTGAATAAAAATTCGAAGCAGGATTTTTATTTCAATTCTACATCCTTAAGATTGTTTTGGATAAATGTTAAAAAGAAAGATTATTTTAATGTTTTTTCAGTTAGAACATGATCGTTGCTTCACTTGAAAATGGAAATGTCAAAATAATATGTTGCTTGAATAAATTTTCTAGAAGGGTCTTAGAACAAAATATTGTAAAAATGGTTTTTATTGTACTTAAAAAGTCCTAAAAGTTAAATAAAACTATATATGGTATAATCACCATGCATTTAGAAATGCTGAGTTAAATTTAACACAAATTTAAGAAAAATTGTTTCGGATAAATGTTAATTAGCTTGATTAAAGAAGTTGATGAATATCTCCCCTAATTGTGATGCGATTGTTGTTTTAGGTGAAAATGAAAATGACAGAAAATCTGTATTTGATGTGACTAATTTTATAGTAATTCTAGAAGAATATGAAGAGATGGTTGGAAAATGCTTTCCATTTGGGTATATTTTCTAATGGAGCAGAAATATTTTTTATTATCTTTTATTTTCTTTAACTGTCTTCTAGATAGCTTGTCGCATGCACTATACAAAAGAACAAACTCGTTGTATTTTATAATTTAATAGTATCGTGCCTTTAGAAATATTGACTTCGATTTAATTCAACGTAAACGAAAGTTATTTGATCAACGCTAATAAGGTGGAGTTAAAAATGGACTGGAATATGTTCTAATTGAGATTTTATTGTGGGTTTTTGATATATTTGTAGTTTAAGATAAAAATAAAAATAAAATAAACATTAGACTTTTTGTTTCTGACATCTGGCTGTTATAGAATTTTCCCGAATTTGCGAGTCGTATGGGAGAAAACCCGGAAAACTCCTATCAGGGAGCCTGACTATCGCTGCGTACATGTTGTCACAATACATTTATACGTATTGCCATAATCGCCATCGAGTCTACTCGTTTTCGAAATCAGTGACAACAATACTGCTAGTGGATTGGAATCTCAGCTCTCTTGCATCCTAGGTCTTTGACCTTTGGTACCATAGGCTTCAGGTTCGAATCTTGACGGTGAAATAGATGTTTATTAATGGTTCGGATTCCAACGCTAAACTGTAGGTTCCGGTCTAATTAACCTAAAGTGTGCACAAGATGACAGGAGAGCGACAAACAAAACAAAACCTACCCGCTACCTGTTCATATTTCCACTGGAATTTACAGTCTGACGCATACATTAGATAAGAGGAATTTTTTAGTACATTGTAAAAAAAAAAAAAAATAATGCTTTCTATTGTACTTGAAATATAAATAAGTCTAATAAAAATATTTTCTGTACGATCAGACTTCTGCATATTAGAGTGTCGAGTTCAGTTTAGTAGATTGGTTTGTTTCAACAGAAGACAAATAAAGGTTGATCTTTTTTTATATCGAAAGTCTAATCGCAATACATTCTATGCTGAAAGAGTGAAGTCTACCAGGAAAATAAAAATTGTAGTTAAAACATATATTGCATGCGATAAACAATCCAGTAATGTGTAGGAGAAAGTAGGAAAGCTTTCATAATTTTTTTTTTTGTGCTACTAAGAATATTTTATTTTCAAGATTAGAACAGCAAGCACTTTATATTGATTAGAATTTTTATTTAAGATTGTTGAGTTCAGTTTAATGCAAGATGGAAGAAAGATACTTTTCGATGAAAGCTAATTAGCTTTATAAGGAGAAATAAATCCCGATTTATTATTCAGTAGTAAGATTTTGCAGTTTTATAAGAAGAGGAAAATTATATTTGCTATAAGCAACATACATTATCTTGTAGATTGGGGAAAACAAATTTGATTTGAAAAAAGGAAGTGCTCTATAGAAAAAAAAAATTAATGCTTTGCTCAATTTTATCTTAATAATTGAGGTTAGTTTACGCGAGGGAATAAATTGATCTATGATTAAAAGGAAGTAATATATCTTATAGAGAAATTAAATAATGTTTTAACTCTTATTATAAATAATTAATTCCAATTAGAAATAGCGAGCAGGTGGATCTTTGGAGAGTTAATAAAAACGCAATCTAAGTCATAAAAATTGTCATGTCCGTAAAAAATGACCCTATTAGAAACCTTTTTTTGCAAATGATTCGAAAATGATTAAACTGTAGTGTCCAATGTAGTGGTGGCTCGTGGGTAAGTTTAATGACAATACATTACTTGCGTTACATTCACAATACATTAATTGCGAAAATAAACTATTTAATAAAATACAACTGGGTTTCAAAAAGTTAATAAAAATACACTCAAATAAATAAACAAGCCCTCATAGGAAGAAAAAACAGTAACATTTTACTTTTTGTTTACATTATTGCTTACAGTTTGTAAGTTGATTACTAAAGTACAATTTTTGTAAGTTACGTCGACTCGCTTATTTTTATTTCTTTATGCAAACATATCAATAACATTTTCATAATAAGGTTGTGTAATTTATCAAGTTTTTTTCAATTGAGAGCATGGCTAGAGCTGTTCTCACTCATGATCACTATTCCGCCCTTTACCACTATTCTATGTTTTATTATACACACTTGATAATGATGAATGTCTACAATAAAAGAATATCTTAATCCGTAGAATATTGATCTATCAATAAATTACGTGTGAAATACGTTTAGTACTTGACAATCCATAAAATATTTATTGTGTGATTGTTTAAATTACTTTTCTGCCACTTACAGCAAATCCAAAATACAACCTCCATCTCTTTTTTAGTACCCCATATTAAATATTGCTTGTCAGATGAAAATATTCCATGAAAAATATTCGAAATTCGAAAAAATAGAAGAAATTGGTGATCGTTCGAAAACCTCCCCCCTCCCTCCAAACCGAATAAAAATGCAGAAAGGAGAATGATGATATGAAAAGCGATGACAAGCACGTAAAGCCGAACCTCGTGCTTCAAAAGCAATAACTTTTGGAGTATTATCTTTATTTCACAACACACGTTTCTAACATTCTGAGAAGAACCAATACCTTAATTTCCTTTTTTTTTTTAAAAGTGAGAGAAAGGCAAAGGCTTCAAAAAGGGAAAAATTGCAATTTCATCACAAATGTTGTTTTCCAGTTTTGAGAAAGCGTAACCGCTCGTAAATTATTGTCCCCTTGGCGAAATCATGAATACACACCGCCAATTTTTTTTCTTTTCCCGCCACGAATTCCTATTTCGCTTGTTACATTCCATAACCGAACATTTCCGTGGTAAGGAAAAGGTTACGCACTCACGACAATTTCTTTCTGGCACATTAGAGGCCATACATCTTTCTGAAATTTCAGAGATAAATTAAAATTCCGCTGCCTTGTTGTTTGTATACACACGGTGGTATGTTTTCGAAAAAGGGAAAAAGACGGCTCGGGGCTTCGGGCGTGATCATTTATTCAGCAGCATGAGAGAGTGTTTTCACAAATATGAGCTGAGTAAACAACCTTTCGTCTCTCTCTCGTGCGAGTACAATGGGAAAGCTGCCAGCTATGTTAAACAAATGATTTTTCGCCTGACGAAAACTTAACGGTTGTGTTAATCAAAAAGTATTATTTTGTGGCGGGAAAGAGGAGGGAATCGAAATTCGCGTGTCGCAAAGCAAATGAAATTGCAGAAGATGATGATGATGGCAGGCCTCGACTCAAGAAATATTTCAATTCGTTAGAAAATGCAGAAACAGGTTTTAATCATCATGGAATCTTCTAGAAAGATTTGTTTCTCGTTTTTCCATTTTCTTTTTGTTTTTCCATTAAGGAAAATTTGCATTATGATGGTTGTCAGTTGTAAGAGTTTAATTTCGATACTCCGTTCAAGACAGAAGAATGCGGGGTTGGTGGAAGATTTTATGTTTGCACAAAGTGGGGAAAGGGAGAATGTTGTCTGCTGTTCTAAATTTTGCCTCAGAGCTGATATCTTCCGAAATACAAATACAATGTCTGTGTGTACAATGTGTAATAAATCTGTGGCCTGGAATAAATTAAAATTTCTGGATTGAAGTAGCTTACTAAAAGCATCAATATGATTCAAGATTTTATACCAAATGGCTATAGAACGTAAAATAGACGATCAATCGTCTTTTACAGTTTTATTTGAGTTATTTATTTTCTAATTCATGTAAGCGATATATATATATATATTATGCGTTGCGTTTATTATTATTATTATTAATTTTTCTGCGCTCTATTTCGGGCGAAACTGCCTGAAGTAGAACGCAACCTTGCCTACAGCCTAGGCAGAGAACTGAATTTAGAACATAACAATCAATTGCCGCAGGACAGAATTTAGAACCTAACATTTGTCTTTCTGTATAGTCAGCACTGACAAGTTTACTAGCCGTACCTGTATGTACACGCTCAAGCACATACATATACGCGCTTACAAACATGAATAATATGCATGTTTGGCGTGTTTTTATGTGAAGAAAGCAAGTTGTTAAAGTCGGTTATTTGTGAAGAAAGCTATCTCTGAATGAGAAAACTGACGAAAAAAAAGAATAATTATATTTATATCAGTCACATATTTCTATGGAATACCACAGGAGCACCGTTTGAGAACTTCTGGTTTAGAATCATTAATTACTATTTAATTAATGATAATTATGACTTATAATCATAATTATATTATAAAAATTTAAAGAAAATAAAATTAGGCTATCGTATTTTTTTTATAAGATAGCTTATGAGTCAAAACTTTAAAAATGAGTTTTTAATCCATATTACAAAGAAAGGTGTTATGTGGTGGTATTATAGGAAATAGTTACTTTCTTTATGCAAGAAAATGATTTATTTTTACTATCAACATAATTTTAAGATGTTCTTAATTTATTTTACATCCATCCTATTTACAGAAACTCCTCTTAAGAGGTCTGTTACATGATATCTATTTACAATAAAACAAACTGAATGTTCTTTCATATGGTTTATCAGAATGCTTTTAGGAATAATCATTCCTCAGAAATAAATTTTGTAACTAATTATTTTGTTTAAACGCAGAACATTTTGTGTTCTTTACATAATTGTAAAGTTTTAAAAAAAGGAAAAACACACTAAACATTTGTGCATTAATAAAACTGGGCACGTTTCATAGCTATATGATAATAAAGTTCTAAGAATCATTTCATACGCTGAAAATATGAAGAAAAAAAAATTCTTCTTGATTGTGATTCAGACATACATTTACGGAATGTTTTTACATTTGCAATTATTTTGGGAAACCACTGAAATAAATAAATAATAATACAGTTTTTGATATTTTCCTGGCAATTATGCAAATCAATTTCATCCTTTCTTATTTGCAATTCTTTGCTTCTTTTATGACATTTAACTTTTTTAAATGCAGCCACTCTTCTTACCAGCGAAAAAAAAAAAACCAAAAACTCACTGATTCGGCAACAAAACGCATAAATAATTGGTGAGGGGAGAAAAACCCTGACAGAAACTAGAATCCTTAATGGAAAGTCTTCAAATTTAATTCTTAGGGTTAACTCTTCCTCGAATTTGGCGAAATCCCGCGAGATCTCGTAAATAAACGCGAGAATTCGGGAACACAAGAAAAGAACATTGGATGGAAGGAAAAAAAAATTGCGCTGGGAGCAATAAACGTCTTTATTCGAGACACGCTCGCATTTCGCCATTTGTGTCTTTTGGCGAGGAATTAATTTATTTGCCTTTTAAAAGGCAAGGAGACGGTTAATTAAAGGAACAGAATATCGCCTTGCTGTAGTAATTCCGAACAGGGTCCATCATCCCCCGTTGTCATAGTATAGCTCATTTGCAAACCGTTGCCTAGGTGACAGGGTAAAGAAAATCCCCAGATAATTACTAGCAATGCATGTCGTGTTCTTATTCCAGAATGTTCAACCTTTTACAATAAAACATGCTTTAGCACACAAGGACGATTTTGGAAATTAGAATTTCGATCAATGTTGTACTGAGTTTTCGTATTTGTTGTTGCTAACGTGCTTTCGGAGAACGTCTCGTCTGTGCCCATTTTTTTTTCATTTTTAAAGTCCTTCCTTTTCGAAGGAAAATTAACGAGAAATATGGTACATTTATTTATGGGAAGGTATTGATATCTTTTGAAAGCATTTTTGAATTGTGATGACTCGTTATGCAGTTTGCTTTTAAATTTTGGATTGCTTTCTTGTTAATTCAAGGTTCGCGCATAATTTTCGTTTTGGATGCATTACTTTTATTGTAGTCCAAGTCTTTTGCTTGCCGGAAACTGATGTACATTTAAAATTTTAATTTTTTGGCTATTCATGAGGTAGACAATGCTTGTAATAATAGTGGAGATTATGAAAAAGATGCTTGAAAGTTACTATTTAAAATGAATCCTTTGATTTTATCATGTTAATGTATAAATCTGTATAAAATTGAAACTATGTGCATTATATCTGCCACGTCGTGTAGCAGCACTTATTGCGGCGCGTGGTGGCTGCACTAAATACTGATTGCGATCTCTGGATATCGTTTATTTGCTTTGAATATTTAATCATTGATTTGTACCACTACCACTCAACTGTGTATTAAATTTCATTCAGTTATGACGATTCCTTGGTGTTGCAATTTTCACAAACATGAGTTTATTAATTGTTTATGTGCTAAAATAATGATAAAAAATTGGCCATTAATTGTTGAACATTAAAGATAGAATTTTTTTTTTACTGTATATTTTATCTTGAACCAATAAGTATTTGAAGACTGGTGAATGAAAAAAAAAAAGACTTAAACGACGTAAGACTTAAAATGAAAAACATGTTATACACATCGGTAAACAGTTACAAATTAAAAAAAAGATTAAATTATAAATTCCATGATAACAAAATATAAATAAGAGTTTATTTAGATTCAAAAAATATTTCACGTTAATTAAATAACATTTTATTGTTATGAAGTTTCGACTTATGCACATTGTTTTCACACATTGTTTAATATGTTGTAAAAATATAATTCAAAGGGATTTTTTAATCACAAGATAAAGATTTTGGGGAAATTGAAATAAAATGTTCTTTTATTCCCATAATAAGATATGAAAAATAAAATATGTTCTATTTCCATAAAGTATGAAAAATATGCACGATTTCTCGTAATAAGGTATGAAAAAATGTTTTCGATTTCTCGTAATAAGGTATGAAAAAATGTATTCGATTTCTCGTAATAAGGTATGAAAAAATGTATTCGATTTCTCGTAATAAGGTATGAAAAAATTTATTCGATTTCTCGTAGTAAGTTATGAAAAAATGTATTCGATTTCTCGTAATAAGGTATGAAAAAATGTATTCGATTTCTCGTAATAAGGTATGAAAAAATGTATTCGATTTCTCGTAATAAGGTATGAAAAAATGTATTCGATTTCTCGTAATAAGGTATGAAAAAATGTATTCGATTTCTCGTAATAAGGTATGAAAAAATTTGTTCGATTGCCACAGTAAAATTTTAAAAATGTTCTGTTGCCACAATAAAATAAAAAAAAAATGTTCTGTTGCTACAATAAAATTAAAAAAAAATGTTCGTTTGCCACAATAAAATTTTAAAAAAAGTGTTCGATTGCAACCATAAAATTAAAAAAAAACGTGTTCTATTGTCGCAGTAAAATTTAAAAAAAAATGTATTTTATTGCCACAATAAAATTTTAAATGTGTTCGATTGTCAAACTAAAAAGTTAAATGTATTCAATTGCCACATTAAGGTTTAAAAAAGGTTGTCTATTTCCTGCAATAAGTGTTTTTTTAAATGTATTTGATTATCATGATAAGATTTTAATTAAATGTGTACGATTTCCCATAATAATGCTTAAAAAATATACATTTGGAGCAAAATATTGTTGTTTTTCTTAAATATTATTTAAAAAGAAAAACGAGATCGAACAAATATACAGAAAACAACCGATTCAAATCCGATTTTAAACACCCATCCCAAGTCCGCGAATTGACTAATGGAAATGGAGGCTATTAAAGTATGTTTACCCCGCTCGAGATAGGGCTTTCGCACTCGATAAACGCGACGGTCAATTTGCAATGTTTGTGCAAGTCCTGCAATCCCTAAGCTCCGAGACGCATTCCCCGCTACAGATACAGTGACGTTTTGACTAATGACGTGTCGCACCCAGATTAATAAGAGAGGAAGGGAGGTGTCCGACGAGTCAAATGAGGCCTTTCAAACTCCCCTCAAGGATTCGCGTCGCAGATTGTGCTTCCATGGACCGTCGCATTCAACAGAGAGCGAGCCCTGGAAGTATATGCTTCGGATGGATTGCTAATAAGGCAGATTTGTTTCATGCCCAGGAATGTATTGTCTATAGTATATTTAAAATGTAGGATAGTGGATAGGATGAATTTTCTAGTAGATCTTTGAAGAGAAAATGCATTCAGTTCTAAAGACATGTATTTCATAGTATTACGTATTCAGGAATTTCAATTTGACATTTGAATAAAGAATATTTCTTATCAAGGCTATATAAGGGGATGAGTTAAATGTCGAGAAATGGATTTAAATACGTTTTCTAGTAGGATAAGCATTATGGTTTTATATGTTCTCTGGTAGGATAATGATTGTGGTTTTATATGTTCTGGTAGGATAATGACTATGGTTTTATATGTTCTCTGGTAGGATAATGATTATGGTTTTATATTTTCTGGTAGGATAATGATTATGGCTTTACCATGTATGTGTGAACTTGTGTTATGCCAAGGAATGGATTATTAATAGGTTAGAAGTGTAAAGATGGTGGGAATTTATGTGAAAATGAAAAGTAGCTTTTGGATTTTATAAATTTTCTAGCAGGTCTTTAAAGAAAATGTTGTAAAGTGCTGTCTATTCTACGTAAAGTATGTAAAATAAAAATGTTTCTTAGTATGAGAAAATTACGTATTCGGGAATTTCAATTTGACAAAGATTACAGAATGTTTCGTATGAAGGTTACATAAGGGGATAAGTTAATTGTTGAGAAATAAGTTGAAATATTTTGTCTAGTAGGATAATGATTATGGTTTTACATTGTGTGAATTTGTTATGCCAAGCAATGAATTCTTAATATGCTTGAAGTGTAGAGATGGTGTGGATTTACGGGAAAACGAAAAATAGTCATTGGATATGATGAATTTTCGAGTAGGTCTTTGAAGAAAACGTTGTAAAATGCTTTCTATTCTACTTAGGACACGTATTTTATAGTATGAGAGAAGTTACATACTCAGGAATTTCAATTGGGCATGATATTAAAGAATGTTTCTTATAGAAGCTACAGCTTGTATAAGAAAAACGGGAGAAAATCGATTTAAATAGGTTTGCTGAATATTCTTTCATATAGTTTGTCAAAAAGGTTTTTTAGGAATAATTATTCCTCAGAAATAATTTTTGCAAATAATTATTTTGCTTAAGCGCAGAAAATTTTGTGGTTCTTTTCACATTTGTAAAGTTGAAGTTAAGTAAAGTTAAGAAATTGAAAAAAGATATTAAACAATTGTGCATTAATAAACCTGGGCAACTTGCATAGCTATATGATAATAAATTTATCATTTCATACGTTGGAAATGTGAAGAAAAAAAATTCTTTTTGATTGTGATTCAGACATACATTACAAAATAATTTGCAATTATTTTGGGAAACCACTAAAGTAAATAAATAAATAATACATATTTTGATATTTTCTTGGCAGTTATGCAAATCAATTTCATCCTTCTTTGCAATCCTTGCTTATTTTATGACATTTAACTTTTTTAAGGGTAGCTACTCGTCTTACCCGTAAAAAAAGAACCCACCAAAACTCACCGATTCGGCAACAAAACGCATAAATAATTGGTGAGGGGAGAAAAACTCTTACAGAAACTAGAATCCTTAATGGAAAGTCTTCAAATTTAATTCTTAGGGCTAACTCTTCCCCGAATTTTGCGAAACCTCGCGAGATCTCGTAAATGAACGCGAGAATTCGGAATCGCAAGAAAAGAACATTGGATGGAAGGAACTTAGAGGTAAAAAAAATGCACTGGAAGCAATAAACGTCTTTATTCGAGACACGCTCGCTTTTCGCCATTTGTGCTCTTTTGGCGAGGAATTAATTTATTTGCCTTTTAAAAGGCAAGGAGACGGTTAATTAAAGGAAGTGAATATCGTCTTGCTGTAGTAATTCCGAACAGGGTCCATCATCCCCCGTTGTCATAGTGTAGCTCATTTGCAAACCGTTGCCTAGGTGACAGGGTAAAGAAAATCCCCGGATAATTACTAGCAATGCATGCTGTGTTCTTATTCCAGAATGTTCAACCTTTCACAGTAAAACAGGCTTTAGCACACAGGGACGATTCTGGAAATTAGAATTTCGATCAATGTTCTAGTACTGAGTTTCGTATTTGTTGTTGCTAATGTGCTTTCGGAGAATGTCTCGTCTGTGTCCAATTTTTTATTCTTTTTAAAGTTTCCTTCCTTTTCGAAGGAAAATTAACGAGAAATATGGTGCATTTATTTATGGGAAGGTATTGATATCTTTTAAAAGCATTTTTGAATTCAGATGACTCATTATGCAGTTTGCCTTTAAGTTTTGGATTGCTTTCTTGTTAATTGAAGGTTCTCGCGTATCTTCGTTTTGGATGCATTACTTTGTCGTAGCTTACACGTCTTTTGCTTCCGGGAAACTGATGTACATTTAAAATTTTAATTTTTTGGCTATTCATGAGGTAGACAATGCTTGTAATAATAGTAAAGATTATGAAAAAGTTTCTTTAAAGTTACGGTTAAAAATGATTCCTTTTTATTTTATCATGTTAATGTATAAATCTGTATAAAATCAAAACAATATCTATTATATCCTGCATTTATTAGTACTCTGAATTGTTTAATAATTTATTGAACCATTAGGTTTTTAAGATATTATCCGCAAAAAATCCTGTCCTCTTTTTGATTTTAATTAAAAAACACTTTATTTTGACTCAATAAATATTTATAGGTATACTTAGTTACTATTGATATTTGCTATGTTAGTACGTACATAATTATAGATAAGTTATATATTTTTGTACCGTACGTACATAAAATTTTGGAACTAATGATAAAAGAAGCACAATATGTAAAAAGTCAGATATTTCGAAAATTAATTAGTTTATTCTGAATGGCAATAGGAAATCTAATGGCTTCTGGGCTGATTAAATTGGGATATTTTTGAAAAAAAAATGTGGATAGACGGCAAATAATTGAAATCTGCTGTCGATTGAGCATTTGGCAAACAAAAATGTGATGAGTAAAATATATTTTATTGAATGTATGGAATTAAATGTAATTAAAAGTTACTGAACTAAATCATAAAACATAACTGAAGCACTAAATCATAAAACATAAGCACTAAATCATAAAATATTGAAAGTTTACAGAAAGCTGCACTCCTCCCCCCCCAACCTTATTGTGTCTTGGATTTTTCCAATATATATATTAGAATAAATAGATATATATGTATTAGAATAAAAATTTTCTGCCAAAAATCTGCAGAATAAATATTTTCTGCCAAAAAAAAAAAAAAAAAAAAATCTATTTCATGAGCTAATTTATTCAATTCGAAGAAAAGCTTTTATTTCTTATTGTTCTATGAGAGAAATTTTGAATGTCAATATGAAGCATATTTATAAACAATTTATATCTTAATATCTTAAGCAAAATTGTATGTAAATAATTAATAGATAAAAACTTACTTAATAAATGAACTGCAATGTACACATGACTGTTTTTATTTATTACAAAAATTACTTATTAAATAACAATTCCTAGATTTTATTAATCAAAAATCCAATTCCTAATCCTTACATTTTGTTCGATAGAATTTCACTTATTTTTTGACTTAATCAAAATTGTTATTTTAAATATACAAAGAACATACACATTTCTATTTTGTTAAAAAAAACAACGAATGACTAAAAACACGAGTTTGTGGTCACAAAAATATTTCGAAATAATCGTAATTTGCTTGAATTGTTTAGTTGCACTACAACTTTTAGCAAACAAAGAGCATCCATTTAGACTGCTCCATGTGGAACAATTATTTTCCAAGGCAAAAGAAAAATATTCCCCAAAGAAGATGAAGCAAGACTGAAATTCACTCAACTACCTTCAAGCAAATTACTTCTAAACAATTTTCGCTTTCGATTAGTGGACAAAGGATATTTTCAGTGTGCCTGAATGGCGGGTCGCCTCAATTCTCAGCGAAACAAATCAAGACCACTGCTTAATAAAGTGGCAATTTACCAAGGACCCGAATCATAACAGGGTGGGAAAATCCATGGTTCCTCGCGTGCGATTCCAGATCTTCCAGAAAACGACAGTCAATCTTAAAGGTTCTCGTTGCATCCCATTTCATTCTGATAGGGGCCGAAATTCTCATTAACCGCCCCAGTGTTCCAAGGACTGGGGGTAGATTAGGCATTCTGATATATATCCGTCTTGCCCGTTAAACGCGACACTTTGTACATTTCGATCGTCTTCCAAACTGCATTTCGAAGAGGGGAGGGGGGTACTGGAGTATTCCAGGCTATTTCTGGAGTGATGTGGGGTGAGGGACTGGCGGGGACTACTCAAGGTATTGAATCGCTGGAGGAAATAACGATTGGAGACTGTTTCCCGAGGAAACCAGGCTTGACAGCACTCCTCCGAGGGAGTTTAATTGGTCCTGTTTGGAGAACGGAATTATCCGGATTGGTGGGGAAATATCCTAGAAATCTGATTATAACGAATTCCAACCTTTATTGTGAATGCTTTATTCGGCAAACTGCCGCTCTCCATTGGTGAGTTAGCTAAGTGGCAGTTATTTATTCGGGGACTTGAATTGAATGACCTTTGTGTCAGATTACCTCGGAGGGACATTTACTTTTATTGGCTCATTTCTCTTTCTTCATATTAAGAGGATCGAGTTAAGTGTATTTAGTTGGCTGTGCTGTTGTGGTGTCTGCATATTCATGAGGTGGTTATAGTGAATTCTTCGTGTCTATTGTTAGCAATAAATCATGGATATTACATTCACTGGGATTGAATTCGAGAGGGATTATAGTTGACCAGAATCAATGTATGCTTCTGGCGGTATAATCAATTATCGACTTTAATAAAGAATAGCTATTAGTTTTATGTTAAACATAGAAATTTTTATTATTTGAAATATTTTTATATATATATATATATATATATATATATTTTTGTAATTTTTGTGGTATTATATATTTATAATGGTTTTTTAAAGCTGTTGCGATAAGAGAAAACAAGTTTACGAATCTGTTGTTTTTAGCGCCCTGATGGCTAATTGACTAATGCTCTGACATTTTGTACCACAGGCATCAATACCACATGGTTCAATTCCTGGAGGTGTGGAGGAGAGCTAACCAATTGACCATCAAGCCGCTGAAAAAATTATATATTTATTTATATATATATGAATGAATATATATGAATTATATATTTTTAAAGCTTTGCGATAAAGGAAAATAAGTTTACGAATCTGCGTTTTTCAATGGCCTGATAGTCAAGTGACTGCAACTCTGACCTTTTGTACGATAGGCTTCAGATTCGAATCCTGGCGATGATATAGATTTGTTAGTGGTTCGGAATCCACGTTAAATTGTAGGTCCCTGTATTTTTACAAACGAATTAATAGTTCTTAAAATGCAAATAGAAAGGTTTTTTTTATATACTTTATATTCAAGTAACATTTCAAATAATTCATTAAAAACATAATTTACATTTCATGAATAAGACAAAAGATTTAATACAATTTTTAAGTATTTTGTAGCAAAATCTTCCCACAATGTTTACCTATTATTAAGGGAAGAGTCTAATAATTTTTAATTGCTTTTATTTTTGAAGTATCTGTTTTAATAATTTGATTTATAATATTTATTATCTGATTTATTTAAAGAAGAACACTAATCTGGTTAATAAGTGAAATATTTTATTTACTTATTGTTTGAAGCAATTTCTTTCTAAACAGTGATTTGTAACATACACATCCCTGATTATTTGAGACATATACTATTTATCAGAGACGCAATAAAAACCACTAATTAAAATGTGATTGAAAATATGAATCACATAGAAAGAAGATAAAATGAATTGCTTTTTTACTTGCTGAAAAGTGGCACAAATGTTTCTCTGACAAAATATTCTAAAGCAGGTTCTACTTATTAGAATGTTTATTGTGCTCTGCCTTATTACAATGGAAAAGTCACTGATATTCATGTAAATACCAACTGTTTTAAAATTTACTGTTGAATATAATAAACAGGGTAGTCAATACGCAACTATAACTCTAGTTAAATGAAATCAAATCAAATCAAGTCAAGTCAAATGTGGACAAAGGATGTCCATTTTACATTCTTGAAATCCAACACTAAAGATCATCATTGCATGTATTGACTTCATGAAGATTCATGAAATATGATATTTTGATATTCGGGATCTATGATATGCCAAAAGTTTAGGCATATTTTGCTTTTCAAGTGAATAATTGATTAGATAACGGAATGATTTAATGAAATCTTTATAATTTTTCTGTAAAAATATGGAAATTGCTGTAAATGATTATTGCTAGGGAAAATTGAACTCTTGAATATGTCCTCATAATAATGGGAATATTCCTTGCAAAGTCATTACATTTTTTAAAGATTCTTCATTGGCACGACAACCGCATGGTAGTCCTAGGCTTTTTGCCTGATTCCGAAACTGAGATGTTTTTCTATTTACAGGTTAAGGCTGTCAGCCCTTTGCCCAGTAGGTCATAATAAACCGGGAACAATGTTTTAAACCAAATCTTTACAAGCATCCATGGCCCTGCAAAGACTTGAATCCGAAAAACTTGTAGTATTGAGCGCCAGAGTGCTAGCCACTGGGCCATCGGGCCCCTTTTAAAGATTTTAAACTTACTAAATTGCTGTAAACTGTAAACATAAATAAACTATGGGAAAAATGTGTATTTTGTTATAAAAGTCATTTGTCTTTTTTTAAATATTATAAAACTGAACAAAAATACATACAAATTGAGAACCAATTCACAATAAAATTTTGTTTTGTATACATGTTGCCTGAAGTTATATTCAATAACATATTTCAAATAAGTTTTTATATAATGCTACATTTTTTAAAACTTTGAAGATCAATTTTATCACTTTTTGATGCTTAAAAAACATTGTGAATTCACTTGTTTAATTATTAACTAACGAAATTATTGAAATATCACTTTTAATTCTTTCTTAATTTTTTTTTAATTATTAAAATAATACATTAATAAATACATTAAAAATTATCAATTATTAATACATTTAAAATTATTATTTATGTAATAATACATTAATAATAATTTAAGAATTTAGTTTTAATTTTTAGATTGCTGTTTTATAATAGTAACATAAGTTTTATTTTATTCATTCTTAAATCAATTATTTTAAATTATTTTTACTGTAACATAACTCTATATTCAGTAGAAAAAAAAATTAATGAAAAGTTAAATAAAATCATGTGAATAGTTTTAGTTTATTTTTTTTTTTTTTTTTTTGATTTTCTTCAATAAATAAATAAATACTTGACTTGATCTGATTTTAAAGGAATATTGTCTCAGTATAATTACTTAAAAGCTTAATTACTTTCTATTGTTCAGTTTTTTTCCCCAATTTATTGGATTAAACAGATTGAACAATGAATGTTTGAATGAGAATTAGGAACCAAACCATTGCTTTGATCTTTTGAGGTATAAGCACAAATTTCCAAAGATGCAGAAAATCAATTCTTGCATGATGTTTACGATCTTTTTAATAATAGAATTAAATCTATTCCAATTGAAATTCTCTTTTAAAAATTCATTGAATGAATATTTGTTTTGCTCCTTTCAAGATTTGTTTTTCCTCGATGTTTTTATATGATGGATGATAAAAAAAAACATGAAATAAAAAGCAGATTTCTTGAGATTCAATATTACGTAATATAACTTTAGAGAAAAGGCTTAAGAAATTCTTTAAAAATACCTTTTTTATTTTTTTTATTTTTTATTATTGATTTTGTCAATTATTTAAATTTATTTTCAGTTTGTTTTCGTTAAATAAATATATTAATTGTTTAAATAATTTGTAATTAAATTGTTTTGATTTCGTTTATAATTATGAATAATTAATTATAAACAGATTTATTATATTACAGATTTATTATAAGCAGATAATTTAATTGTTTAAATTTATTCAATTGTTTTATTTAATTGTTTAAATTTCAATTATTTAAAAGTTTTTTTCAATTGTTTTTTAACTGATAATTGTTATCAGTTTAAATTTTTTTTCTTTTTGGGAAATAAAAATGCAAAAGCGAAAATCAGAGGCAACAATTATAAGTTTGAAAATAGTAACGCCATAAATTAAGACAATTATCTTTTCAAGATATAAATTTTGAAGACATCATTTTGTTGGAAAAAGTAAATAAAATTTAAGCACATTTTCGAATAAAAAGTTTATTTTCTGAGGATTTTATCATTAGCTACATAAAGAAAAACAGAACGAATTTTAAGCTGCTATAACACTCATTATAATAAAATGTTTATTTTTAGAAATGATAAACTAATCGATTGCATAATGTTTTAATCACTATTGTAAATCTAGCTAATTAAGCTAACTATAATGACCTAATTACTAGTAATTTGCCAAGTAGTTAGGGAATTGTTATCTTTTCGCAATACACCCTTTTCTCAGTTCTTGAGCAATGTGAATAAATGTCTGCAATATTTAAAATTTTTAGATGTTTTTTTTATTGAATACTAACAAATATAACCCAATTGATTACAGAAAATAAAGCATATTTAGTTTTGACAAATTATATTAAGAAAAAATATGTGTTCATAATTAAAAGTATTAGATATTATAATGTCTTAAATAAACTAAATTGGTTAAATAAAGCAATGATACTTATCCAGAAATTCTTAATTTTATTTTCCCTCGTAATCTGTTAGTATTTGTTTTAAAAATATTGATAGCGTTATTTTGGAAAATGTTAATTTATTGTTGCAATCGGACAATTAAAAAAAAAAAATGTTTCCGATTGCCAAAATAAATTTAAAAAAAAAAAAATGTGCTCGATTGCAATAATAAAATTTAAAAAAATGTGTTCGATTGTTACATTAAGGTTTAAAAATGTGTTCGATTCATGAAAAAATGTATTCGATTCTATAATAAGGGTTTTAAAAAAAACCGTGTTCGATTGCTATAAGGGTTTTATTTAAATGTATTCGATTACATAATAAGGTTTTAAATAAATGTGTTCGATTTTTCATAAGGCATAAAAAATATACATTTGGCACAAAACGTTATATTCGTTTTTTCTTAAATATTAAAAAAAAAAAAAAAAAAAAACCGCTATAGAATAAATATGCAGAAAGCAACCGATTCAAATACTATTTTAAACACCCATCCCCGTGAATGGACTAATGGAAATTGAGGCTATTAAAGTATGTTTACCCCGCTCGAGATAAGACCTTCGCACTCGATAAACACGACGGTCAATTTGCAATGTTTGTGCAATCCTGCAATCCCTAAGCTCCGAGACGCATTCCCCGTTACAGATACAGTGACGTTTTGACTAATGACGTGTCGCACCCAGATTAATGCGAGAGGAAGGGAGGTGTCCGACGAGTCAAATGAGGCCTTTCAAACTCCCCTCAAGGATTCGCGTCGCAGATTCCTTCCATGGACCGTCACATTCAACAGAGAGCGAGCCCTGGAAAGTGCGTTTCGGACGGATTGCTAATAAGGCGGATTTGTTTTATGCCCAGGAATGGATTCTCTATAGCATATTTGAAATGTAGAAATGTTATGCGAAGATGAAAAGTAGTATAGGGGATAGGATGGACTTCCTAGTAGATCTTTGAAGCGAAAATGCATTCTATTCTATTTAAGGCCCGTTTTCATAGTATGAGAGAAGTTACATACTCAGGAATTTCAATTTGGCATAAGATTAAAGAATTTTTCTCATAAAAGATACAGCTTTTCTAAGAAAATGTCGGAAAATCGATTTAAATAAGTTTTCTAGTAGGATAATGATAATGGTTTTACTATGCATGAGTGAACTTGTGTTATGAAAAGAAATGGATTATTAATATGATATAAATCCATACCATCTTTATATTTCTGTGAAAATGAAAAGTAGGATAGTGGATAAGGTGAATTTTCTAGTAGGTCTTTGAAGAGAAAATGCTTTCTATTCTACTTAGATATGTATTTCACAGTGTTACTTATTCAGGAATTTCAATTTGACATAAGGTTAAAGAATGTTTCTTATAGTTAAAGGATATATAAGGGAATGAGTTATATTTCAATCCATTTCTCGACATTTATTTTCCAAGTAGAATAATGATTATGGGTTTTTATATGTTTTCTTGTAGGATAATGATTATGGTTTTATATGTTTTCTGGTAGGATAATGATTATGGTTTTATATGTTTTCTGGTAGGATAATGATTATGGTTTTATATGTTTTCTGGTAGGATAACGATTATGGTTTTATATGTTTTCTGGTAGGATAACGATTATGGTTTTATATGTTTTCTGGTAGGATAACGATTATGGTTTTATATGTTTTCTGGTAGGATAACGATTATGGTTTTATATGTTTTCTGGTAGGATAACGATTATGGTTTTATATGTTTTCTGGTAGGATAACGATTATGGTTTTATATGTTTTCTGGTAGGATAACGATTATGGTTTTATATGTTTTCTGGTAGGATAATGATTATGGTTTTATATGTTTCTAGGAGGATAATGATTATGGTTTTATATGTTTCTGGTAGGTTAATGATTATGATTTTACCATGTATTATTAGTAGGTTAGAAGTATAAAGATGGTGGGAATTTATGTGAAAATGAAAATAGCTATTGGATCTTATAAATTTTCTAGTAGGTCTTTAAAGAAAATGTTATAAAGTGCAGTCTTTTCTACGTAAAAGCATGTAAGATAAAAATGCTTCTTAGTATGACCGAAATTACGTATTCGGGAATTTCAATTTGACAAAAGATTACAGAATGTTTCTTATGAAGGTTACATAAGGGGATGAGTTAATTGTTGAGAAATAGATTTAAATATTTTGTCTTGTAGGATAATGATTCTGGTTTTATATTGGGAATTTGTTATGCCATGCAATGAATTGTTAATATGTTTGAAGTGTAGAGAGGGCGTGTATTTATGGCAAAACGAAAAATAGTCATTGGATATGATGAATTTTCGAGTAGGTCTTTGAATAAAATGTTGTAAAATGCTTTCTATCCTACTTAAGATACGTATTTCGTAGTATGAGAGAAGTTTCATACTTAGGAATTTCAATTGGGCATAAGTTTAAAGAATGTTTCTTATAGAAGCTACAGCTTGGTTAAGAAAAATATGAGAAAATCGATTTAAATAGGTTTCCTGAATATTCTTTCATATAGTTTGTCAAAAAGTTTTTTTGGAATAATTATTCTTCAGAAATAATTTTTGCATAAAATTATTTCGTTTAAGCGCAGAAAATTTTGTGGTTCTTTTCACATTTGTAAAGTTGAAGTTAAATAAAGTTAAGAAATTGAAAAAAGATATTAAACAATTGTGCATTAATAAACCTGGGCAAGTTGCATAGCTATATGATAATAAATTTATAATTTCATACGTTGGAAATGTGAAGAAAAAAAATTCTTTTTGATTGTGATTCAGACATACATTTACGGAACGTTTTTACTTTTACAATTATTTTGGGAAACCACTAAAATAAATAAATAAATAATACATATTTTGATATTTTCTTGGCAGTTATGCAAATCAATTTCATCCTTCTTTGCAGTCTTTGCTTCTTTTATGACATTTAACTTTTTTAAGTGCAGCTACTCGTCTTACTACTAAAAAAAACCCCACCAAAACTAACCGATTCGGCAACAAAACGCAAAAATAATTGTTGAGGGGAGAAAAACCCTTACAGAAACTAGAATCCTTAATGGAAAGTCTTCAAATTTAATTCTTAGGGCTAACTCTTCCCCGAATTTTTGCAAAATCCCGCGAGATCTCGTAAATAAACGCGAGAATTCGGGAATGCAAGAAAAGAACATTGGATGGAAGGAACTTAGAGGTAGAAAAAAAAATGGCGCTGGGAGCAATAAACGTCTTTATTCGAGACACGCTCGCATTTCGCCATTTGTACTCTTTTGGCGAGGAATTAATTTATTTGCCTTTTAAAAGGCAAGGAGACGGTTAATTAAAGGAAGAGAATATCGCCTTTCTTTAGTAATTCCAAACAGGGTTCATCATCCCCCGTTGTCATAGTGTAGCTCATTTGCAAACCGTTGCCTAGGTGACAGGGTAAAGAAAATTCCCGGATAATTACTAGGAATGCATGTTGTGTTCTTATTCCAGAATGTTCAACCTTTTACAGTAAAACATGCTTTAGCACAGAGGGACGATTTGGCAAATTAGAATTTCGATCAATGTTGTACTGAGTTTTCGTATTTGTTGTTGCTAATGTGCCTTCGGAGAATGTCTCGTCTGTGTCCATTTTTTTTTTCATTTTTAAAGTTTCCTTCCTTTTCGAAGGAAAATTAACGAGAAATATGGTGCATTTATTTATGGGAAGGTATTGATATCTTTTAAAAGCATTTTTAAATTGAGATTACTCATTATGCTGTTTGCTTTTAAGTTTTGGATTGCTTTCTTGTTAATTGAAGGTTCGCGCATAATTTTCGTTTTGGATGCATTACTTTTGTCGTAGCTTAAGTCTTTTGCTTGCCGGAAACTGATGTACATTTAAAATTTTAATTTTTGGCTATTTATGAGGTAGACAATGCTTATAATAATAGCAAAAATTATGAAAAATATACTTTAAACTTAGGGTGAAAAATAATTCCATTTATTTTATCATACTATGTATAAATCTGTATACAATTAAAACTGTATACATTATATCCTGCATTTATTAGCACTATGGATTTAGTGTTTAAAATCTAATGGTTCAATAAATTTTTAAAGTTTATCAACAAAATTCCTGCCCATTATTTCGATTTTAATTAAAAATATTTTATTCTTACTCAATAAATATTTATAGATATACTTACTTACTATTAATATTTGTTATTTAGTATATAAATAATTATAGATAAGTAATATATTTTTGTACAATACGTACATAAAATTTTGGAACTAATGGACAGAAGAAGCACGGTAAATAAAAAGCAACATATATTTCGAAAATTAGTTGTTTTTTTGTGAATGGCAACAGGAAATCTAATGGCTTCTGGGTTGATTAAATTGCGATAATTTAAAAATGTGTATAAACAGCGAATAATTGGAAATCAGCTGTCGATTGTGTATTTATGAAACAAAAATATGATGAATAAAATATATTTTATTGAATTTATAGGGAAGTAAATGTAATGGAAATTTACTGAACTAAATCATAAAACATAACTTGGAAATTAATTCTTGAAAATCTTTCTTGGTTTTTATCCTAATTATATATATATATATATATATATATATATATATATATTTGTACATCTGTAATTAATTTTAATCGTACATCTGTATTTGGTTTAATTCAATACAATTCTTTTTATTTATTTTTAATCATTATCAAGTAACTTAAAAATCATGGTTATGATTTCTCTATTAATTTCGTGTACAGAGTGTTTGCAAAAAAAAAAAAAAAAAAAAAAAAAAAAAAAAAAACTATTTTATGAGTTAATTAAATTAGAACAAAAGCTTTTATTTACTATTGTTCTGTGAGAAAAGTTAGATATATTTTTACAAAAATATATATTTTAATAATAATTTAAAATATATTTTTGCATTTAAAATTATTTCTATCTTACGCAAAATTGTATGCAAATAATTAACAGAAAAAATTTACTACTAAATGAGCTTAAATGCACCTATGACTGTCTTTATTTATCACAAAAATTACCTTTTAAATAACAATTTCTAGATTTCACTTAAAATCTAATACCTATTCTTCACATTTAGTGACCGAATTTCAATTATTTTTTGACTTAACCAAATTTGTTATCCTTAATATACATAGAACATATACATTTCTATTTTCTTAAAAATATAACGAATGATTAAAAAACTCCATTTTATTGTCACAAATAATTAAAGATTTATTTCATAATAATTATAACTTGTCTGAATAGATTCGTTGCGAGATTTAATGCTACAACTCTTAACAGACAAAGATATTCAATTTAGACTGCTCAGCATGCTAA
Organism: Caerostris darwini; assembly: GCA_021605075.1. Lineage (NCBI taxonomy): Eukaryota > Metazoa > Arthropoda > Arachnida > Araneae > Araneidae > Caerostris > Caerostris darwini. Next base: position 476,267 of record BPLQ01015437.1, read on the forward strand.
GCCATGTCGAACAATTGTTTCCATGACGAAAGAAAAAATAAATTCCACAAGGAAGATGGACAAGACCGAAATTCACTCAACTACCTTCAAGACAATTACTTCTAAACAATTTTCGCTTTCGATTAGTGGACAAAGGATATTTTCAGTGTGCCTGAATGGCGGGTCGCCTCAATTCTCAGCGAAACAAATCAAGACCACTGTTTAATAAAGTGGCAATTTACCAAGGACCCTGCCATAAGAGAGGGTGGGAAAATCCATGGTTCCTCGCGTGCGATTCCAGATCTTCCAGAAACGACAGTTAATCTTAAAGGTTCTCGTTGCATCCCATTTCATTCTGATAGGGACCGAAATTCTCATTAACTGCCCCAGTGTTCCATGGACTGGGGGTAGATTAGGCATTCTGATATATATCCGCCTTGCCCGTTAAACGCGACACTTTGTACATTTCGATCGTCTTCCAAACTGCATTTCGAAGAGGGGAAGGGGGTACTGGAGTATTCCAGGCTATTTCTGGAGTGATGGGGGGTGAGGGACTGGCGGGGACTACTCAAGGTATTGAATCGCTGGAGGAAATAACGATTGGAGACTGTTTCCCGAGGAAACCAGGCTTGACAGCACTCCTCCGAGGGAGTTTAATTGGTCCTGATTGGAGAACGGAATTATCCGGATTGGTGGGGAAATATCCCAGAAATCTGATTATAACGAATTCCAACCTTTATTGTGAATGCTTTATTCGGCAAACTGCCGCTCTCCATTGGTGAGTTAGCTAAGTGGCAGTTACTTATTCGGGGACTTGAATTGAATGACCTTTGTGTCAGATTACCTCGGAGGGACATTTACTTTTATTGGTTCATTTCTCTTTCTTCATATTAAGAGGATCGGGTTAAGTGTATTTAGTTGGCTGTGCTGTGGTGTTTGCATATTCATGAGGAGGTTATAGCGAAGTCTTCGTGTCTATTGTTAAGCCTGTTCATGGATAGATAATAAATCATGGATATTGCATTCAGTGATATTGAATCGGATCTGGATTATAGTTGACCAGAATCAGTGTAGACTTCTGGAAGATTTAACCAATCATCGACTTTAATACAGCATAGCAATTAGTAATATGTTAAGCGTAGAAATTTTAATTATTTTAATTTTTTTTTATCAAACACACGGCTATTTCTTCTAATTTTTGATTTTTTTTTTTTTCATTGTTTTTCATTGTTTGCGACAAAGGAAAGCAAGTTTACGTATCTATTTGTTTCGCAAACTGATGGCAAATGGACTAGCGCTCTGGCCTTTGGTACCACCAGCCACAGGTTCGAATTCTGGATGTGGTACCAAAGGACAATCCAAATGGCCATCAGGCAGCTGAAAAAACAGATTCGTAAATCTCCATACTACTGGTTACTTATTCGGGACTTGAACTATATAACCTTTGTGTCAGATTACCTCGAAGGGACATTTACTTCTATTAGTTAATTTTTAGAGGATCGAGTAAAAATATTCAGTTGGCTATGCTGTTAGGGGGTTTGCATATTCATAAGGTTGTTATAGTGAATTCTTCGTATTTATTGTTAAGCATGTGCATTGTTAGTAATAAATAATGGATACTCCATACGCTGGTATTGAATCGGAGAGGGATTATAGTTGACCAGAATCAATGTATGCTTCTGGAAGATTTAACGAATCTTCGACTTTAATCATAACAATTAATTTTATGTTAAACAAAGAAATTTTCATTATTTGGAAAAATTGTAGTTAATTTTTGTGGATTTATGTTTTGAATGGTGTTTAAGGCTTTGCTATAAAGAAAACCAAGTTTACGAATTAGTTGTTTCAATGGTCTGATGGCCAATTGGTTAGTACTCTAGCCATTGGTACCACAAGCTTCAGATTCAAATCCTGGCATTTGGATGTTTGTTAGTGGCTCGAAATCCACGTTAAACTGCAGGTCCCGGTCTAATTAGTGCAAAAAATATAGTATATAATCCCCTACAGTGTGCACAAAAGGACCCTAGAGCTACAAAACAAACAATCTGGTTTTTTAAGTAATGTGAAGATTCTATTGATGAGTTAGCTATGTGTACAGTTACTTTTTTGGGGACTTGAATTGAATGACCTTTGTATCAGATTACCTCGGAGGGACATTTTTGTTGGTTCATTTCTCTTCATATTAAGAGGATCGAGTTAAGTGTATTTAGTTGGCTGTGCTGCGATGTCTGCATATCCATGAGTTGACCAGAATCAATGTATGCTTCTGGAGGTTTGACCATTCATCGACTTTAATGAATCATAGCAATTAGTTTCATGTTAAGCATAGTAATTTTCATTATTTGAATTTCCTTTTATCAACCAACAGCTTTTTTTGTAATTTTTATGGTTTTATATATTTTTAGTGGTTTTTAAGGATTTGCGATAAGGGAAAGCGATTATGAATCTAGTTTTTCAGCGGCCTGATGGCCCATTGGCTAGCATTCTGGCTATTGGTACCACAGCCTTCAGGTTCAAATCCTAGGGGTAGCATGGATGTTTGTTAGTTGTTCGGCTGTTAAACTATAAGTCCCTGTTTAATTAGCCTATAGTATGCAAAAAATGATCGTAGAGCGACAAACCAATCTGGGTTTTTAAGTAATGAATCTAACCGATTTTCAATTTCGAATAACTATTAATCTGATGGTTTTTACAAACGAATTTATAGTTCTTAAAATGAAAATGGAAATTTTTATTTTTTACATACTTATTTTCAAGTAACATAAAAGATGGTTGAAATACTTCATTAAAACATAATTTACAATCCATAGATAAGACGAAAAACTTAATACAATTTTTAATTATTTTGCAGCTAAATATTCCTACAGTTTTTACTTATAATTAAGGGGAGTCTCTAATAAATTTTAATTATTTTTAATGTAACATAACTCTATATTCTGCCAGAAAAGAACATTAATGAAAAGTTAAAGGAAAACTATTCACATGATGTATTTTATTTGTGTTTTTTATTCATTTTTTCAATAAATAAATGAATACTTGGCTTGTTCTGATTAAAGATTTTAAAGAAATATTATCTCAATATGATTACTTAAAAGCTTAATTACTTTCTATTGTTCAATTTTTTTTCCAATTTATTGGATTAAACACACAATAAATGTTTGAATATGAATTAGGAAACAAACCATTGCTTTGATCTTTTCAGACATAAACACACATTTCCAAAGATGCAGAAAGTCAATTCTTGCGTGATGTTTACGACCTTTTTAATAATAGCATTAAATGTATTCCAATAGAATTCCTGTTGTAAAAATTCATTGAATGAATATTTATTTTGCTCGTTTCAAGATTTGTTTTTCCTTAATGTTTTTATATGATAAATGATAAAAAAAAAAAAAAAAAAAACCTATGAAATAAAAAGATTTTTGATATTCAATATTACGTAAAAAAAAAAAAAAAAATTAAGTATTTGTGATATAACTTTAGAGTAAAGTGTTTAAGAAATTCTTTAAAAACACTTTTTTTTTCTTTTTTTATAATCGATTCATTCAGTTGTTTAAATTTGTTTTCAGTTTATTTTTGTTAAATAAATATATTAATTGTTTAAATAATTTGTAATTAAATTGTTTTGATTTTTCTTATAATTGTTAATAATTAGTTATAAACAGATTTATTATAATTAGGTTATTCAATTGTTTACATTTATTCGATTGTTTATTTAATTGTTTAAATGTATTCAATTGTTCATTTAATTGTTTAAATGTATTCAATTGTTTATTTAATAGTTTAAGTGTTTTTTTCAATTGTTTTTTAACTCATAACTGTTATCAGTTTAAATTTTTTTCTTATTTAGAAATAAAAATGAAAAAGTGAAAATAAAGAGCAAAAATTAAAATTTTGAAAATAGTAATAAAATAAAACAATTATCTTTTCAACAAATAAATTTTGAAGACATTGTTTTGTTGAAAAAAGTAAATAAAATTTAAGTCCTTTTTCTGATGATTTTGTTATTAGTACATAAAAAAAAAAACAGAACGAATTTTAAGTTGATAACACTCATTATAATAAAAGGCTTATTTTTAGAAACGATTAACTAATTGATTGCATAATGTTTTATTCTCTATTGTAAATCTAGCTAATTAAACTAACTATAATGACCTAATTACTTGCAATTTGTCAAATGTAAAGGATTAATTAGCTTTCACAATACATCCATTTCTTAGTTTTTGAGCAATGTGAATAAATGTCTGCAATATTAAAAATTTTAGTTGTTTTTTTATTGAATACTAACAAATATAACCCAATTGATTACAGAAAATAAAGCATATTTAGTTTTGACAAATTATATTTAGAAAAAATATATTTATAATTAAAGTTTTAGATTTTATAAGATTTGTTTTAAATAATCTAAATTGTCTAAATAAAGCAATTATCCTTATCCAGAAATTCCCAATAGTTTTTTTTGACCTGTAATCTGTTAGTATTTATTTTAAAAATATGATAGTGCCACTTTTATAAATAAATTTAAAAAGATTACTAAAAATTATCGATAATTTTTAAATTCCTACTATTAGTTCACTCTCTCCCTATATATATAATGTGCAAATTTTCAGTCGCTCATAAAATACTTTTTATTCATCCACTCAAATTCAAATACATTTTTTTGAACTTGTAGTGGGATGACACTGGATGCTAATACAGTTTTTCAAATATTAATTCATTAATTAAATTTAATTAATTAATTTTAGTTTTTTTTAGATTTAAGTTGCATGTATCTAATAATAGATGGCGCCAGATTTAAGAGGAAAATTTCAACTTTATTTGTAAAGGATTTTTCTGCAATATAGTGAAAAAAAAGTAGGAATTGTCTTAAAATTTTTTTTTTATATATTACTTGTTTTACACAAACTTAATTAATAGCACCAGTATGTTTTTGAGACGGGCGGCATCTGGCTTGGGAAAATCTGATAAAAATAAAAGTATAATTTTTATTTAGTTAAAAAATTTTTTTTTTTTCTAATAACGTTTGGCTTCGAATTTTCGGAAAGAAACAATAAATTCTGAGCAAAAAAACGTTGTAGTTTTTAACTTAATTCTATAATATACACAAACTGATACATATATTCATTTATGTATTCATAGATTTGACACTTTAAGATAGATTAATCTCTATGTAATTGATCAATGAATTATTCACAGTAACTGAATTTTAATCTTTTCAAATTAGTAACCATTTGGAACAATTCCTTTGCTTTCAAAATTTAATTTGTTTGGTCAAGTCGAAGGAACAAAAATATACAGAAGGAAGTTTTTTTAGATTTTTCAACTTTCTTAACTATAATAGAATCTTTCTTTATATTTATTGTAAGATTTCATAATTAATTTGTTGCATAAGCGGCTTCCACTGACTATGTGATAATGTATGTGTAATAAAATAATGATGACAAATCCGCTTGTTGAAAATTAGAAATAGAATTTTTTTTTTTACTGTATACTTATTCTTGAACCAATACGTATTTGAAGACTAGGAAGAGATTAAAATAAATAAAAAAAAAAAAAAAAAAAAAAAACGTTTCGTACACATCGGTAAACAATTACAAAATTTTTTCCTAAAAATAAAATTATAAATTTCATGGTAACAAAATATAAATAAGCGTTTATTCAGATTCAACAAAATAATTCAATTCAATTAAATAACATTTAATTGTTTCGAAGTTGAACTTATATTAAATATTAACATATTGTTTAATATATCGTAAAAATACAATTCAAAGGATTTTTTTAATCACAAGGTGAAGATTTTGATAAAATTAAAAAAAAAAAAAAAAAAATGTGTTCTATTCCCATAATAATATATGAAAAAATAAAATGTGTTCAAATGTGTTGTGTGTAAAGTATGAAAAATTTGCTCGATTTTTCATAATAAGGTATGAAAAAATGTATTCGATTTCTCATAATAGCATGAAAAAAATATGTTGGATTTCTCATAATAGCATGAAAAAAATATGTTGGATTTCTCATAATAGTGTGAAAAAAATGTGTTGGATTTCTCATAATAAGGTTTTTTAAAATGTGTGATTGCAATAATAAAAAAAATGTGTTGGATTTCTCATAATAAGGTAAGAAAAAATGTGTTCTATTTCCGATAATAGAGCGTGAAAAATGTGTTCGATTTGCAATAATAAGGTTTTTTAAAAATGTGTTCGATTTGCAATAATAAGGTTTTTAAAAATGTGTTCGATTGCAATAATAAGGTTTTTTAAAAATGTGTTCGATTGCAATAATAAGGTTTTTTTAAAAATGTGTTCGATTGCAATAATAAGGTTTTTTTAAAATGTGTTCGATTGCAATAATAAGGTTTTTTTAAAAATGTGTTCGATTGCAATAATAAGGTTTTTTAAAAATGTGTTCGAAAAAATAATTTTTTTTTAAAAATGTGTCCGATTGCAATAATAAGGTTTTTTAAAATGTGTTTTTTAAAAATTTTTTTAAAAATGTGTTCGTTTGCAATAATAATTTTTTTTAAAAATGTGTTTTGCAATAATAAGGTTTTTTTAAAAATGTGTTCGATTTGCAATAATAAGGTTTTTTTAAAAATGTGTTCAATTTGCAATAAGGTTTTTTTTGTTCAATTTGCACAAGGTTTTTTAAAAATGCGTTCAATTTTTTTTAAAATGTGTTCAATTTGCAATAAGGTTTTTTTTAAAATGTGTTCAATTTGCAATAAGGTTTTTTTTAAAATGTGTTCAATTTGCAATAAGGTTTTTTTAAAATGTGTTCAATTTGCAATAAGGTTTTTTTAAAATTTTTTAAATAAGGTTTTTTTTAAAATTTGCAATAAGGTTTTTTTAAAATGTGTTCAATTTAAGGTTTTTTTAAAAATGGGTTCAATTTGCAATAAAAAGTTCAATTTGCAATAAGGTTTTTTTTAAAAAGGTTTCAAAAGTGTGTTTGATTTCTCATACGTTATGAAAAGTGATTGATTGTCATAATAGGATTTTTTTAAATTTCGATTGCCGTAAGAAGGTTTTAAAAAATGCGCTCGATTGCCATACTAATGTTTCGATTTCCCATAATAAGGTTTTAAATGGATTCGATTTTTCATAATAAGACGTGAAAAATGTGTTAGATTGCAATAGTAAAGTTTTTAGAAAGTGTGCTCTATTGCCATAATATTTTTTTTAAAATGTATTCGATTGCAATAATAAGGTTTTTAAAAATGTTTCCGATTTCCCATGATAATATATGAAAAACTGCATTTGGCATAAAATATTTTATTTTTTCTTAAATATTAAAGAAAACCGCGATCGAACAAATATGCAGAAAACAACCGATTCCAATCCGATTTTAAAGACCCATCCCAAGTCCACGAATTGACTAATGGAAATGGAGGCTGTTAAAGTATGTTTACCCCGCTTGAGATAAGACCTTCGCGCTCGATAAACGTGACGGTCAATTTTTGCTAATAATCCTAATTAATGCAATCCCTAAGCTCCGAGACACTACAGTCACAGTGACGTTTTGACTAATGACGTGTCGCACCCTGATAAATGCAAGAGGAAGGGAGGTGTCCGACGAGTCAAATGAGGCCTTTCAAACTCCCCTCAAGGATTCGCGTCACAGATTGTGCTTCCATGGACCGTCGCATTCAACAGAGAGCGAGCCCTGGAAGTATACGTTTCGGATGGATTGCTAATAAGGCAGATTTGTTTTATGCCCAGGAATGGATTGTCTATACGTTTGAAGTGTAGAGATGTTATGTGGGAAATGAGAAGTAGGATAGTGATAGGATGGATTTTCTAGTAGATCTTTGAAGAGAAAATGCTTTCTATTCTACTTAGATATGTATTTCACAGTATTACTTATTCAGGAATTTCATTTTGACATAAGGCTAAAGGATGTTTCTTATAAAGGCTTGTTGTTTGTCCATTGTTTTCTAGTAGGATAATAATTACGATTTTACTATGTATGCGTGAATTTATGTTATGCCAAAGAGTAGATTATTAATAAGTTAGAAGTATAAAGATGGGGGGAATTTAATGTGAAAATGAAAAGTAGCCATTAGATATGATGAATTTTTTACTAGGTCATTGAAGACAGTGTTATAAAATTCTTTCTATTCAACTTCAGACATTTAATTCATAGTATAAGCGATATTACGTATTTAGGAATTTCGATTTGGAATAAGAGGGGAGGGGTTAAATGTCGGGAAATGGATTTAAATATTTTAATTACGAGGATGGATAGGAATTTTAATAGGAGTCTAATAGGATAAGTATTATGGTTTTACTAAGTATGGGTGAATTTGTTATGCCAAGCAATGAATTGTTAACATGTTTGAAGTGTAGAGATGGTGTGGATTTATGTGAAAATGAAAAGTAGTCATTGTAAATGAAAAAATTGTAAAATGTTGTAAAAGGCTTTCTATTCTACTTAAAACAAGCATTTCATAGTATGAGCGAAATTACGAATTCATGAATTTCAATTTGGCATACGATTAAAGAACGTTTCTTGTAAAAGCTATAACTTTTATAAAAAAATCTCTGAAAATCGATTTAAATAGGTTTTCTAGTACTATAATGATTATGATTTTACTATGTATGTGTGAACTTGTATTATGCCAAGGAATGAATTATTAATATGTTAGAAATATAGAGATGGATTTATGTGAAAATGAAACGTAGGATATGGATAGGATGAATTTTCTAGTAGATCTTTGAAGAGAAAATGCTTTCTATAATACTTAAGACAGGCATTTCATAGTATTACGTATTCAGGAATTTCAATTTGACTTAAGATTAAAGAATGTTTCTTTTAAAGGCTACATAAGAGGATGAGTTCAATCTAAAGAAATGGATTTAAATATTTTGTCTAGTAGGATAGTAATTATGGTTTTGCAATGTATGCATGAATTTGTGTTATGTCAAAGAATAGATTATTAATAGTTAGAAATATAAAGATGCTGGATATTTATGTGAAAATAAAAAATAGCCATTGGATATGATAAGTTTTCTAGTAGATCATTGAAGAGTGTTATAAAATGCTTTCTATTCTACGTAAAGAATATAAGATAAAAAGGTTTCTTAGTATGAGCAAAATTAAGTATTCACGAATTTTGGCATAAGATTAAAGAATGATTCTCATAAAGGCTGTATAAGGAATGAGTTAAATGTCGAGAAATGGATTGAAATATGTTTTCTAGTAAGGTACTGATTAAGGGTTTACTATGTATGTGTGAGCTTGTGTTATGACAAGAAATGGATTATTAATATGTTAGAAATACAAAGATGGTATGGATTTATATAAAATTGAAAAGTAGAATATTGGATAAGATGAATTTTCTAGCAGGTGCTATTCAACTAAAATGCTTTCTATTCAACTTCAGACATTTATTTCATAGTATGAGTGATATTACGTATTTATGAATTTCGATTTGGCATAAGATTAAAGAATGTTTTTATAAAGGCTATATAAGGGTATGAATTAAATGTCGAGAAATGGATTGAAATAGGTTTTCTACTAGGATAATGATTATGGTTTCATGTTGAAATGGGTATACTATATTTGCTTGAACTAATCTTACAGATGGGCGATAGAATGAAATGGAAGGATATTATAAAAGTGCTTTCTACTAGTAGATTAAAAAATATTTCATGGTGTGAGTAAAATTTCGTATGCAGTATCTTAATTTGTCATGAGGTCAAATAAAGTTTCGGATAAATGCTAATAAAGGAATGAGTTTTTGGAAATGGATTGAAATGTGTCCTCTATTTTCTTCTGTGTTTTCAATGATTTTATATGAAAATAAAATTATTTTTGCTGGAACAAATTTTATAGTACTGCAAGAATGTTTTCTATTCTATTTAAAATAATGGAATAAAAATATTTTACACATATCATCGAATTTTTATTCCTATTGAGTAAAATTTCAAAAGCAAGATTTTTATTTCAATTTTACATTCTTTGAGCTTAAGAATGTTTAGATAAATATTAAAAAGAAAGGTTATTTTATTGTAGAGAAATGGATTTAAATGCTTTTTAGTTGCAATATGATTGTTGCTTTACTTGAAAATAGAAATGTCAAGACAATATGTTGCTTGTATACATTTTCCAGGAGGGTCTTACAAGAAAATATTGTAAAAATGCTTTCTATTATATTTAAAAAGTCTTAAAAGTTGAATACAATATATTATGATATTATTATGCATTTAGGAATGCTGAGTTCAATTTAACACACAAGTTTGAAAAAATTGTTCTGCATAAATTTTAATTAGCTTGATTAAACTTATGTTAAGGTATAGATTGAATATGTTTCCTAGTTGTGTGGAAATGAAAATAAGTATTTGATGTAACGGATATTACAGTAATTTTAAAAGAAAAAGGATATTTTACAATGTAAAGACTTTTTTATTAGATGCTTTTATTTTCTTCTATATTTATTTTCTTGATAGGCTTTCTAGATAGCTTAACGCATGCTTTTGACATGCGCATAGCATTAATGCATGCGCTAATCAAAAGAATAAAATTATTGTATTTTATGATATAATCAATATCATGAAATTAGAAATATTGAGTTCGATATAATTGAAAGTAAACAATTTATTTTATCATCGCAACGTAGTGTCAAAAAAAGGGAGTGAAATATGTTCTAGTTTAGATTTCAATGAAGGCTTTTGATATAATTGTAGTTTAAGGTGAAAACAAAAATAAAATAAACATATTTTTTTTAAATTTCTGAAGTCGGTGAACATCATGTACCACTTATATATAACGCGAACAGCTTACTGACGAGTGATAAAGGGAGGACAGTGCCTACAAGGAGGGATTTTAGGGGTACCTATCCTGTCTTTGAGTATCGATGGGAGAGGACTCGGAAAATTCTTATCAGGCAGCCTGACAATCGCTGCGTACATATTGCCACAATACATTTATACATATTGCCATAATTGCCATCGAGTTTCTTCATTTCGGAAAGCAGTGATTACAACAATACTGCCAGTGCCCTCGGCTTTCCTGCTCGCTAGCGCGACCTGATGGCTAATTGGTTGGTACTATGGTATTTGGTACCATAAGCTTCAGGTACGAGTCCTGGTGGTGGCATGGATGTTTCTTCAAGGTCGGATGATGGATGTTTCTTCAAGGTCGGATGATGGATGTTTCTTCAAAGTCGGATGATGGATGTTTCTTCAAGGTCGGATGATGGATGTTTCTTCAAGGTCGGATGATGGATGTTTCTTCAAGGTCGGAGGATGGATATTTCTTCAAGGTCGGAGGATGGATGTTTCTTCAAGGTCGGATGATGGATGCTTGTTCAAGGATGAATGTTCGGATTCCACGCTATACTGTAGGTCCCTGTCTAATTATCAATTTGCACAAGATGATCATAGAGCGACAAACCAAACCAAACCTATAAATTTGTAAACCTGGTGTTTAGGCATCTTGTATATTCTTGCATACAGTTATATGCGGTATAATTACGGTAAAAGTTTACGAATCTGTTTTTTTCTGCAACCTGATGGCCAATTGGCTCGCGCTGTGGCCTTTGCTACCACAGGCTTCAGGTTCGAATCCTGTTCATGACATGAATCTTTATTGGTGGTTCGAATCCCCTCTAAACTATAGGTCTCTGTCTAATTAACCTGAAGTGGGCCCAAGATGACCGTACAGAGACAAACTAAATCAAACCTGCACACTAGTTGATCATGTTTTCACTGTATATCCCAGCTGCACATACATTAGATGAGATAAATTTTTTAGTACATCGTAGAAGAAAAAATATAAAATGCTTTCTTGAACATAAATAAGTCTAATAGAAATATTTTCAGTACGATCAAAATTCTGCATTTTAGAGTGTAGAGTTAAATTTAGCAGAATGGTTTGTTTCAACAGAAGACTAATAAAGGTAGATTTATTTTATACCGAAAGTTTAATTGCAATACAGGCCATGCTGAAAGATTGAAGTCAGGAAAATAAAACTTGCAGTTAAAATAAATATTGCATGCGATAAGCAAACCAGTAGTGTGTAAGAAAAGGAAGCAAAGCGCTCATAAGTATTTTTTTGTGCTACTAGGAATATTTTATTTTCAAGATTAAAGTGGCGAGTACTTTACATTACGATTAGAATTTTTATTTAAGATTGTTGAGTTCAATTTAATGCAAGATGGAAGAAAGATACTTTTCGATGAAAGCTAATTAGCTTTATAAGGAGAAATAAATCCCGATTTATTATTCAGAAGTAGTAAGATCTTACAGTTTTACAAGAATAGGAAAATTATATTTGCTATAAGCAACATACATTATCTTGTAGATTGGGGAATAGAAATTTGATTTGAAAAAGGAAATGTTCTACAGAAAAAAAAATTAATGCTTTGCTCAATTTGATCTTAATAATTGAGTTTAGCTTACGCGAGGGAATAAATTGATCTATGATTAAAAGGAAGTAATATATCTTATAGAGAAATTAAATAATGTTTTAACTCTTATTATAAATAATTAATTCCAATAAGAAATGGAGAGCAGGTGGATCTTTGGAGAGGTAATAAAAACGCAATCTAAGTAATAAAAGAAATCGACCTATCTGTAAAAAAATGACCGGATTAGAAACCTTTTTTTACAAATGTACTTCAAAATAGTTCAACTATAGGGGCCCATGTAATGGCGACTCGTGGGTAAGTTTAATGAATAGTTTACAATACATTAGTCGCGAAAATAAACTACATATTATAAATACATCTGGGTTTCAACAAGTTAATAAAAACAAACTCAAATAAATAAACAAGCACTCATAGGAAGAAAAAACAGTAACATTTTACTTTTTGTTTACAATATTGCTTACAATTTGTAAGTTGATTACTAAAGTACAATTTTTGTAAATTAAGTCGACTCGCTTATTACTATTTTTCTATGCAAACTTATCAATTAAATTTTCTTAATATTGGTGCGTAATTTATCATGATTTTTTCAATTGAGAGCATGGCTAGGACTGTTCTCACTCATGATCACTATTCCGTCCTTTACCACTATTCTACGTTTTATTACACACACTTGATAATGATAAATGTGGGCAATAAAAGAATATCTTAATCCTTAGAATATTGATCCATCAATAAATTACGTATGAAATACGTTTAGTACTTGATAATCCATAAATATTTATTGCGTGATTGTTTAAATTACGTTTCTGTCACTTACAACAAATCCAAAATACAACCCCATCTCTTTTTTAGTACGCCATATTAAATATTGCTTGACCGATGAAAATATTCCATAAAAAAAAATATTATACGAAATTCGAAAAATAGAAGAAATTGGTGAACGTTCGAAAACCTTTTCCCCAAAACGAATAAAATGGAGAATGATGATATGAAAAGCGATGATAAGCACGTAAAGCCGAATCTCGTGCTTCAAAAGCAATAACTTTTGAAGTATCATCGTTATTTTAAGCAAGTAGTCACAACACACGTTTTCACCATTCTGAGGAAAACCAATATCTTACTTTCCTTTTTTTTAAAAAAATGGGAGAAAGGCAAAGGGGAAAAATTGCAATTTATCACAAATGTTGTATTCCAGTTTTGAGAAAGTGTAACCGCTCGTAAATTATTGTCCCCTTGGCGAAATCATGAATACACACCGCCAATTTTTTTTTCTTTTCTCGCCACGAATTCCTATTTCGCTTGTTACGTTCTGCTATAACCGAACAATTCCCGTGGAAGGGAAAAGGTTACCCACTCTCGACCAATTTCTTTCGTAGCACTTTGGTGGAAATACATCTTTCTGAAATTCCAGAGATAAATTAAAATTCCGCTGCCTTGTTGTGTGTATATACATGGTGGTGTGTTTTCGAAAAAGGAAAAAGACGGCTCGGGGCTTCGGCGCGATCATTTATTCAGCAGCATGAGAGAGTGTTTTCACAAATATGAGCTGAGTAAACAACGTTTCGTCTCTGTCTGGTTTGTGTACAAAGAGTTACAGTAAAAGCTGCCAGCTATGTTAAACAAATAATTATTCGCCTGACGAAAACGCAATGGTTGTGTTAATCAAAAAGTATTATTTTTTGGCGGGAAAGATGAGGGAATCGAAATTCGCGTGTCGCCAAATAAATGAAACTGCAAGAGATGATGCCAGGTCTCGACTCAAGAAATATTTCGTTTCGTAGAAAATGTAGGAATCCTCATCATGGAATCTTCGAGAAAGATTTATTTCTCGTTTTTCTTTTTCTTTCCTTTTCATTAAGGAAAATTTTCAGTATGCTGGTTGTCTGCCGGAAGAAGTTTAATTTCGATATTCCATTCAAGACAGAACAATGCAGGGGTAGTGGAAGATTTTATGTTCGCATAAAGTGGGAAAAGGAGAATGTTGTCTGTTCTTCTAAATTTTGCATCAGAGCTGATATTTTCCGTAATACAAATACGATGTCTATAAAAATTTTGGACAACACAAACAACCCGACGCCTAGAACAATATTGGAAGACTTTCTTGTTGGTGTAGAGTAGAGTTTCTTTCGGGAGATAAAAGTCAATAAACTTTAAAAATAAAAATAAAATCTAACTACTTCTAGAAACACCGAATAAAAATGTTAAGAAATTTTAATGTATTTTATTTGTACTAAGGACATTACGAAAAATACAAAAGGTAATCGAGAGAAATTGGATGAAATTTCGAGAAAATAAAATAAAATAAACTACAAATATAAATATCTAGTGTGATAAAATACTATATTAATTTGGGGCAATTTTTACGTTTAAAATTTCTTACATGCCTAATCCCTTTATATAACCTTATTATATAATTTAGTCTAAGATTTCTTTTAGTACGCCCGTTTATACATAATGATATAAGTTTTTATATTAATCTGATTAGAATGAATATTTTATGTAAAAATCACTCTTTCCATATTTCAATCGACTTGAAATAAAATTATGTAGTTTAAAGTAAAAAAATATTTTTTTCTAATACAGCTGGCGAATTCTTAGGTAGTTCTCTGTTATGCCGTAAGTAAGGGTTGCACTGACGTTACTCACTTAGCACTAACCGGACAGTACGTATAGCTTGAAGATAAGCTACTTATGCGTAGTAACAATACGCCCATAACTCTCTACGATCATGTTAGACCGGGTTCTATGGTTTAAAGTGGATTCCGAACCACTACTAACATCCATGGCACCGCCGGGACTCGAACCCGAAACCTGTGGTACCGAGCACCGGAGCGGTAGCCACTCGACTATTCAAGCCCCTCTTCCAATAAACTTTGGCAGATAAAAGCAGAGCTGTCAATTTAAACCAGATCTTTTATTAAACAGCTTATGTTTTTACAGATACAGATAGCAGTTATTTTCAAACTAATTTTTAAAACTCATTGAAACAGAACCATCACACTAACATTCCTGAACTGAATACATAGTTATAACAATCATAAATATTAGTTACTTTTACAAATCGAATGTCAATATGTTCCATGTAATTGACCATGAGACCTCCTTAATACAAAGAGGAAAATAATCTTTATGACTGATCATAATTATTTGTGATCAGTCATAATTTGAAGATTATGACTGATTATAAAAATTATTATCGAACTACAATTGCACAAGGATTGTGTTAGAAATTAATTTCTGTAAAATCGCTCAATTAATTACTCGCTTTTATTTAAGGGTAACAATTTGTACATTCTACATCCCATTTACATGAACTACCATTCAATACAAAGAGAAAAATAAATTGAAATTTATAGATTACGACTGATCAGTGTAATATGAATAATTATCATTTAACGATTCTATCGGTCAACAAAATTCAAGTGAGATTGTTGATTTTACACGTATTGCAACCGAAAGCGACGATTATTAAATGGGCTGCAGATACAAAGCCGAATTCCTAGGGTGCTCGTTTGTTACTGGGCAAGAGCCCCAGCTCGAGTTGAGTTGCACGTCTTCTGGGTAGGAACTGATTAAGCCGCTTGTAGGTTTCTCCATTTGTCTACGGGGACTCATTAACTGCGATAACGGCCTGCCCCTGAAAACGCACGTTACGAGGCAGAATTAATTTGTATTTATAGGCGAATAAAAGGTCCAATCCGGCGACAATACGACTGTCATGTTTAACGAACTGTTTTCGCGAATCCTGGTAACACCTGGAACATATTAACTGTCTTGAGAGAACGGCGATTGCAATATACAGCGAATTAATGTTGACACATAGTTTTGTACCTCAGTGATTTAAGTTAAATATAAAGCATAAAGGTTAATAATAAATGCGAAGTTATTTCAGTAGATTTGTAAGTGTAATCTTCCGATTTGCTATTCATACAATTAATTTTGTTGCAAAAAAAATTATTGTTTCGTTGAATTAATTTTAATTCATTTAGTTCCATATCATTTCAACTATCAAGTGTTTTACAAAAACATGTGTATTTAATATAATGGAAGTGTGAAATAAACTTTACAATTGATGAAATATACATACATTTATTATCGATATTCTGAAGGTTGTCGTTATAATGCAGTTGAAAATCAGTTTTAAAGAAATGAAATTTTCATCATACAAACAGACTACTTTTTCTAAATTGTTAATTTTATAACGGAAAGTTTAATGGCTCATTTATTATAATAATCAGGTTTAATTTGGTAAGATAGATGCTAATTATGTCTAAATTAAGTAGACCTTATAGACGCAGAATATTCTTTAGTGTTAACAATTAGGAATGAACAATTAGGAAATACATTAGAATGCACCCAACTTTAAAGTATTGCAAACTTCTGTTATATTCTTATTCGGAGAAGTTAATATTGAAAAACCCTTTAAGCGACGTGCAAAAAATTTTGCTTAAATTAATATAAATACATTCTTCATTGAGGCAAGAGCCCCATGGTGGGCAAAGGCTGTCTGCCAACTGACAGATTTCAATACTGGAAATGTTTTCGTTTTACAGGGTAAGGTTTTCAGCTCTACGTTCAACTCTACAGTCATATTAAACCGATAAGATATATATATATATCAACCGAGTCGTGGCATCAGTAAGTATATATATCGTGCTACCGATCGCTGGTCACTCGACAACAGGCCCTAATATACATATATGGGCAAAACATGTCACTATGTGATTTCCTTCGTTTCTCGTTGCTGTTGTTTTTATATTACTTGCGTTCTTTTAATTTTATTGTTTATTGTAGCCTGCCATCGGAAATAAATTATATATATATATATATATATATATATATATATATATATATATATATATCTATAAATATAATGTTATATAAGCAAGCTTTTAGAATGAAATTGTTTCAAATGAAAATATTCAGATTATTTAACACAAAAATTAAATTGAAAATTAATTTTATACGATGAATCAATTTTAAGAAAAGTCTTTTAACATTGAAAATAAAATTAATAAAAATACGATGCACTGATAATTGTTTATCACTTTTTCTACTTAAGAGTAACAAATACTACTATAAATATTCCACCCTTTACTACTATTCTAAGTTTTATTATACACACTTGATAATGATAAATGTCGACAATAAAAGAATAACTTAATCCGTAGAATATTGATCCACAAATAAATTACGTAAGAAATACGTTTAGTACTTGAGAATGCATAAAATATTTATTGCGTGATTGTTTAAATTACTTTTCTGTCACTTCCAGCAAATCCAAAATACAACCCCATCTCTTTTTTAGTACCCCATCTTAAATATTGCTTGTCCGATGAAAATATTCCATAAAAAATATTCAAAATTCGGAAAAATAGAAGAAATTGGTGATCGTTCGAAAACCTTTTCTCCCCAAAACGAATAAAAATGCAGAATGGAGAATGATGATATGAGAAGCGATGATAAGCACGTAAATCCGAATCTCTTGCTTCAAAAGCAATAACTTTTGAAGTATTATCTTTATTTTAAGCAAATAGTCACAACACACGTTTCTACCATTCTGAGGAGAACCAATATCATACTTTCCTTTTTTTTTTTTAAAAATGGGAAAAAGGAAAAGGGGAAAAATTGCAATTTATCACAAATGTTATTTTCCAGTTTTGAGAAAGTGTAACCGCTCGTAAATTATTGTCCCCTTGGCGAAATCATGAATACACACCGCCAATTTTTTTTTCTCCTTTCTCGCCACGAACTCTTATTTCGCTTGTTACGTTCCATAACCGAACAATTCCGTTGGAAGGGAAATGTTACCCACTCTCGACAAATTTCTTTCGCAGCACTTTAGAGGAAATACATCATTCTGAAATTCCAGACATAAATTAAAATTCCGCTACCTTGTACGTATATACACAGTGTGGAGTGTTTTCGAAAAAGGAAAAAAAGGGCTCGGGGCTTCGGGCGTGATCATTTATTCAGCAGTACGAGAGAGTGTTTTCACAAATATGAGCTGAATAAACAACGTTTCGTCTCTCTCTCATGTGTGTATGCAAAGAGGGACGCAGGGAAAGCTGCCAGCTATGTTAAACAAATAATTATTCGCCTGACGAAAACTTAACGGTTGTGTTAATCAAAAAGCATTATTTTTTGGCGCGAAAGACGAGGGAATCTAAATGCGCGTGTCGCCAAGTAAATGAAACTGCAAGAGATGATGACACCAGCCTTTATTCAAGAAATATTTCCTTTCGAAGAAAATGCAGGAATCCACATCATGGAATATTCCAGAAAAGATTTGTTTCTCGTTTTACTTTTTCTTTTCATTAAGGAAAATTCTCATTATCCTGGTTGTCTGTTGGAAGAAGTTTAATTTCGATATTCTGTTCAAGAAGGGACAATGCGGGGGTGGTGGAAAGATTTTATGTTCGCACAAAGTGGGAAACGGAATATAAGGAAAGGTGGAGAGTATCTTGTTCTAAATTTTGCCTCAAGTTTGGTTGGTTTGTCGCTCAACGGTTATCTTGTGCACGATTTAGGCTAAACGGACCGGGGCCTACAATTTAAAGTGGATTCCAAACCACTCACATATAGCCATGCCACCGCCAGTATTCGAACCTGAAGCCAGTGTTTCCAAAGGACAGAGCACTGGCCACTTGGAGATCAGACCGCATTTTTGCGTCAGAGCTGATATCTTCAGTCATACAAATATAATATTTAAAAAAGTGTGAACAACACAAACAACTCGATGTCTAGAATAATGTCAAGAAAATGCAGAAGCAGTTTTCTTATCATGGAATCTTCTAAAAATATTTATTTGTCGTTTTGTTTTACTTTTTTTTCATTAAGGAAAATTTCAGTATGCTGGTTGTCTGTTGGAAGAAATTTAATTTCGATACACCGTTAAAGACAGGACAATGCGGGAGTAGGGGACGATTTTACATTCGCACAAAGTGGGTCACGGAGAATGTTGTGCGTTGTTCTAAATTATGCCTCGGAGTTGATATCTTCCGCAATACAAATACAATGTCTATGAAATTTTGAACAACACAAACAACTGGATGTCTAGTACAATTTTGGAATACTTTCTTTTTAGTGTAGAGTAGAATTTATTTCGAGGGAAAAAAGTTAATAAACTTCAAAAATAGAAATAGAATCCAACTACTTCGAGAAACATCGAATAAAAATATTAAGAAGTTTTATATTATTTGTACTAAAGCACTATAAAAAAAGCAAAAAAGTAATCCAGAGAAATTGGATGAAATTTCGAGAAAATAAAACTACAAATATAAATTGCTAGTGTAATAAAATACCATATTGCTTTGGGGCAATTTTTATATTTAAAATTTTTATCAAATATCTAATCCATTTATATAACTTTATTATATTATTTATTCCATAAATTCTTCTAGCACATTATTTTATTCTTTATGATATAAGTTCTTATAGTAACCTGATTAGAACGAATGATTTATGTATTAAACACATCTTTCCATATTAAAATTGTATAGTTTAGAGTAAATATTATCTTGTAAAATTATTACTTTATTGTACTAGGATTTTCTTCTATAACTACAGAATTTATTAGCATTAAAAATTCTATGACAGTAAAAAAGGTTCTGGTATTTTAAAGATTATCACAACATTTATTCATATAAATTGATGTAAAGTGGCCTTTAGGCTAAGCGACTAGCGCTGTGGTGCTGAGTGCCACCGAGTCGAGTCAAGGCGTTGCCATAGATGTTTAAAGTGGTTCGGAATCCACTTTAAACCGTAGGTACCGGTTTAATATAATTGTTGGGCGTAAGGCTGACAACCTTATCCCAGCAAAAAAAATCATTTCTTGTCTTGAAATCTGCCAGCTGGCAGACTGGCTTTGGCCCACGTTGCGGCAATAAAGATGGGTTTGTTTCGTCTCTCGTCATTTTGTCCACATTTTGGATTAATTAGACCGGGTCCTACACTTTCATGTGAATTCGGAACCACTAACAAGCATCCCCGCCACCACCAGGATTCGAACCTAAAGTCTCCGGTACAAAATGCCAGAGTGCTAGCCAAATGGCCATCATGCCGCACACCAATGCAGAAGAAATTGATATAAAATAATGTATTTTTTGTGAAACCGTCGTCTAATGAATTACATATGTTAATTATTACTTCTTACTTGCATAATATATTGCATCTGTTTTTAATTCATTTTGTGCTTTATCCCATTCTTTTTATTTTTAATAGAAATGCAGTTAAATGCATAATTAAAATTAGATTCTAAAAATAGATTTTTAATTAACCGCATTCCACCTTATAATATTTAATTATAATGTGGAATGCGAACTAATTACTCTCACTTATAATTATTTATTTTTTAAATTAATCATTATATATTTCCTAATAATCATTCAGTCATTAATTTTTGTTTGTTTCATCACAAAAAAATTAGATTGCCTCAAAAAAAAAAAAATTTCAACGATACCCAGAATTCTAAATTAACATTCTTGAAAATACAAAATGCATTTTTTTTATGATTAAATTTCTATTCTAATCCTTCGTATTAAAATAAACTCAAGTTTATGATATAATCTATAAGGCGAATATGCATTTATTTAAATCATTCACATTTTACACACTTTTATCCTCTTGATTTGGAAAATAAAAATTTCCCGCCTTCGTTGAGAATTCCAAAACATCCAGAGTCTGAGCGCCCCAAGTGATTAAATAATCTTGTTTTTAAGAATATCAGGAGAAGGGTAATCTTTTCAAAATTACGTGCCCGAAATTCTCCAAGAAGGTAAAACACACACACACCAAAAAAAAAGAAAAAAATCAATGTGCCCGGTGCCTGTTTAAGAAAAGATAAAACTTTACTCCATGTCATCGCTGCGGGTTATTTGGGAAGTAAAAGTTGGCCTTCGACACAGAATCCTTCAGCTGTTGACACATAAAAGAATAAAAATTTAGTAAACTTTTTTCTAACATTAAGGAGAAAAAAGAACTGTTACTTGCCTAAGGATTTTTAAGAGGTTTTTGATTTTAAGGTAAAATGAACTGCTAATTTATTTTTGAATTGGATGTATTTATACTATGAGAATCAATTGAAGATAGTAAAAATATTATTTTGCCTCATATGTTATATTCATTAACTGAAATTTATATAAAGAATTGTGAGTAATATCTAATCATATTTATACTCACTATTACTATTGAATTAATGCCTATTCACATTTATTATTATTGAATTAATATATATTTGCATTTATCATTATTGACGTACATAAATTATCATTACTGATGGACTGATACATAACGTATCACTATTGAAGGACTGATGCATAACGTATCACTATTGAAGGACTGATGCATAACGTATCACTATTGACGGACTGATGCATAACGTATCACTATTGACGGACTGATGCATAACGTATCACTATTGACGGACTGATGCATAACGTATCACTATTGACGGACTGATGCATAACGTATCACTATTGACGGACTGATGCATAACGTATCACTATTGACGGACTGATGCATAACGTATCACTATTGACGGACTGATGCATAACGTATCACTATTGACGGACTGATGCATAACGTATCACTATTAACGGACTGATACATAAGTATCACGACCGATGCACTGATACATAAATATCATGACTGATGGATTAATGCATAAATACTGTTATTGATGGATTAATGCATAGACTAATATTTTTTTGCATTTGTTACTAATATTGCACTAGTGTACTCTTTTAAAATCACAAAACTTGGAAAGAACAGACTCGCTGAGTAACAATGAGTGAGAACAAACTTGCTGAGTGAGGTGAGAACAAACTTGCTGAGTGAGGTGAGAACAAACTTGCTGAGTGAGGTGAGAACAAACTTGCTGAGTGAGGTGAGAACAAACTTGCTGAGTGAGATGAGAACAGACTTACTGAATGACAAAGAGTGAGAACAAACTGGCTGTGTGAGATTGATAACAGACTTGCTAAGTGTATATGAATGAGAACAGATTTGCTAAGTGTATATGAATGAGAACAGACATACAGCATGGCTAGAGCTGTTCTCATTCCTAATCACTGACTAAGTTTCTTATTATTCATGGCCATTCAGTAATCCTGTTTTCACTCATGGCCACTCAGTATGTCTGTTCTTATTTATGATCTCCTTCATAGACACTCAGTCTGTTCTCAGTCTCACTCAGCAAGCGTGTTCTCCTTCATTGTCACTCAGTAAATCTGTTAGTCATAGTCAAAAGATGCATATCAAAACTCGCATGGCTCTTTGAGTTCACATAGCCTTTATGAATGTTCATTGTGAAGTGGGATTGTCATAGTGTGGTCTGGATTACTTTAGAGTAGCATTGACAGGATGGAAATTGCCTTCAGTGACTATTTGAATTTTCTGACAACCAGCATAGACATCTTTAAAGAAGTCAGTATCGAAAGCATTACCATCACTTACAGTACTGGCCGATAACAGAGTGTATGTGTACCCTTTCTCTTCATAATCGGATTCTTTCATATGTCCTCAGTAGCAGCACAGAGTACAGAGATACGTTGACGAACCTCTACGACTTATTCTAAAACACTTTTATTGGTCAGTTAAGTAACAATATTTCTCGTCCATAGAGCATGTTTAGGGTCTGATGAGAAGGCACCTTTGTTCCACCTAAAGTTTCCGAGATTCAATTTGACAATTAGATAAATTTATTAAGAAATAACATAGGCCATCTCAGAGACAGTGCCACGCACGGTAATAAGCATTCAAGACAGCGATGAACCAATGACTGCTGATTTGCTCATTTTGTACAGTCTTTCTCCTTTAATGAATGATCCAATTTATCTGAAATTGTAATAAATAATTTTTCTTTACATATGCATAGCATTTAGCAAATTTTGTTGTTGTTGTATGTTGTATGTTCTTTTTTTTCGTTGTTCTTTTTTGCTGTAACTGTTCATAATCTGCCATTGGAAAAAAAAAACATTTAGCAACTTTTTATAATAATATTTGGATATCTACTTGTGGTTTTCTTTGAGTTAACTTATATATATGTTTATTTAAAGTGATAAATCCAACAAAATCCATTGCACGAGTAATATAAAATAGAGATACTGTTTATTTAACTCGAATTTTATTTAAGTAAAATTAAAGTATTTTATAGAAAATAAGAAATGAGCAATTAGGAAAGTTCTGTGCGATATGATATAAAGAAGAGGATTATTTCAAATGATTGCAAAACAGTAGTTTATATAAAACTTAAGAATAACTAATTTTTACAGTTAGAACTGCATTAAAATTCATGCATGTGATTAATTATAGAGAATGTAAGAATAGGAGTAAGATTGTAAGAATGATTTGCAAACTTTGCAGTTGGAATACAATGAACATAAGTTTTTCTTACGTGAAGATAAGTGCTGAAAAGTTCTATGACATGCAATGATAATTAATGATGAGTGAAAATTCTGGTTAAAAACTAAAAACTAATTATTTAGAATGATGATACTTGTAACAAAAGAGTATTTTACTACAGCGTTTTGAAAATTTCTGTACATTTCTTACTTATCAACCACTTAACTTTAAATATGACATGGAAGCAGTGATTTATGCAAAATCTTCCATAGCAACGCATTAATTTTAACAGTAGTTATTTTATGTATGATGGTAAAGCAGAAGTAACATAAATTGATGGGAGGATTAATAATAGTTAGTGGTTTATTATTACATACTAACTGTATTTTGCTGAGTTGAATTTCATTTTTCTAGCATCTTAAACAGATAATACAGAAGAGTCTTGAGATTTTAAAAATATAATAAATTTTCATATAGAATTTTGAGATTTTTTCCGATTAATTTAATAAAAAAAAGTAAGGAAGGTGAAAATAGCTAGGATAAACTTTAAACATTAATGAATTATTTTCTTTTAGTTAAAGTAAATATAATGAATTAATTGAAAAATAATTTTTATATATATAGTGTGTTAGTACAATATTAGTAACAAATGCAAATGTGTATTAGTTCAAAAATAATATATGCAAATAAGTATTAGAATATCAATAATGGTATTTATATAATAATGATATGTATCAGTTCGTCAATAGTGATAAGTTATGTATCATTCCTTCAGTAGGGATAAGTCATGAATCACTCCATCGATAGTGATAAGTTATGTATCACTCCATCGATAGTGATAAGTTATGTATCATTCCATCGATAGTGATAAGTTATGTATCACTCCATCGATAGTGATAAGTTATGTATCACTCCTTCAATAGTGATAAACTATGAATCAATTCAACAATAATAAATTGTATATCAGTTCATCAATATTAAGTTGTATATCAGTTCATCAATATTAAGTTGTATATCAGTTCATCAATATTAAGTTGTATATCAGTTCATCAATATTAAGTTGTATATCAGTTCATCAATAATAATAAATGCAAATATGTATTAATTCAATAAAAATAAATATGAATAAGTATTAATTCGATAATAAAACTGAACATAAATACAATTAGTTATTCTCATAATATTTTATATAAATTGTAAGTATGAAATAATACATAGATGGCCAAATAATATCTTTACTATCTTCAATTGATTTCCCAGAGTATAAATCAATTCAATTAAAAAATAATTTAGCAGTTCATTTTACCTTAACATCAAAAACCTCTTAAAAATCCTTAGACCAAGTAGCAGATTCCTTTTTCCTTTAATGTTAGAAAAAATGTTTACTAAATTTTCACTCTTTTCTGTGTCAACACCTGAAGGATTCTGTGTCGAACCCCAACTTTCAGTTCCCAAATACCCCGCAGCGCTGACATGGAGTAAAGTTTTATCTTTTCTTAAACAGGCACCGAGCACATTGATTTTTTTTTTTTGGTGTGTGTGTTTTACCTTCTTGGCAAATTTTGAGCACGTAATTTTGAAAAGATTACCCTTCTCCTGATATTCTTAAAAACAAAATCATTTAATCACTTGGGGCGCCCAGACTTGGGATGTTTTGGAATTCTTAACGGAGGCGGGAAATTTTTAGTGGGCGTGTTTTATGTTGGTACGCGATGTTGCCAATCAAGAGGATAAAAATTTGAATATTTTAAATAAATGCATATTCCCCTCTATAGATTGTATCATAAACTTGAGTTTATTTTAATACGTGTACTAAATGTAATATTAAAAAGTTACATTTTGTATTTTCAAGAATGTTAATTTAGAATTCTGTGAATCGATGAAATATTTATTGAGTCAAATTAAATTTTTTTTCCTGAAAGAATAAAAAAAAAAAAAAAAAAAGCCATTAATGAATGAACTAAATATTATAAGGCAGAATGCGGTTAATTAAAAATCAAATTTTAATTATTTACATTTAACTTTATTTTTATTAAAAATAAATTGAATGGGATAAAGCACAGAAGTAATAATAAACAGATGTAATATATTAAGTAAATAAGATTGTTAATAGATGTAATTCATTAGATGATGGTTTTTTTTATAAACTTTACTTTATTTTATACCAATTTCTTCTGCTTTGGTGTGCGGCCTGATGGCCAATTGGCTGGCACTCTGGCCTTTAGCACCAGCGGCTTGAGGTTCGAAACCTGCCGGGGGCATGGATATTTGTTGGTGGTTAGGAAACCACGTTAAACTGTAGGTACTGATCTAATTAATCTAAAGTGTGCATAAAATCACAGTAGAGACAAAAGAAAGCCCCTCTTCATTGGCGCAACCGCCCCAGATAGGCAAAGACCAGTCTGGCTGCTGGCAGATTTCCAGACAGGAGATTGTTTGTTTTTAAGGAGTAAGTTTGTCAACCCTGCGCACAAAAATCATATTAAAGCTGTACCTACGATTTAAAGTGGATTCCAACCACTGCAAGCATCCATGGCACCACCTGAACTTGAACCTGAAACTTGTAGCACCTAGCGCCAGAGAGCTAGTCACTTAGCCATCAGGTCCCTTTATATCAATTTATATGAACAAAAAGTGTCATAATTATTTTTTAAACACTCAAACATTTTCTATTATTGTCATAAAAAGATTTGCCCTTTATTTTTAATACTAATAAATTCTATAGTTTTGAAGAAAATTCATGTACAATAAAGTAATAATTTTTTAAAAAGTAATATTCTTTTACTTTAAACTACACAATTTTATTTCAAGTGCATTGAAATATGGAGAGATGTGTTTATTACATAAAACATTCATTTTAATCTGATTACTATAGTACGAAATTTTATCATTAAGAATAAACGAAGTGTTATAAGATTTCTTGGAATAAAAATATAATACGATTATATAAATGAATTAGGCATGTGATAAACGTTTTAAATGTAAAAATTGCCCTAAAGCAATATAGTATTTTATCAATCCAGCAATTTATATTTGAGGTTCCTTTTCTTTTCTTTTCTCGAAATTTCATGAAATTTCGTTACATTACTTTTGTTTTTCCATATGTCTTAGTACAAATTTTATAAAATTTATTAACATTTTTATTCGGTGCTTCCAGAAATAGAATCCATCTATCTTTATTTTTAAAGTTTATTATTTTTTTTCCCGAAAGAAATTCTACTCTACACCAACAAGAAAATCTTCCAATATTGTTCTAGACATCGAGTTGTTTGTATTGTCCAAAATTTTATAGACATTGTATTTGTATTACAGAAGATATCAGCTCTGAGGCAAAATATAGAACAACAGACGTCCTTTTCTCGCTTTGAAAGAAAACATACATTCTTTCACCACCCCCGGATTGTCCTGTCTCGAGCGGAGCATCGAAATTAAACTTCTTCCACCAGACAACCAGCATAATGAAAATTTTCCTTAATGAAAAAAAGAAAAGGAAACAAATCTTTCCTGAAGATTCCATGATGAGGAAAACTGCTTCTGCATTTTCTTCGAAATGAAATATTTCTTGAGACGAGGCTGGTGTCATCATCTCTTGCAGTTTCATTTACTTGGCGACACGCGAATTTCGATTCCCTCATCTTTCTCGCCAAAAAATAATACTTTTTGATTAACACAACCGTTGAGTTTTCGTCAGGCGAATAATTATTTGTTTAACATGGCTGGCAGCTTTTCCTCTGTCCCTCTTTGCACACACACGAGACAGAGACGAAACGTTGTTTACTCAGCTCATATTTGTGAAAACACTCTCTCATGCTGCTGAATAAATGATCGCGCCCGAAGCCCCGAGCCGTCTCTTTCCTTTTTCGAAAACACAACACCTTTTATATAAAACAACAAGGCAGCGGAATTTTAATTTATCTCTGGAATTTCAGAAAGATGTATGGCCTCTAAATTGCCACGAAAGAAATTGTTGAGAGTGGGTAACCTTTTCCCTTCTACGGGAATTGTTCGGTTACAGAAGAACGTAACAAGCGAAATAGGAATTCGTGGTGAGAAAAGAAAAAAAAAAATTGGCGGTGTGTATTCATGATTTCGCCAAGGGGCAATAATTTACGAGCGGTTACACTTTCTCAAAACTGGGAAACAACATTTGTGATAAATTGCAATTTTTCCCATGAAGACTTTTTCCCATTTTTTAAAAAAAGGAAAGTATGATATTGGTTCTCCTCAGAATGGCAGAAACGTGTGTTGTGACTATTTGCTTAAAATAAAGATAATACTTCAAAAGTTATTGCTTTTGAAGCACGAGATTCGGCTTTACGTGCTTATCATCGCTTTTCATGCCATTATTCTCCATTCTGCATTTTTATTCGTTTTGGGGGAAAAGGGTTTCGAACGATCACCAATCTCTTTTATTTCTCCGAATAATATTTTTTTTCATGGAATATTTTCATGGGCAAGCAATATTTAATATGGGATACTAAAAAAGTGATGGGGTTGTATTTTGGATTTGCTGGAAGTGACAGAAAAGTAATTTAAACACTCACGCAATAAATATTTTATGGATTCTCAAGTACTAAACGTATTTCATACATAATTTATTGATGTATCAATATTCTACGGATTATTTTATTGTCAACATTTATCGTTATCAAGTGTGTATGATAAAATTAAGAAAAGTGGTAAAGGGCGGAATATTTATAGTTGAATTTGTTACTCTTCAATAGAAAAAGCAAACAACCGTTGTCATTGCATCGTATTTTTAATTATTTTTATATTCAATGTGCAAAAAGAAAGATTTTCTTAAAATTGATTCATCATATAAAATTAATTTTTAACTTAATTTTTTTGTATCAAATTTTTTAAACATGTCATTTTTAGCATTGCATTCTAAAAGCGTGTTTATATATATTAATATTATATACCAAACTAGTACTAAATATACTAGTATACTTAATATACAAAAACTTTATATATTAGGGCCTGACGGCAGCGTGATCATCTTTCTGGTGTTCGCTGCCACAGGTTTTGGGCTCTGGTCACGGTGGTGCAATGGATTCTTGTTGTGGTTCAGGATCCTCTTTAAACCGTAGGTAAAGGTCTAATATGATTGTAGGGCTGATTACCCCGTAAAAAAAAAAAAATCCTGTTTCGAAATCTGCCAATAGGCAGATGGCCTTGGTTCACCATGGGGCTATTGCGCCAATGAAGATTATATAAAGTCTGATGGCCGTATGGCTAGCGCTCTGACGCTCTGTGTCACAGGTTTCGGGTTCGAGTATTCGGCGGTGACATGGATGTTTGTAGTGGTTCCAAATCCACTTTAAACCGTAGGTCCCGGTCCAACAGGATCGTAGAGCGGGGGTAGTGTTACTCGCTTCCATAACATATCTTCAAGCTACATGTGTCCCCTGGGTAGTGCTGAATGAGTAACCGCGATGGAGTCCTTTTTTATAGCGTAAAGACAAGTCTCTGTATTGCCAGCTGCTTTAGAATATAAATATTTAAATTGCATTTTTGCATGTTGCTTAATGGTTTTTTGAATGTTATTTTCTGCGAATAAGATTATAATTGATCTTTTCACTAGTTTGAAGCTGGGTTTTAATGCGATTTCTTTACGCATTGTTAACACTAAAGAATATTCTATGTATTTAATATTTACTTAATTTAACTTTTAATTTACACCTATTTTACCAAATTAAAACTGTCTATTCTAATAAACAAACCATTAAGTTTTATATTATAAAATTAACAATATAATAAAAGTATGATGAAAATTTAATTTCATTAAAACTGATTTTCGACTGGATTATAACAACTTATATTTTATTAATTGTAACGTCTACTTTCCACTTCCATTATTTTAAATACGAATGCTTTTATAAGAAACTTGACAGTTGAAATGCCTTGGAACTAAATGAATTAAAATCAATATACCAAGAAAGCAATTTTTTAACAACAAAATTAATTGTATGAATTGCAAAATCAAAAGATTACCCTTAAAAATGTTCGGAAATAACTACGCATTTATTATTAAGCTTTATATTTAACTTAAATCACCGAGGTACAAACGTCTGCGTCAACATTAATTCACTGTATATTGCAATCGCAGTTTTCTCAAGACAGTTAATATGTTCCAGGTGTTACCAGGGTTCGCGAAAACAGTTCGTTAAACATGACAGTCGTATTGTCGCCGGATTGGATCTTTTATTCGCCTATAAATACAAATTAATTCTGCCTCGTAACGTGCGTTTTCGGAGGGAGGCCTTTGTCGCAGTTAATGAGTCCCCGTAGACAAATGGAGAAACCTATACAAGAGGCTTAATCAATTCCTACCCAGAAGACGTGCAACTCAACCCGAGGTGGGGTTCTTGCCCAGTAACAAACGAGCACCCTAGGAATTCGGCTTTGTATCTGCACCCCAGTTAATGATCTTCGGTTTCAGTTGCAATACGTGTAAAATCAACAATCTCACTTGAATTGTGTTGACCGATAGAATCGTTAAACGATAATTATTTATAGGACACTGATCAATAGTTTTCTTGAAAATTTGAAACTGTTCTCTTTGTATTGATTGGTAGTTCATGTACGTGTAAGGTCAAATGTACAAATTGTAAATTTGTCTTCGTTTCTATTTAATATTAAGCAGTGTTTTATAGGTGAAAAAGAATGCTTTGCAGGTGGATCTTTGGAGAGTTAATAAAAGTGCAATCTAAGTTATAAAATAAAATCGTCATATCCGTAAAAAAAAAATGACCCGATTAGAAACGGTTTTTGCAAATATACTTCGAAAATGATTAAAGTATAACGCAAAATGTAGTGGTAGTTTGTGGGTAACTTTAATGAGAAGTTCACAATACATTAATTGCGAAAATAAACTATACATTAAAATACATCTGGGTTTTAAAAAGTTAATAAAAACGAACTTAGGTTTTGTAAATAGATTATTTAAGTATAGTTTTTGTAAATTATGTCGATTCGTTTAGTATTATTGCTTTTTTTGATGCAAACTTATCAATAATATTTTCTTAATATGTGTGTGTAATTTATCATGTTTTTTTTCAACTGAAACCATGGCTAGAGCTGTTCTCCCTCATTATCACTCAGTAAGTCTATTATTATTCACGGCCACTCAGAAATCCTGTTGTCCCTCATGACCACTTAGCAAGTCTGTTCTCACTCTCATACAGCATGTCTGTTCTCTCTCTCATACAGCATGTCTGTTCTCTCTCTCATACAGCAAGTCTGTTCTCTCTCTCATACAGCAAGTCTGTTCTCACTCTCATACAGCAAGTCTGTTCTCTCTCTCATACAGCAAGTCTGTTCTCTCTCTCATACAGCAAGTCTGTTCTCTCTCTCATACAGCAAGTCTGTTCTCTCTCTCATACAGCAAGTCTGTTCTGTTCTCTCTCATACAGCAAGCTCTCATACAGCAAGTCTGTTCTCTGTCTCATACAGCAAGTCTGTTCTGTCTCATACAGCAAGTCTGTTCTGTCTCATACAGCAAGTCTGTTCTCTGTCTCATACAGCAAGTCTGTTCTCTGTCTCATACAGCAAGTCTGTTCTCTGTCTCATACAGCAAGTCTGTTCTCTCTCATAGTAAATCTGTTAGTCATAGTCAAAAGATGCATTTCAAAACTCGCATGGTTCTTTGTGTTCACATAGTCTTTATGAATGTTCATTGTGAAGTGGGATTGTCATAGTGGGGTCTGGATTTCTCCAGAGTTGCACTGACTGGATAGAAATATCCTTCAGTGACTTTTTGAATTTTCTGACTAGCAACATAGACATCTTTAGAGGCGTTCAGGACAGTATCGAAACCATTACCATCATTTACTGTGCAGGCCGATAAAATAGATTTAATATAGAGGCGTGTTATAAAGTAATATGTTGCGTCTGTGAAGCCTTTCTCTTCATAATCGGATTCTTTAATATGTCCTCAGTAGCAGCATTACTTTACAGAGATACGTTGACGAACCTTTACGACTCATTCTTCTTTATTGGTCAGTTAAATCCCAATATTTCTCGTCCACAAAGCATGTTTAGAGTCTAATGAGAAGGCACTTTTATTCCACTAAAGCTACCGCGAGTTAATCTGACAATTAGATTTGTACCTATTACCTGTCACATAAGGTAATAGGTACTCAAGTCAGTGATAAATCAATGACTGCCTGATTTGCTTATTTTGTACTGTCTTTCTTCCTTAATAAATAATCCAATTTATCTGAAATTGTAATAAATAATTTTTCTTTATATGTGCATAAAATTTAGCAAATTTGTATAATAATATTTGGATATCGCCTTGTGGTTTTCTTTGAGTTAGCTTATATATTATATGTATATTTAAAGTGATAAATCCAACAAAATCTATTGCATAATATGTATAATAAAAGAAACATCGTTTATTTAACTCTAATATTATTTAAGTAAAATGAATTGAAGTATTTGATAGAAAATAGGAAATGAGTAATTAGAAAAATTCTATGCGATTTGATATAAAGAAAAAGATTATTTCAAATGATTCCAAAAACGGAGAATAGATTAATCTTTAGAATAACTAATTTTCCAGTTAGAATTACATACCTATGCATGTGATTAATTATAAAGAATGTAAGAATATGCAAGTTGCTAAAGCAACTTTGTATATTCCAACTGCACAGCTTGCAAATCATAATGAACACAAGTTTTTCTTACGTGAAGATAAGTGCTGAAAAGTTCTATCACATGTTTTAATAATTAATGATGTGGGAAAATTCCAGTTAGAAAACTAAAAACTAATTATTTAGAATAATGATATTTGTAACAAAGGAGTATTTTACTACAGCATGTAAAGTTTTGAAAATTTCTGTACATTTCTTGCTTATCAACCACTTAACTTTAAATATGACATGGAAGCAGTGATTTATGCAAAATCTTCCATAGCAACGCATTAATTTTAACAATAGTTATTTTATGTCTGATGGTAAAGCAGAGGTGACATAAATTGATGGGAGGATTAATAATAGTCAGTGGTTATTTATTACGTACTAACTGTATTTTGCTCAGTTGAATTTCCTTTTTCTAGTATCTAATTTACTATCCATTAATCTAATTTATTACCATTTTTCTAGTATCTAATTTACTATCCATTAATCTAATTTATTACAATTTTTCTAGTATCTAATTTACTATCCATTAATCTAATTTATTACAATTTTTCTAGTATCTAATTTACTATTTTTACTATCTTGTGATTTTAAAACATTAAAAAATTTTTATACAATATAGAATTTTTTTGATTATTTTCATAAAGTACGGAAAGTAAAAATAGTTAGGAGAAACTTGAAACATTGATGAATTATTTTCTTTTAGTTAAACAAAATAACTGCTGAATTAATTGAAAAATAATTTATACATATTTGTGTGTGTTGGTGCAATATTGGTAACAAATGCACATTTGCACTAGTTCAGTGATTATAATAAATACAATAAGCATTAGTTCATTAATAATAAGTTATGTATCAGTTCATCAATAATAAAAATGCAACTATGTATTAAGTCAATAATAATAAATGCAAAAATGTATCAAGCCCATAATAATAATAGTGAGTATAAATATGATAGTCATTACTCAAAATAATTTATATAAATTTTAGGTAAGGAATATAACATATATGACAAAATAATATCTTTACTATCTTCAATTGATTCTCATATTATAAACAAATCCAATTCAAAAATAATTCAGCAGTTCTTTTTACCTTAACATCAAAAATCTCTTAAAAATCCTTAGGCAAGTAGCAGATTCCTTTTTCTCTTTAATGTTAGAAAAAATGTTTACTAAATTTTTACTCTTTTCTTTGTCGACAGCTGAAGGATTCTGTGTCGAACCCCAACTTTTAGTTCCCAAATAACCCGCAGCGCTGACATGGAGTAAAGTTTTATCTTTTCTTAAACAGGCACCGGGCACATTGATTTTTTTTTTGGTGTGTGTGTTTTACCTTCTTGGAGAATTTCGGTGCACGTAATTTTGAAAAGATTACCCTTCTTCTGATATTCTTAAAAACAAGATCCTTTAATCACTTGGGGCGCCCAGACTTGGGATGTTTTGGAATTCTTAACGAAGGCGGGAAATTTTTAGGAGGAATGTTTTATGTTGGTACGCGATGTTGCCAATCAAGAGGATGAAAATGTGCAAAATGGGAATGATTTAAATAAATACATATTCCCCTCTATAGATCGTATCATAAACTTCAGTTTATTTTAATACGTGAACGAAATTTAGTAATGAAAAGATACATTTTGTATTTTCTAGAATGTTAATTTAGAATTCTGGGTATGGTTGAAATATTTTTTGAGTCAAATCTAATTTTTTTTTGTGATTAAGCAAACAAACAAAAAATCTTTAATGAATGAATGAATAATTTATGAGAAATATATAATGATAAATTAAAAAAATAATGAATTAAATGTGAAATCATTTAATGTTATGTATTATAATTAAATGTTTAAGGCGGAATGTTTATTCCATTCTGTTTATTTTTAATAAAAATAAGCAGAATGGGTTAAAGCACAGATGTAATTAAAAAAAAATGCATTACATTTATTCATTAAATGACGGTTTCCTAAAAAAAAAAATCTTTTATATCAATTTCTTTTTCATTGGCGTTCGGCCTGATGGGCAATTGATCAGCGTTCTGACCTTTGGTACCACAGGCTTCGGGTTGAAATCCTGGCTATGGCAGGGAACTTTTGTTAGTAGTTCAAATTCCAAGTTAACTGTAGGTCCCGGTCTAATTAATCCAAAGTGTGCACAAAAATAACCGTAGAGCGACAAACCAGACCAATCTTCTTTGATTGATTTTGTTTTGATAATGAAAATGATTAATCTTAAAAAAATAGAATTATCTTGGAGTAGTATGGTCCTATAGAAGATAGCAACAATATTAAAAGTATTACTATCAATTCTTTTTCATTGGCGCAGCAGCACAAATGGTGAGCTAAGGCCGTCTGCCTACTGCCAAATTTCGGGACAGAAGACGGTTTCTTTTTACGGGATAGGATTGTCCATCCTACAGCCAACAGTCATATTAGTCCGGGACCTAAAGTGGATTCCCAACCACTTCAATCATCTATGTCACCGCCTGTATTTGAAGCCTAAATCTAAAGCACTGAGAGCCAGAGCGCTAATTACACGGCCATTAGACACCTGTACATCCATTTATGAGTAAAAATCATGACGATTATATCTTTAAAACATCTAAACATTTCTATTATTATCTTAAAACGATTTGCTCTTTTTAATGCTAATAAATTCTATAACTTTGAAGAAAGTTTTTAAAAAGTAATATTCATTTACTTTACACAATTTTATTTCCAAGAGGATTAAAATATGGAAAAATGTGTTTATTGCATAAAATATTCATTCTAATTAAATTACTTTAAGAACTTATAGCAGATCCGTTTATTCTTAATGATATAAGAATTATTGGAATAAAAATATAATAAGATTATATTAATGGATTAGGCATGTGATAAAATTTTAAATGTAAAAATTGCCTCAAAGCAATATAGTATTTTATCGCACTAGCAATTTATATTTGTAGTTTATTTTCTTTTATTTTCTCGAAATTTCATCAAATTTCTTTCGATTACTTTTTGTTTGTCTCATAATGTTTCATGTCTTAGTACAAATAATATAAAATTTCTAATATATTTATTCGGTGTTTCTAGAAATAGCTGGATTCTATTTCTATATTTAAAGTTTATTAACTTTTTCCCCCAAAAAGAAACTTTACTCTACATCAACAAGAAAGACTTTCAATATTGTTCTAGACATCCAGTTGCTTGTGTTGTTCAAAATTTTATAGACATTGTATTTGTATTACGGAAGACATAAGCTCTGAGGCAAAATTTAGAATAACAGACATTCTCTTTTTCCCACTTTGTGCGAACGTAAAATCTTCCCCGCATTGTCCCTTCTTGAACGGAATATCGAAATTAAACTTCTTCCAACAGACAACCAGCATAATGAAAATTTTCCTTAATGAAAAAATACGAAAAACAAAAACGAGAAACAAATCTTTTCTAGAATATTCCATGATGAGGATTCCTGTATTTTCTTCGAAATGAAGCATTTCTTGATTCGGAACCTGGCATCATTTCTTACATTTTCATTTACTTGGCGACACGCGAATTTCACTTTCCTCATCTTTATTGCCAAAAATAATGCTTTTTGATTAACACAAGTCGTTAAGTTTTCGTCAGGCGAATAATTATTTGTTTAACATAGCTGGCAGCTTTCCCTGCGTCCCTCTTAGCACACATACGAGAGAGCGACGAAACGTTGTTTACTCAGCTCATATTTGTGAAAACACTCTCTCATGTTGCTGAATAAATGATCACGCCCGAAGCCCCGAGCCGTCTTTTTCCTTTTTGGAAAACACACCAGCGTGTATATACTGCAACAAGGCAGCGGAATTTTAATTTATCTCTGGAATTTGAGAAAGATGTATGGCCTCTAAAGTGCTACGAAAGAAATTGTCCACAGTAGTTAATCTTTTCCCTTCCAAGAAAATTGTTCGGTTATGGAACGTAACAAGCGAAATAGGAATTCGTGGTGCGAAGGGAAAAAAATTGGCGGTGTGTATGCATGATTTCGCCAAGGGGACAAATTACGAGGCGGCTACACTTTCTCAAAACTGGAAATTCAGTTCAGTGTTTCTCGAAATAGTTTGATTTTATCTATATTTTTAAAGTTTATTAAATTTTTACCCCTAAAAGAATTTCTACTCTACACCAACAAGAAAGTCTTCCAATATTGTTCTAAACATCGAATTGTTTGTCTTGTCCAAAAATTTGTAGACATTGTATTTGTATTATAGAAGATATCAGCTGTGAGGCAAAAATGCGACCTCATGGCAAAGTGGCTAGCTCTCTGGCATTTGGTACTACAGACTTCATGTACGATTACTGGCTGGGACATAGATTTTTGTGTGGTTTGTAATCCCTTTTATACTGTAGGTCCGAGTCTGTTTAGCCTAAAGGTGCACAAGATGACCGTGGAGCCCCGAACCAAACCAAACCAAAGGAAAAATTTAGAACAACAGAAAACATTCCCTCCTTTTTCCTTATTTTCCTTTTCCTACTTGGAACATAAAATTTTTCACCCACCCCCTTTGTTCCGTCTTGAACGCAGAATCGAAATTAAACTTCTTCCAACTGACGACCAGCATAATGAAAATTTTCCTTAATGAAAAACAGGAAAAAGAAACGCATCTTTCTAGAAGATTTCACAATGAGGAAAACTGTTTCTGCATTTTCTTCGAAATAAAATATTTCTTGAGATCTGATATCATCTCCTGCAGTTTCATTTGCTTGGCGACACGCGAATTTCGATTCCCTCATCTTTCCCGCCAAAAAATAATACTTTTTGATTAACACAACCATTAAGTTTTCGTCAGGCGAATAATTATTTGTTTAACATAGCTGGCAGATTTTTCTGACCCTCTTTCCACACATACATAGGAGAGAGACGAAACGTTGTTTACTCAGCTCATATTGTGAAAACACTCTCTCATGCTGCTGAATAAATGATCACGCCTGAAGCCCCGAGCCGTGTTTTTCCTTTTTCGAAAGCACACCGCCTTGTATATACTACAAGGCAGCGAAATTTTAATTTATGTCTGGAATTTCAGAAAGATGTATGGCCTCTAAACAGCCACGAAAGAAATATTCGAGAATCGGTAACCTTTTCCTTTCAAAGAATTGTTTTGTTATAGAACGCAACAAGCGAAATAGGAATTCGTGGAGGGGAAAAATGGCGGTATGTATTCAGGATTTCGCCAAGGGGACAATAATTTACGAGCGGTTACACTTTCTCAAAACTGGAAAACAACATTTGTGATAAATTGCAATTTTTCCCTTTTGAAGCCTTTGCCTTTTTCCTTTATTAAAAAAAAAAAGGCAAGGGAGGTATTGGTTCTTCTCAGAATGGTAGAAACGTGTGTTGGGACTATTTGCTTAAAATAAAGATAATACATCAAACGTTATTGCTTTTGAATTACGAGATTCGGCTTTACGTGCTTATCATCGCTTTTCCTATCATCATTCTGCATTTTTATTCGTTTTGGGGGGGAAAAGGCTTTCGAATGATCACCAATTTCTTCTATTGCTCCGAATAATATTTTTTTTCATGGAATATTTTCATCGGGCAAGCAATATTTAATATGAGATACTAAAAAAGAGATGGGGTTGTGTTTTGGATTTGCTGCAAGTGACAGAAACGTAATTTAAACAATCACGCAATACATTTTTTATGGATCTTCAAGTACTGAGTGTATTTCAAACATAATTTATTGATGTATCAATATTCTAAGGATTAAAATATTCTTTTATTTTTGACATTTATCACTATCAAGTGTGTATAAATAAAAAAAAGAATAGTGGCAAAGGGCGGAATGTTTATAGTAGTATTTGTTACTCTTCAGCAGGAAAAGGGAAGAAAACAATCGTTATCAAAATTGCAATTTATCACAAATGTTGTTTTCCAATTTTGAGAAAGTGTAACCTCTCGTAAATTATTGTCCCCTTGGCGAAATGATTGCATCGTATTTGAATTAATTTTATATTCAATGAGCAAAAAGAGACATGTTCTTAAAATTGATTCACCATATAAAATTAATTCTTTTTGTATCAAATGTTTCTGAACATTTTCATTTTAAGCAATTATATTATAAAAGCTTGTTTAGATATATAAATATTATGTACTAAACTAGTACTAAATATATACAACTAATTTCTTTACCATAAAGATATAACTAGCTTGAAAAATATATACAAAAACTTTATATATTAGGACCTGATGGCAGCGTGTTCAGCTTCCTGGGGCGGGGTGTTACTGGCTTCGGGCTTGGGTCCAGGTGTTGCAGTGGATGCTTGTAGGGGTTCAGGATCCTCTTTAAACCGAGTTCCAGGTCTAATATGATTGTAAGGCTGATGCCCTTACGCCGTAAAAAGACCAAGGGCAGTCTACGACGTCTCCTATGAGTGCTTTCCTAAACTTAAGAAGCACCATGGCTGTTATTCTGAACAAGCGCAAGCGAGTTCAGGTAATGGGGTAAGCCTTGCTCATTGAGAATTTATCTCAATGCGTATCTGACGATTTACTTTGGCTTAAAAACTAATTGATTCCATTAATTTAAAAGAACTGGCGCAGAGGTAAAGATTCGGATCTCTGACCGCGAGGTTGAGGGTTCAGATCAGAACTCTGGTCCTTTTC
The DNA here is from genome assembly GCA_021605075.1 of Caerostris darwini. Classification (NCBI taxonomy): domain Eukaryota; kingdom Metazoa; phylum Arthropoda; class Arachnida; order Araneae; family Araneidae; genus Caerostris; species Caerostris darwini. The sequence goes on from BPLQ01015437.1 coordinate 515,216, forward strand.
TATCCCTTTTTACTGCTACGTTGTGCTTTAACTTTATTCATATGACTTTCCGACTAGTAACTAATTTAGGTTTTTATTTTTATTTTTCGTACGCTTTTTTACCCCTTTTTTTGTTAGGAAATAAAAGGATTAGAATAAAAATTATAAAATTAAAAATAAAAATTATAAAATCAAACAAAAATTACAAAATTTGAAAACCAAATAAAAATTATAAAATGAAAAATAAAGAATCACGGTTCTGTGATCGGCCTTTTTTTTGTGGGGATTTTTATACTTGTTAATAACCATTTGCCTTTCAGATAAGCTCCTATTGGCTCTCACTGTTCATGCATAATTTCCAATCAGCGATCTCGTAAGCAAAGGGTTGGTGGGTTTGTTTACGTTTTTTAAATAGTACACGCCGTCGACAACTGGTCCCTAATTGTACCGAATTTAAAACTTAACTTTTAAATTCTTTTTTTTTTTTTTATCTTACTTTTTTATAAATAGTATTTTTTTTTTTTTTTTTTTTTGAGTACCTACTTAATTTGAATTTTTAGAAACATTTATCTTTTATCTTACTAACAATAATTAAGCAGCCATTTAAAATGCCAAGCATATTTATGAATTAAGATGAGGAGGTTTAAGGGGTATTTCCCCCTGTTGGTACTCCGTAAACGGTACGCCAGTTGCCAGTACGCCGTAAAACAAAAACATCTCCTATTTCGAAATCTGCCAGTAGGCAGATGGTCTTGGTCCATCATGAGGCTGTTGCACCAATGAAGATTATATAATGACCTGATGGCAGATGTCTAGCACTCTGACTCTCAGTAACACAGGTTTTTGGTTCGAGTCCCGGCGATGCCATGGATTTTGTAGTGGTTCCGATTCCACTTTAAACCGTAGGTCCCGGTCTAACAGAATCGTAGATTTTTGCGGGGGTAGTGTAACTCGCTTCCATAGCATATCTTCAAGCTACATGTGTCCCTTGGGTAGTGCTAAGTGAGTAACAGCAGTGCAACCCCTTTTTATGGCATAAAGATAAGTCTCTGTAATGCCAGCTGCATTAGAATATATATATATATATATATATATATATAAATAAAATTTTCTGCACGTTGCTTTTGGTTTTTCCAGTGTTAATCTCTGCGGATAAGCGTATAATTGATATTTGCAATTATTTAAAGCTCTTTTTTAATGTGATTTATTTCCGAATTGGTTACACTAAAAAGATTTTGTGTCTTTAAAATCTAACTAATTGTAATTGATTTTGCATTTATTTTACCAAAATAAAACTCTCTATTATAATAAATAAGCTATTAAACTTTCTATTATAAAATTGACAATTTAGCAAAATCAGTTTGTTTGTATGACGAAAATTTAATTTCATTTAAAACTGATTTTCCACTTGATTATAACAACAACCTTGTGTATTCTTGAGAATATCGGTAACAAATACATGCATATTTTATCAATTGTAAAGTAAACTAAGAAACTTGGACGTTGTAATTATTTGGAACTAAATGAATTAAAATTAATGCATCAAACAACACTTTTTTTAGCAACAAAATTAGTTGTATGAATTGCAAATTAAAAGATGACCCTTACAAATGTTCTGAAATAACTTCGTATTTATAATTAAGCTTTATATTTAATTAAATCACCGAGATACAAAAGTCGGTGTCAACATTAATTCGCCGTATATTGCAATCACCGTTTTCTCAAGACAGTTAATATGTTGCAGGTGTCACCAGGGTTCGCGAAAACAGTTCGTTAAACAAGACAGTCGTATTGTCGCCGGATTGGACCTTTTATTCGCCTATAAATACAAATTAATTCTGCCTCGTAACGTGCGTTTTCGGAGGGTAGGCCTTTGTCGCAGTTAATGAGTCCCCGTAGACAAATGGAGAAACCTATACAAGAGGCTTAATCAATTCCTACCCAGAAGACGTGCAACTCAACCCGAGGTGGGGTTCTTGCCCAGTAACAAACGAGCACCCTAGGAATTCGGCTTTGTATCTTCACCCCAGTTAATGATCTTCGGTTTCATTTGCAATACGTGTAAAATCAACAATCTCACTTGAATTTTGTTGACCGATAGAATCGTTAAGCGATAATTATTTATAGGACACCGATCAGTCGTAATCTTCAAAATTTAAAATTAATTTCCTGTTTGTAATGAATGGTAGTTCATGTAAATGAGATGCAGAATGTACGAATTGTTAATATTAAATAGAAACGAGAAAAAAGTGAGCTAATTTACAGAAATTAATTTCTAACGTAATCGTTATGCAATTGTAGTTCGGTAATAATTATTTATAGTGCACCAGTCAGTCATAATCTTCAAATTTGAGATTAATTTCCTCTTTGTATTAAGGCTACCTCATGGTAAATTGGCTAACGCTCTGGCCTTTGGTAACATAGGCTTCAGATTCGTATCCTTGTGGTAGCATGGATGTTTGTTAGTGGTTCGGGATCCATGTTTAACTGTAGGTCCCGGTCTTTTTAGCCTAAAATATGCACAAGATGACCGTATAGCGACAAACCAAACAAAATCTTTGTATTAAATGGTAGTTTATGCAAATGGGATGCAGAATGTACAAATTGTTAATATTAAATAGAAAAGAGAACCAATTGTGCGATTTTACAGAAATAATTTCCTAACGTATTCGTTATGCAATTGCAGTGTTATAATAATTATTTATAGGACACTGATCAGTCATAATCATAAAATTTAAAATTATTTTTCTGTTTTTATTTATTTGAATGGTAGTTCATGTAAATGTAATGTAGTACGTACGAAATAATGATGTTAAATAGAAACGAGGAAGAATTGAACGGTTTTAAATAAATAAAAGGAAATTAATTGTTATGCAATTGTAGAGCTAAATTTTTGTGAACAATCTAAAAAATATTAAGGAGTTAAGAGTTGTATCTGTACCGTCAGTTAATGATCCTCGCTTTCAGTTGCGATGCGTGTAAAATTAACAATCTCACTTGAATTTTGTTGACCGATAGAATCGTTAAGCGATAATTATTTATAGGACACCGATCAGTCGTAACCTTCTCATTTTAAATTATTTTCCTCTTTGTATTGAATGGTAGTTCATGTAAATGTGATGTAGAATGTAAAAATTAATAATATTAAATAGAAACGTGGAAAAAGTGAGCGATTTTACAGAAATTAATATCTAACGCAATCGGTATGCAATTGTAGAGCTGTAATAATTATTTATAAGAATTTGAAAGCACTTTTCTCTTATATTAAATAGTAGTTTATGGAAATGTGATGAAAAATGTACAAATTGTTAACATTAAATAGAAACGACGAAAAATTGAGCGATATTACCGGTTAATTTCTAACGCAAAACTTATGCAATTGTAGTTCGATAATAATTATTTATAGGACACTGATCAGTCGTAGTCTTAAAAATTTGAAATTAGTTTTATGTTGCTAAAATTTTATTTTGCTATCATTTTGTTAGTTTTATTTTTATTAAAAATAAACAGAATGGGATAATCCACAGAAGTTATTAAAAACAGATGTAATATACTTATTCATTAGATGACTGTTTCACAAAAACAACAACATTATATTGGGTTTCCTTTGGTACCACAGGCCTTACGTTCAAATTCTAGAGGTGGCATGGATGTTTGTGAGTGGTTAGGAATCCACGTTAAACTGTAGGTCCCGGTCTAATTAGCCTAAAGTGTGCACAAGATGACCGTAGACAGACAAACCAAACCAATCTTCATTGGCGCAACAGCTACATGGTGGGCGAAGGCCAGTCTCACTACTGGTAGTTAACCCTACGCCCAACAGTCATATTAGACCGGACCGGTTGGTTTAAAGTGGATTTCAAACCACTACAAACATCTATGGAACCGCCTTGGCTTGAAAACGAAACCCGTGGCACGGAGCGCCAGAGTGTCCGCCACTCGGACATCATGCCTCTTAATATGAGAAATAATTGTGATAATTATCTTTAAAACACTCATACATTTTCTAATATTGTCAGTAAATAGTTTGCTCTTTTTTTAATGCTAAAAATTTCTATAGTTTTGTAGAAATACCTACTACAATAAAGAAATAATTTAAAAAAAAATATTCTTTTACTTTAAACTACACAATTTTGTAAGTGAAGTGTAGAATATTTGAATTTTATATCAAGTGGATTGAAATATGGAGAAATGTGTTTATGACATAAAATATTCCTTCTAATCAAATTACTACAAGAAATTATATCATTGTAGATTTAGGCCGCTTGCTGAAGACGCATCCCAGCCGAAACCCCAAATTCTGTAGATTTACATCGGTTTCAACTGATGCATCCCGGCCGAACATACAGTTTTGTTAGACTTCTCTACCAGTCTAACAGTGGCTGTACTTTTGCAGTGGGTGTCTAGGAGTGTATTTCCAAACCGAAATAAAGAAGCGTTGGTTTTCTCTCAACAACACATATTTAATGAATATATGTACATTAATATTTACAGAAAGTATTGATATATTCACAACCATTTTCTACCGCTGCTTGACGCAGCATCTCCCATGTCAGTTAGCTTTCTCCTCTCGCGCCCAACAACTACGGGGTTTTTCCCTTCTTCCAGGGCCAGAGTTCAAGGTCCAGTACTGCAACTACATGGCAAAAGGTTGGTGTGAAAAGCACATAGTCCGTGAAGTCTTTCCATCTGGTGCTTAACAGAGAAACAAATCCTACATCATTAAGTATAAACGGATGTGCTATAAGAATTCTTGGAATAAAAATATAATAAGGTTATATAAAATGAGTAGACATGTAAAAATTAATCCAAAGCAATATAGTGTTTTATCACACTAGCAATTTATATTTGTAGTTTATTTTATTTTCCCGAAATTTTATTAAATTTCTCTCGATTACTTTTTGTTTCTTCCGTATGTCCTAGTACAAATAAAATACAATAAAATATCCTTAAAATTTTTATTGGGAGTCTCCAGAAATACCTGGATTCCATCTTTATTTTTAAAGTTTATCAACTTTTAGAAACTCTTTTTAACCGAAAGAAACACTCTACTCTACTACAACAAGAAAGTCATCCAATATTGTTCCAGACATCAAGTTGTTTGTGTTGTTCAAAATTTTATATACATTGTATTTGTATTACAGAAAATATCAGCTCTGAGGCAAAATTTAAAACAACAGACAACATTCTCCTTTTCACACTTTGTTCGAATATAAAATCTTCCACCACCCCTGATTTGTCCTGTCTTAAACGAAACATCGAAATTAAACTTCTTCCAACAGACAACCAGCATAATAGAAATCTTCCTTAATGAAAAAAGAAACAGAAAAACGAGAAATAAATCTTTCGAGAAGATACCACGATGAGGTAAACCTGCTTCTGCATTTTCTTCGAAATGAAATATTTCCTGAGTCGAGACCTGACATCGTCTTTCGTAGTTTCATTTACTTGGCGACACGCGAATTTCGAATTCCCTCATATTTCGCGCCAAAAAATAATACTTTTTGATTAACACAACAGTTGAGTTTTCGTCAGACGAATAATTATTTGTTTAACATAGCTGGCAGCTTTCCCTCTGTCCCTCTTTGCACACACATACACGAGAGAGAGACGAAATGTTGTTTACTCAGTTTATATTCGTGAAAATACTCTCTCATGCTGCTGAATAAATGATCACGCCTGAAGCCCCGAGCCGTCTTTTTTCCTTTTTCCGAAAACACACCACCGCGTTTATACACAACAAGACAGCGGAATTTTAATTTATATCTGGAATTTCAGAAAGATGTATGGCCTCCAAAGTGCTACGAAAGAAATTGTCGAGAGTGGATAAACTTTTCTTTCCCACGGAATTGATCGGTTATAGTAGAACGTAACAAGCGAAATACAAATTCTTGGCGAGAAAAGAAAAAAAAAAAAATTGGCGGTGTACATTCATGACTTCGCCAAAGGGACAATAATTTACTAGCGGTTACACTTTCTCAAAACTGGAAAACAACGTTTGTGACAAATTGCAATTTTTCCCTTTTTGAAGCCTTTGCCTTTCTCTCATCTTTTAAAAAAAAGGGAAGTGAGGTATGTGTTCGTCTCAGAATGGTGGAAACGTGTGTTGTGACTATTTGCTTAAAATAAAGATAATACATCAAACGTTATTGCTTTTGAAGCACGAGATTCAGCTTTACGTGCTTATCATCGCTTTTCAAATCATCATTCTCCATGCTGCATTTTTATTCGTTTTGGGGGAAAGAGTTTTCGAACGATCACCAATTTCTTCTATTTTTTCAAATGTCGAATATTTTTCATGGAATATTTTCATTGGACAAAGCAATATTTAATATGGGGTACTGAAAAAGAGATGGGGTTGTATTTTGGATTTGCTGTAAGTGACAGAAAAGTAATTTAAACAATCACGCAATAAATATTTTATGGATTCTCAAGTACTAACCGCATTTCATACATAATTTATTTATGGATCAATAATCTACGAATTGAGATATTCTTTTATTGTCGACATTTATCATTATCAAGTGTGTATAAATAAAACTAAGAAACGTGGTAAAGGGCAGAATATTTATAGAAGTATTTGTACTACTCTTCAGTAGGAAAAGAAAGGAAACAACCATTCTCATGGCATCCTATTTTAATGAATTTTATTTTCAATGTGCAAAAAGAAGGAGTTTTTCTCAAATTTGATTTCATCATATAAATTGTGTGTGTGTAGTGCCCGAGTGACTAGCGTTGTGAGGCTCAGTTTTCGGTCATTGCCAGGGCTGCTTGTAGTGGTTCGAAATCCACTTTAAACCATAGATCCTAGTCTAACACCACTATAAAGCGTTGGATGTAGGGCTGGCAACCCTATCCCGTAAAATAGAAAACATTTCGTGTTTCGGAACCTGCCAGTAGGCAGACGGCTTTAGCCCACCATGGGGCTGTTACGCCATTGAAGAAGAATATATCTACATATATTAATTTACGTAACTTTTTCTACATATTGATTAAAGGCTTTTAATTAAATTTTAATTTAAAATAATAAATAATTGCAATTTTAATTTTTAACGTTATTTTATGCGAATTGTTCACACTAAAAAAAATCCTGTGCATTTAAAATCTATTCAATTTAAAATTAATTTGTATTTATTTTACCATATTAAAACTGACTTTTGTATTTAATAAGTAAATAAGCTTTCTATTATAAAATAAAAAAATTAGCAAAAATAATCTGTTTGTATGATGAAAATTTAATTTTATTAAAATTAATATTCAACTCAATTATAACAACATTGTAGATTGTTGTGAATATCGGCAGCGAATATATACATATTTTATCAATTGTAAAGTTTATTTTACACTTCCATTATTTTAAATATAAATGTTTTTATAAGAAAATTGATAGCTGAAATGATTTGGGAACTAATGAATTAAAATTAAGACAACAATTTTTTTACCAACAAAATTAATTGCATGAATTGCAAATTAAAAGATTAAACTTACAAATGTTCTGAAATATCTTCGCATTTATTATTAAGCTTTATATTTAACTTAAATCACTGAGGTACAAAGTCTGCGTCAACATTAATTCGCTGTATATTGCAATCGCCGTTTTCTCAAGACAGTTAATATGTTCCAGGTGTTAAAAGGGTTCGGGAAAACAGTTCCTTAAACAAGACAGTCGTATTGTCGCCGGATTGGACCTTTTATTCGCCTATAAATACAAATTAATTCTGCCTCGTAACGTGCGTTTTCGAAGGGAGGCCTAGGTCGCAGTTAATGAGTCCCCGTAGACAAATGGAGAAACCTACAAGAGGCTTAATCAATTCCTACCCAGGAGACGTGCAACTCAACTGGAGCTGGGGCTCTTGCCCAGTAACAAACGAGCACCCTAGGAATTCGGCTTTGTATCTGCACCCCAGTTAATGATCTTCTATTTCGGTTGCAATGCGTGTAAAATCAACAATCTCACTTGAATTTTGTTGACCGATAGAATCGTTAAGCGATAATTATTTATAGGACACAGATCAGTTGTAATCTACGAATTTAGAATTATGTTCCTCTTTGTATTGAATCGTAGTTCATGTAAATGGGTTGTAGAATGTAAAAATTGTTAACATTAATTAAAAGTGGAGAAGCTGTTTTACAGAAATTAATTTATAACGCATTCCTTATGCAATTGTAGTTCAATAATAACTATTTATAGTACACTTATGACGCATAATCTTAAAATTTGAAATTAGTTTTCTCTTTGAATTCAGCGATTTTACAGAAATTAATTTCTAATATAACCGTTATGCAATTGTAATTCGATAATAATTATTTATAGGACACTGATCAGTCGTAATCTTCAAATTAGAGATTATTTACATGAACCAATTAGTTAGTGAGGCCAATTAGTTAGTGCTCTGGCCATTGGTACCATAGGCTTCAGGTTCAGGTTAATGTATCTTTTTATAATACTTTATATAAATTTTAAGCAAGAAATATAACATAGATGGCAAAATATTATCTTTTCTATCTTCAATTGATTCTCATCTTATAAATCAGTCCAATTCAAAAATAATTTAGCAGTTCATTTTACCTTAACATCCAAAAACCTCTTAAAAATCTTTAGGCAAGTAGCAGTTTTTTTTTCCTTTAATGTTAGAAAAAATGTTTACTAAATTTTCACTCTTTTCTGTGTCAACAGCTGAAGGATTCTGTGTCGAACTGCAACTTTTAGTTCCCCAAATAACCCGCAGCGCTGACATAAATTTTTATCTTTTCTTAAACAGGCACCGGCACAATTATTTTTTATTTATTTATTTTTTGGGTGTGTGTGTTTTATCTTCTTGAAAAATTTCGGGCACGTAATTTTGAAAAGATTACCCTTCTAATGATATTCTTAAAAACAAGATCCTTTAATCACTTGGGGCGCCGAAACTTGGGATGTTTTGGAATTCTTAACGAAGGCGGAAAATTTTTAGTGGGTGGGTTTTATGTTGGTTCGCGATGTTGCCAATCAAGAAGATAAAAATGCGTAAAAATGTGTTTGGGGGTAGGTTGTCCACCCTACCCCCCAAAATTATATGATACTGAGATGTGTTTAAAGAGAATTCTGAACCACTACAAACATATATGGTATCGCCTTGACTCGAACCTGAAATTTGTGACACTGATGATGACTTAAAAATATTGTCATAATTATCTTTAAATCCCCAAATGTTTTATATTATTGGCGTCAAACGATTTGCTCTTTATTTTTAATGCTAATAAATTCTATAACTTTGAAGAAAATTCTAATACAATAATAAACTAATACATTTCTAAAATAATAAGCTAATACATTTCTAAAATAATAAGCTGATACATTTCTAAAATAATAAACTAATACATTTCTTCATTTTCTTTTCAATAATTCTAATACATTTTTTAAAAACTAATATTCATTTACTTTAAACTACACAGTTTTATTTCAAGAGGATTAAAATATAGAAGAATGTGTCTATTACATAAAAGATTCATTCTATAAAAAAAAACTATCATAAATTATAAAGGGATGTTCTAGAAGAATTCTTGAAACAAATAATAATAAAGTTATATAAATGGATTAGGCAGGTGATAAAATTTTAAATGTCAAAATTGCCCCAAAGCAATATAGTATTTTATCACACTAGCAATTTATATTTGTAGTTTTTTTTCTCTTCTTTTCTTGAAATTTCTTCAGATTTCGCTAGATTACTTATTGTTTTTTTTATAATGCCCTGGTACAAATAATTGAAAATTTCTTAACATTTTTAGTCGATGTTTCTAGAAATAGCTGGGTTCTATTTCTATTTTTTAAGTTTAATAACTTTTTTTGCCCAAACGAAATACTATACTCTACACCAACAAGAAAGTATTCAATATAGTTATAGACATCGAGTTGTTTATTTTGTCCGAAATTTTATAGACATTTTATTTGTATTACAGAAGATATCGGCTCTGAGGCAAAATTTAGAACAACAGACACCATTCTCAATTTGTGCTAACATAGAACAATGCGGGGGTATTGGAAGATTTTATCTTGAACGGAATATCGAAATTAAACTTCTTCCAACAGACAACAAGCATAATGAAAATTTTCCTTAATGAGAAAAAAAAAGAAAAACAAAAAATCTTTCTAGAACATTCCATGATGACGAAAAACTGCTTCTGCTTTTTCTTCGAAATGAAATATTTTTGAGTCAAGGCCTGGTGTCATCATCTCTCGCAGTTTCATTTACTCGGCGAGACACGAATTTCGATTCCCTCATCTTTCCCACCAGAAAATAACACTTTTTGATTAACACAACCGTTAAGTTTTCGTCAGGCGAATAATTATTTGTTTAACATAGCTGGCAGCTTTCCCTCTGTCCTTCTTTGCATCACACATGACAGAGAAACGAAACGTTGTTTTCTCAGCTCATATTTGTGAAAACACTCTCTCATGCTGCTGAATAAATGATCACGCCCGAAGCCCCGCGCCGTCTTTTTCCTTTTTCGAAAACACGCCACCGTGTTTATACTACAACAAGGCAGCGGAATTTTAATTTATGTCTGGAATTTGGGAAAGATGTATGGCCTCTATAGTGCTACGAAAGAAATTGTCGAGAGTGGGTGACCTTTTCCTTTCCTACGGAATTGTTCGGTTATGGAACGTAACAAGCGAAATAGGAATTCGTGGCGGGAAAAAAAAAAAATTGGCGGTGTGTATTCATGATTTCGCCAAGGGGACAATAATTTACGAGCGGTTACACTTTCTCAAAACTGGAAAACAACATTTGTGATAAATTGCAATTTTTCCCTTTTGAAGCCTTTGCCTTTCTCTCATTTTTTAAAAAAAAAAAGTGTATTGGTTGGTTCTCCTCAGAATGGTAGAAACGTGTGTTGTGACTATTTGCTTAAAATAAAGATAATACTTCAAAAGTTATTGCTTTTGAATTACGAGATTCGGCTTTACGTGCTTATCATCGCTTTTCATTTCATCATTCTCCATTCTGCATTTTTATTCGGTTTGGGGGAGAAAGGTTTTCGAACGATCACCAATTTCTTCTACTTTTTCGAATTTTGAATAATACATATTTTTTTTATGGAATATTTTCATCGGACAAGCAATATTTAATATGGGATACAAAAAAAGAGATGGGGGTTGTACTTTGAATTTGCTGTAAGTGAAAGAAACGTAATTTAAACAATCACGCAATAAATATTTTGTGGATTTTCAAGTATTAAAAGTATTTCATATATAATTTATTGATTCATCAATATTCTACGGATTAAGATATTCTTTTATTGTCGACATTTATCATTACCAAGTGTGTATAATGAAGCTAAGAATTGTGGTAAAGGGAGGAATATTTATAGTAATATTTATTACTCTTCAGTAAAAAAAAAGAAAAAGCCCGTTAACAATGCATTGCATTTTAATTAATTTTAAATTCAATGTGCAAAAAGAAAATAGTGTTTTCTCAGATTTGATTCATTATATAAAATGAATCTTTAACTTAATTTTTTTGTATCAAATTTTCTGAACATTTTCTTTCTAAGCAGTTACAATCTAAAAAAGTTATATATATGTAGCATTATATACTAAACAAGTACTAAATATTGACAAATATATATGTATATATATTATATATAAACAAGGGGGTTTGGATGGTCGAGTGGCTAACGGTCTGGTGCTCGGTACGACAGATTTCGAGTTCCGGCGTTGACATGGATGTTTGTAGTGGTTCAGAATCCACTTTAAACCGTAGGTCCCTGCCTTACATGATCGTAAAGCGTTACGGAGGTATTGTTACACCGCGTCCGTACCTTAAGTAAAGTAATGTCGGAGCAGATGTTCCTTAAGGCATCCAAGACAATTGTCTAAGTGTTTGCCAGCTGCATTAGAACAATATATCTATATTTAAATATAGGGCCTAATGGCCGAGTGTTTAGCGCTCTGAGGTTCAGTGCCCAAGTTTCGGGCTCGGCTCCCGTCGTTGCCTAGGATGCTTGTAGTGGTTCGACATCAGTTTTAAACCGTAGGTTCCTAGTTTAATACAACTGTAAAGCATTGGACCTAAGGCTGGAAACCCTACCCCTTAAAATGGAAAACTCATCGTGTTTCGGAATCTGCCAGGCCGACGGGTTTGGCCCACCATAGAGCTGTTACTCCAATGAAGAAGAATATATATATATATATATATATTTTTAAGGCAACATTTTCTACATGTTTTTTAAAGCGTTTTTCAATGTTAATTTCTGCGAATAAGAATACAATTGACTTTGCAATAGTTTAAAGTTTTTTGCATTCTAATGCGGTTTCTTTCCGAATTGTTAACATTCTGTGCATTAATACCTACTTAATTTAAATTTAATTTCCATATATTATACCAAATTAAAACTGACTAGCCTTTAATAAGCCTTTACAATTTCTACTATTAAACAAACAATTTAGCAACAGTAGGATGTTTGTATGATGAAAATATCATTTTATTAAAATTGATTGATTAAAATTGTAGATTCTTCTGAATATCGATACAAGTACATATTTTATCAACTGTAACTCTTTACTTTACACCTCCATTATTCTAAATACAAATGTTTTTATAAGAAACTTAATTGAAATTTGGAACTAATGTATTACAATTAAGACAGCAATTTTTTAGTAACACAATTAGTTGTATGAATTGAAAATCAAAAGATTACCCTTACAAATGTTCCAAAATAACTTCGCATTTATAATTAAGCTTTATATTTAACTAAATCACTGAGGTACAAAAGTCTGTGTCAACATTAATTCGCCGTATATTGCAATCCCCGTTTTCTCAAGACAGTTAATATGTTCCAGGTGTTACCAGGGTTCGCGAGAACAGTTCGTTAAACAAGACAGTCGTATTGTCGCCGGATTGGACCTTTTATTCGCCTATAAATACAAATTAATTCTGCCTCGTAACGTGCGTTTTCGGAGGTAGGACTTTGTCGCAGTTAATGAGTCCCCGTAGACAAATGGAGAAACCTACAAGAGACTTAATCGATTCCTACCCAGAAGACGTGCAACTCAACTCGAGCTGGGGCTCTTGCCCAGTAACAAACGAGCACCCTAGGAATTCGGCTTTGTATCTGTACCCCAGTTAATGATCTTCGCTTTCAGTTGCAATGCGTGTAAAATCAACAACCTCACTTGAATTTGGTTCACCGATATAATTGTTAAACGATAATTATTTATAGGACACCGATCAGTCGTAATCTTCAAATTTGAATTATTTTCCTCTTTGTTTTGAATGGTAGTTCATGTAAATGGGATATAGAATGTACAAATTAATAATATTAAATAGAAACGTGGAAAAAGTGAGCGATTTTACAGAAATTAATCTCTAACGCAATCGTTATGCAATTGTAGTTCGATAATAATCATTTACAATCAGTCATAGATATTATTTTCCTCTTTGTATTAAGGAGGCCTCGTGGTAAATTGGCTAGCGCTGTGCCATTTGGTATCATAGGCTTCAGGTTAGTATCCTGGTGGTAGCATGGATGTTTATTAGTGGTTCGGGATCCACGTTTAAATGTAGGTCCCGTCTGTTTAGCCAAAAGTGTGCACAAGATGACCGTAGAGAGACAAACCAAACCAAATCTTTGTATTAAATGGTAGTTTATGCAAATGGGATGTAGAAAGTACAAATTGTTAATATTAAATAGAAAAGAGAAAAAACTAGGCAATTATCGATATGCAATTGTAGTTATATTTTGTAAGTGAACAATCTAAAAAATATTTAAAGAGATTAATTAAAATTGTTTTATTTAATTTAAATAATCGAAAATGTATCATTTGAATAGTGAATACAAATACGATTAGTAATTACTCATAATACTTTATATAAATTTTAAGTAAATAATACACAGATGTCAAAATAATAGCTTTACTATCTTCAATTGATTCTCATAGTATAAACTAATCCAATTCAAAAATAATTTAGCAGTTCATTTTACCTTAACATCAAAAACCTCTTAAAACTCCTTAGACAAGTGGCAGTTTCTTTTTTCTCTTTAATGTTAGAAAAAATTTATACTAAATTTTTACTCTTTTCTGTGTCAACAGCTGAAGGATTCTGTGTCGAAGGCCAACTTTTAGTTCCCAAATAACCCGCAGCGCTGACATGGAGTAATGTTTCATCTTTTCTTAAACAGGCACCGGGCACATAGATTTTTTTTCTTTTTTGGTGTGTGTGAATTTCGGGCACGTTATTTTGACAAAATTACCCTTATCCTGATATTCTTAAAAACGAGATCCTTTAATCACTTGGGGCGCTCAGACTTGGGATGTTTTGGAATTCTTAACGAAGGCGGGACATTTTTAGTAAGCGTGTTTTATGTTGGTACGCGATGTTGCCAATCAAGAGGATAAAAATGTGTCAAATGTGAATAATTTAAATAAATACATATTCGCCTTACTTATAGATTGTATCATAAACTTAAGTTTATTTTAATACGTGAACGAAATTTAATAATAATGCAAAGATAACATTTTGTATTTTCAATTATGTTAATTTAGAATTCTGGATATCGTTGAAATATTTTTTGAGTCAATCTAATTTTTTTTTGTGATGAAGCAAACAAACAAAAAAACTTTAATGAATGAATGATTTATAACAAATATATAACGATTAATTTAAAAAATAAAGAATTAAAAGTGGAATCTTTTAATGTTATATATTATAAATAAAAGTTAAAAGGTGTAATACGGTTAATTTTAAATAAATTTTTAAAATTCAAATTTTAATTATTTACTATATTTCTACACTTAAATTATAATTATATACTACATTCCTTCTATGCTTTATCTCATTCTGTTTATTTTTATTAAAAATAAAGTACGGAAGTAATTAAAAACAGATGTAATATATTTATTTATTAGATGACGGTTTCTCAAAAAATATATTAATTTATATCAATTTCTTCTTCATTGGCGTGCGGCCCGGTGGGCAATTGGCTTGGGCTCTGGCCTTTGTTACTACAGGCTTCAGGTTCGAATCCTGTCGGTGTCATAGATGTTGGCGGAACGGAATCCACGTTAAACTGTAGGTATCGGCCTAATTACCGTAAAGTGTTCCCAAAAGGACAATAGAGCGACAAAAAAATTCCCATCTCCATTGGCGCAACAGCCCCATGGTGGGCCCAGGCCGTCTGCTTACTGGCAGATTTTGAAACAGGAGATGGTTTCTTTTTACTGGATCGTTCAACAATCATATTAAAGTGCGACCTACGGTTTAATAACGGTAACTGGTTACGGTTTTTTTATTCATAACTACTACAAACATCTATGGCACCGCCTTGACTCGAACCCGAAACCAGGGGTTCCCAGCACCAGAGCACTAGTCACACGGTCTTCAAGCCACTTTGCATTAATTTATATGAATAAACTTTGTGATAATTATCTTTAAAACGCCCAACTATTTTCTATTATTGTCATGAAATGATTTACTCTTTATATTTATTGATAATAAATTCGATAATTTTGAAGAAAATTCTAGATAATCAAGTAATAATTTTTAAAAAGTAATATTTATTTACTTTAAACTACACAGTTTTATTTCAAGAGAATTAATATACAGAGGGATGTGTTTAGTATATAAAAGAATCATTTTATAAAAATTTATGTCATTAAGAATAAAGGGATGCTCTAGACGAATTCTTAAAATAAATAATATAATAAAGTTATATAATTGGATTAGGTATGTGATAAAACCATTTTAAATGTAAGATTTGCCCCAAACCAATATAGTATTTTATCTCACTAACAATTTATATTTTTTTTATTTTCTTGAAATTTCATCAAATTTCTCTCGATTATTTTTGGTTTTTCATACGTCCCAATAAAAATAATATAAAATTTCTTAACATTTTTATTCGGTGTTTCCAGAAATAGAATCAAACTATCTTTATTTTTAAAGTTTATTAACTTTTTTTTTCAAACGAAATACTCTACACTACACCAACAAGAAAGTCTTCCAATATTGTTCTAGACATCGAGTTGTTTGTCTTGTCCAGAATTTAATAGACATTGTATTTGTATTACAGAAGATATCTACTCTGAGGCAAAATTTAGAACAACAGACAACATTCTCCATTTACCAATCGTGAGAACATAAAATATTCCATTCACCCCAGCATTGTTCCTTCTTGAACGGAATATCGAAATTAAACTTCTTTCAACAGGCAACCAGCATAATGAAAATTTTCCTTAATGAAAAAAAAAAGGAAAAACGAGAAATAAATCTTTCTAGAATATTCCATGATGAGAATTCCTGTGTTTTCTTCAAAATGAAACATTTCTTGTTTCGAGACCTGGCATCATTTCTTATAGTTTCATTTACTTGGCGACACGCGAATTTCGATTCCCTCATCTTTCCCGCCAAAAAAATATACTTTTTGATTAACACAACCGTTAAGTTTACATCAGGCGAATAATTATTTGTTTAACATAGCTGGTAGCTTTCCCTGTGTCCTTCTTTGCATACACACACGACAGAGAAACGAAACGTTGTTTTCTCAGCTCATATTTGTGAAAACACTCTCTCGTGCTGCTGAATAAATGATCACGCCCGAAGCCCCGAGCCGACTTTTTCCTTTTTAGAAAACACGTCACCCTGTATATACTACAACAAACCAGCGGAATTTTAATTTATCTCTGGAATTTCAGAAAGATGTATGGCCTCTAAAGTGCTACGAAAGAAATTGTCCACAGTAGGTAATCTTTTCCCTTCCAAGGAAATTGTTCGGTTATGGAACGTAACAAGCGAAATAGGAATTCGTGGCGAGAAAAGAAAAAAAATATTGGCAGTGTTTATTCATGATTTCGCCAAGGGGACAATAATTTACGAGCGGTTACACTTTCTCAAAAGTGAAAAACAACATTTGTGATAAATTGCAATTTTTCGCTTGAAGTCTTTGCCTTTTTCGCTTTTTTTAAAGAAAGGAAAATGAGGTTTTTGTTCTTCTCAGAATGGTAGAAACGTGTGTTGTGACTATTTGCTTAAAATAAAGATAATACTTCAAAAGTTATTGCTTTTGAAGCACAAGATTCGGCTTTCCGTGCTTATCATCGCTTTTCATATCATCATTCTCCATTCTGCATTTTCATTCGTTTTGGAGGAGGAAAGGGTTTTCGAACGATCACCAATTTCTTCCATTTTTTTTCGAATATTTTTTTTGTTATGGAATATTTTCATCGGACAAGCAATATTTAACATCGGATACTAAAAAAGAGATGGGGTTGTATTTTGGATTTGCAGTAAGTGACAGAAAAGTAATTTAAACAATCACCCAATAAATATTTTATTTATCGTCAAGTACTGAACGTATTTCTAACATAATTTATTGATGGATCATTATTCTCCGGCTTAAGATATTCTTTCATTGCCGACATTTATCATTATCAAGTGTGTATAAATAAAACTATGAATGCTGGTAAAGGACGGAATATATTTGTTTAGTAGAATTTGTTACTACCCTTAAGCAGAGAAAGAAAAGAAGTTTGTTTTCTTAAGATTACTCGTCATCGTTGATTATCAATAAATTTTATGAGCTTTTTCATTTTAAGCAATTACATTAAAAAAACTTGCTATACGTATAGATTTTGCACACAAATACACACACACACACACACACACACAAACACACACACACACACACACACACACACACACACACAAATACACACACACACACACACAAATACACACACACACACACACAACACACACACACACACACAAATACACACACACACACACACAAATACACACACACACACACAAAAATACACACACACACAAATACACACACACACACACAACACACACACAAATACACACACACAAACACACACACACACACACACACAAATACACACACACACACACACAAATACACACACACACACAAACACACACACACACACACACACACATACACACACACACACACAAACACACACACACACACACACAAACACACACACACACACACACGGAGTCCACGTTAAGCTTTATATACCAATCTAAATAGGATTAAGTGTGCCCGAAATAACACCAGGGGGAAAACAGACCAATCTTCATTGGCGCAACATGGTGGGCTAAGGCCGTCTGATTACTGGCAGATTTCGTAATAGAAGATAGTTTCCTTTTATGAGGCAAAGTTGTCCACACTACATTAAACAATCATATTAAACAGAGACCCACGGTTAAGGGGATACCGAACCACTACAAACATCTATAGCATCGCCTTGACTCGAACTCGAAACCTGTGGCACCGAGCACCAGAGTGCTAGTCAATTGCCATTAGGCCTTTTTTATGAAACTATTTACTCTATAGAAATTATTAACATCAAAAATAAAATTGTTAAGAAAATTTTAGTACAATAAAATAATAATTTTTTTAAAAGTAATATTCTTTTACCCTACACTACACAATTTTATTTCATGTGGAGTAATACATGGAAAGATGTGTTTATTACATAAACCATTCATTCTAATCGGGTTACTACAAGAAATTATATTTATAAGTACAAAGGATACACTAGAAGAATTCTTGGAAATAAATAATGTAATAAAGTTATATAAATGGATTAGGCATGTGATAAAAATTTTAAATGTAAGAATTGCCCCAAAGCAATATAGTATTTTATCACTCTAGCAATTTATATTTGTAGTTTATTTTCTTTTATTTTCTCGAAATTTCATCAAATTTCTCTAGACTACTTTTTTGATTTTTTTTATATGTCCTAGTACACATAAAATACAATAAAATTTCTTAACATTTTTATTCGGTGTTTCTAGAAATAGCTGGATTAAATTTCTATTTTTAAAGTTAATTAACTTTTTTTTTCCCAATACGAAATAATCTACTGTACACCAACAAGCAAGTCTTCCAATATTGTTCTAGACATCTAGTTGTTTGTTTTGTCCCAAATTTTATAGACATTGTATTTTTATTACAGAAGATATCAGCTCTAAATTAACTGACAACCGCATAATGAAACTTTTCCTTAATAAAGAAAAACCAGAAATAAATCTTTCTAGAAGATTCCATGATGAAGAAAACTGCTTCCGCATTTTCTTCGAAATGAAATATTTCATGAGTCGAGACCTGGCGTCACACCTTGCAGTTTCATTTACTTGGCGACACGCGAATTTCGATTCCCTCATCTTTCCCGCCAAAAAATAATACTTTTTGATTAACACAACCGTTGAGTTTACGTCAGGCGAATAATTATTTGTTTATCATAGCTGCCAGCTTTCCCTCTGTCCCTCTTTTCACACACACACACACACACGTTGTTAACTCAGATCATATTTGTGAAAATACTCTCTCATGCTGCTGAATAAATGATCACACCCGAAGCCCCGAGCCGTCTTTTTCCCTTTTTCGAAAACATACCACCGTGTGTACACACACAAGGCAGCGGAATTTTAATTTATCTCTGGAATTTCAGAAAGATGTATGGCCTCCAAAATGCCACGAAAGCAATTGTCGAGAATGGGTAACCTTTTACTTCCTACGGTATTGTTCGGTTATAGAACGTAACAAGCAAAATAGGAATTCGTGGCGCGAAAGGGGAAAAAATTGGCGGTGTGTATGCATGATTTCGCCAAGGGGACAATAATTTTTACGAGCGGTTACACTTTCTCAAAACTGGAAAACAACATTTGTGATAAAATGCAATTTTTCCCTTTTGAAGCCTTTGCCTTTTTCCGTTTTTTAAAAAAAATGAAAGTGAGGTATTGGTTTTTCTCGTAATGGTAGAAACGTGTGTTGTGACTATTTGCTTAAAATAAAGATAATACATCAAACGTTATTGCTTTTGAAGCACGAGATTCAGCTTTACGTGCTTATCATCGCTTTTCATATCATCATTCTCCATTCTGTACTTTTATTCGTTTTGGGGTGAAAGAGTTTTCGAACGATCACCAATTTCTGCTTTTTTTTCTTTCGAATTTCGAATAATATTTTTGTTCATGGAATAGTTTCGTCGGACAAGCGATATTTAATATGGGATACTAAAAAAGAGATGGGGATGTATTTTGGATTTGCTGTAAGTGACAGAAAAGTAATTTAAACAATCGCGCAATAAATATTTAAACTAAAACGTATAAACGTATAGTACTAAACGTATTTCATACATAATTTATTTATGGATCAATATTATACGGATTAAGATATTGTTTTATTGTCGACATTTGTCATTATCAAGTGTGTATTATAAAACTAAGAATAGTGGCAAAGGGCGGAATATTTATAGTAATATTTGTTAGTCTTCCGTAGAAAAAGTGGGGGAAAAAAACGTAACACATTCTAACAAATATTGTAACAATTGTAACTTGTTTTCATTTTAAGCAATTACATTCTAAAAACTTGTTTACATAATATATACATATATTTAGCATTCAAATTAGTGCATGTACATATTAAGTACAAGTTCAGTATATAAGTTATATATATAAATAAAATTTTCAATGGCATGCTGCAATAAGCAATAAAATAAAAAGAATGCAATTAATATAAAAACACCAGCAACGAAAACGAAGGAAATCACATAGTGACATGATTAGCCCATAGATGTATATTAGGGTCTAATGGTCGAGTGTCTAACTCTCAGTGACACAGGTTTCGGCTGCGACTCTTGGCGGTGTCAAGGATGTTTGAAGTGGTTCGTAATCCCCTTTAAACAGTAAACATTAACGGTTTAATGTGACTGTAGCGTAGAGCTGAAACCTGTAAAATGAATACAGCTCCTGTCTTGAAATGTGCTAGTAGGCAGATTGTATTTGCTCACCACTGTGCTGTTGCGCCAATGAAGAAGGTATATATATATATTAATTTAAGTAACATTTTCTGCATGTTGCTTAAAGGCTTTTGCAATGTTAATGTCTACGAATAAGAATGATTTATATTTGAAATAGTTTAATTCTGTGTTTTAATGTGTTTCTTTTCGAACTGACCACAATGAAAAAATATTTTGTGTATTTAAGGTCTGCTTAAAAATTAATTCGCATCTATTTTACCAAATTGAAATTGACTATTATAATTAATAAATCATTAAACTTTCTATTATAAAATTATCAATTTAGCAAAATCAGTCTGTATGACGGCAATTTAATTTCTTTAAAATTGAATCGATTACACAAACTTCATAGATTCTTGTGAATATCGGTAGCAAATATATGCATATTTTGTCAGTTGTAAAGTTTATTTTACAGTCCTATTATTTTAAATACAAATGTTTTTTATAAGAAACTCGATAGTTGAAATGATTTGGAACTAAATGAATTAAAACTAATTCAACAAGACAACATTTCTTTTTAGCAACAAAACTAATTGTATGAATTGCAAATCAAAAGATTACCCTTAGAAATGCTCTCAAATATCTTCGCATTTATTATTAAGGTTTATATTTAACTTAAATCACTGAGGTACAAAAGTCGGTGTCAACATTAATTCGCTGTATATTACAATCACCGTTTTCTCAAGACAGTTAATATGTTCCAGGTGTTACCAGGGTTCGCGAAAACAGTTCGTTTAACAAGACAGTCGTATTGTCGCCGGATTGGACCTTTTATTCGCCTATAAATACAAATTAATTCTGCCTCGTAACGTGCGTTTTCGGGGGGAGGCCTTTGTCGCAGTTAATGAGTCCCCGTAGACAAATGGAGAAACCTACAAGAGGCTTAATCAATTCCTACCCAGAAGACGCGCAACTCAACTCGAGCTGGGGCTCTTGCCTAGTAACAAACGAGCACGTTAGGAATTCGGCTTTGTATCTGCACCTCAGTTAATGGTCTTCGCTTTCGGTTGCAATGCGTGTAAAATCAACAATCTCACTTGAATTTTGTTGAACAATAGAATCGTTAAACGATTATTATTTATAGGATCAGTCGTAATCTTCAAAGTTGAAATTATTTTTTGCTTTGTTCATGTAAATGTGATGTAGAATGTACAAATTCTTACCATTAAATAAAAGCGAAGAATTAATTGAGCTGTTTTATAGAATTTAATTTCCAATACAATCTTTATGCAATAGTAGTTCGATAATAATAATTTATAGGACACTCATCACTCGTAATCTTCAAACTTGAAATTATTTTCTTCTTTGTATGGAATGGTAGTTCATGGTATTTATATTAGTCCATCAATAACGATGTTTATGTATCAGTCCATCAATAATGATAAGCTATATATCAGTCCATCTATAATGATAAGCTATATATCAGTCAATCAATAATAAGCTATATATCAGTCCATCAATAATGATAAGCTATGTATCAGTTCATCAATAATGATAAGCTATGTATCAGTCCATCAATAATGATAAGCTATGTATCAGTCCATCAATAATGATAAGCTATGTATCAGTCCATCAATAATGATAAGCTATGTATCAGTCCATCAATAATGATAAGCTATGTATCAGTCCATCAATAATGATAAGCTATGTATCAGTCCATCAATAATGATAAGCTATGTATCAGTCCATCAATAATGATAAGCTATGTATCAGTCCATCAATAATGATAAGCTATGTATCAGTCCATCAATAATGATAAGCTATGTATCAGTCCATCAATAATGATAAGCTATGTATCAGTCCATCAATAATGATAAGCTATGTATCAGTCCATCAATAATGATAAGCTATGTATCAGTCCATCAATAATGATAAGCTATGTATCAGTCCATCAATAATGATAAGCTATGTATCAGTCCATCAATAATGATAAGCTATGTATCAGTCCATCAATAATGATAAGCTATGTATCAGTCCATCAATAATGATAATGTATCAGTCCATCAATAATGATAAGCTATGTATCAGTCCATCAATAATGATAAGCTATGTATCAGTCCATCAATAATGATAAGCTATGTATCAGTCCATCAATAATGATAAGCTATGTATCAGTCCATCAATAATGATAAGCTATGTATCAGTCCATCAATAATGATAAGCTATGTATCAGTCCATCAATAATGATAAGCTATGTATCAGTCCATCAATAATGATAAGCTATGTATCAGTCCATCAATAATGATAAGCTATGTATCAGTCCATCTATAATGATAAGCTATGTATCAGTCCATCTATAATGATAAGCTATGTATCAGTCCATCAATAATAATAAATGCAAATACGTATTATTTCCTGAATAATAAATGCAAATATGTATTAATTCGATAATAATAAATGCAAATATGTATTAATTCGATGATAATAGTGAATATATATACGATAATTTATTACTCATAATACTTTATATAAATTTTAAGTAAAAAATAAAATATACATGGTAAAATAATATCTTAAATATCTTCAATTGATTCTCATAGTATACACCAATCCAATTCAAAAATAATTTAGCCGTTCATTTTACCTTATCAAAAACCTCTTAAAAATCTTTAGGCAAGTAGCAGTTCTTTTTTATCTTTAATCTTAGAAAAAATGTTTACTAAATGTTTACTCTTTTCTGTGTCAACAGCTGAAGGATTCTGTGTCGAAGGCCAACTTTTACTTCCCAAATAACCCGCAGCGCTGACATGGAGTAAAGTTTTATCTTTTCTAAAACAGGCACCG
Source organism: Caerostris darwini (assembly GCA_021605075.1). Classification (NCBI taxonomy): domain Eukaryota; kingdom Metazoa; phylum Arthropoda; class Arachnida; order Araneae; family Araneidae; genus Caerostris; species Caerostris darwini. Next base: position 538,797 of record BPLQ01015437.1, read on the forward strand.
GGCATATTGATTTTTTTTTTTGTGTGTGTGTTTTACCTTCTTGGAGAATTTCGGGCGCGTAATTTTGAAAAGATTACCCTTCTCCTGATATTCTTAAAAACAAGATCCTTTAATCACTTGGGGCGCCCAGACTTGGGATGCTTTGGAATTCTTAACGTAGGCGGGAAATTTTTAGTAGGCGTGTTTTATGTTGGTACGCGATGTTGCCAATCAAGAGGATAAAAATGTGCAAAATGTGAATGATTTAAATAAATGCATATTCGTCTTAGTTACAGATTCTATCAGAAACTTCAGTTTATTTTAATACGTGAACGGAATTTAATAATAAAAAGATACATTTCGTACTTTCAAGAATGTTAATTTAGCATTCTAGTTATCATTGAAGTATCTTTTGAGTCAAATCTAATTTTTTTTTAATGAAACAAGAAAAACATTAATGAATGAATGATTTTTAGGAAATATATAATTGTTAATTAAAAAAAAATAAAGAATTAAAAATGAAATAATTTGTTATATATTATAATTCAGTTTGATAAGGTGGAATACAGTTAATTAAAATGTGAAATTTTGAGATTCAAATTTTAATTATATACTACATTTAACTTTATCCCATTCCGTTTTTTTTAATAAAAATGAATATAATGGGATAAAACATAGAAGTAATTAAAAACAGATGTAATACATTTATTCATTAAATGACGTTTCATAAAACAACAACATTATGTTTATATCAATTTTTTCTTCACTAGCGTGCGGCCGGATCGCCAATTAGTTAGCCAATTAGTTAGGATGGCCAAGTTCTGACCTTTCAGGTTCGAATCTTGGAGGTGAGATGGATCTTTGTTAGTGGTTCAAAATCCACGTTAAACTGTAGGTCCCGGTCTAATTAGTTCAAAGTGGGCATAAACATTACCGTAGAGCGGCACACCAAACCAATCTTCAATGATTGATTTTGATTTGATGACGTTATTTTTTATTATCTTGAAGGACAACTTTTAACGTGGTATTGTCCTATACAGGGAAACAACAACAATAATATAAGCATTACTATTAATTCTTCTTCATTGGCGCAGCAGCCCTCATGTAGGGCCAAACCTCTCTGCCTACTTTCATATTTCAGGACACGAGATGGTTTGTTTTGCAGAGTAGGGTTGTCAAACCTACGAGCAACAGTCATATTAGACAGGGACCTTCAGTTTAAATTGCATTTCAAACCACTAAAAACATCTATGGCACCTCCTTGACTCGAACCCGAAACCTATAGCACCGAGCGGCAGAGTTTCAGTTACTCGGCCATCAGGCCTTTTCATATCAATTTATATAACAATTTATAGTTTATTTTACTCAAAGTTGTGATAATTATCTTTTAAACGCCTCAAACATTTTCTATTATTGTTATGAAATGATTTACTTTTTATTTTTAATGTTAATGAATTCTGTAGTTTTGAAAAAATTCTAGAAAAATAAAGTAATACATTTTTAAAAAGTAATTTTCTTTAACTTTAAACTGCACAATTTTATTTCAAAAGGATTGAAAGATAGAAAGATGTGTTAATTACATAATAGATTCATTCTACACTCATGTCCATAAATTAAGGATAATGAAGTTCAGGCAAAGAAAGAGACAGAAGCAAAACAAATTTGACTTATTTGTAAAGTCTATTTATTAAACAAAAGGTAAAGAGCAAAAAAGATGCTATATGTTTGACATAATTAATAAAAATTGCGATTTTTACTCCCTGGAGCAAATTTCAAAAAAGAAACTATTTAGAAAAAACAGTATAACATGGTTAGTATGATGGTTAATATGGAGTATGTCTCCCGGACGATGCAATACAGGCCTTACAACGCCTAGGCATGCTGAGTATCAAAGTATCAATCTCATCTTGGGGAATATTACACCACTCATCAAGCAATGCCCTCCGAAGTTCCGGTTGACAGGTGGGAGGGGGTTGACGGGCTGCAATTCGTCGGCCAAGCATATCCCACACATGCTCTATTGGATTCAAGTCCGGTGAGTATGCTGGCCAATCCATACGGGTGATATCCTCCAATTGAAGGCATTCGTCTACAATGTTTGCACGGTGAGGAAGGGCGTTGTCATACATAAACAGAAATTCAGCACCCATGGCCCCCGAAACAAACGTACATGTTGTTCCAGAATGGCATCCCGATAGATGTGGCCTGTCATCATTACACTCTAAACATGTAGGTCACTTCTGGAACCAAGAATAATTCCTCCCCAAACGAGCCATCCTGCACCACCGTAACGGTGTCGTTCAATGGTGTTCTCTTGGTGGTAACGGGTACCTGGCGCACACCATATGAAAGTCCGGCGAGAATCAGACTGCAAACTAAACCTGGACTCGTCAGAAAACATTACACAAGACCACTGTTGCGGTGTCCACAATGCATGCTCTCTACTCCAGGTTAATCGCAGACGGCAGTGAGTTGCGGTAAGTGGAACCCATCTGACAGACCTATGAGCATATAGACCAATGTGCCCTAAGCGGCTGTACACGGTCTGCCTTGAAACTGTCGTACCGGTAGCTGAAGAGAGTTGACGAGACAGGTCTGATGCTGTGCTCCGTCTGTTTCTTTTGGCAGTAACTGCTAAATAACATTCGGCGTTGTAACTCGGGAGGCGACCTGTGCTGTAACATCTACTCACATTACCATCATCTTGGAATCGTTGCCAAAGCCTGGAGATGACACGCTGGGCGATTCCAAGTTCCTCGGATACTTCCAGCTGGGTACGTCCACATTCCGGTCGTCCGATAATTTTACCACGTAAAAAATCATCCAAATGCTTCCTTTGTGCTGTAACTATGCGGTTATTGCACTGAAAGGCTTTTAAAGCGCTTGTGAACAATTTTACTTCTTTGCCACCTTTCCTTATATACCCCTCTCTTACACTCTCGTCATTGTGACGTACTATCCGCGCCATCTGGTGGTTTCCTGTAATTTGCATATTCTTCTTCAAAATGTGTGTGATAATTCTACAGGTGAAATTTTTATTTTAGATTTCAATTTCTGTGTGATTCTGAATTATCCTTAATTTATGGACATGAGTGTATAAAATTTATATTATTAAGAATGAAAGGATGTGCAAGAAGAATTCTTGAAATAAATAATAATAAAGTTATATAAATGTATTAGGAATGTGATAAAAAATTTAAATATAAAAATTGCCCCAAAGCAATATAGTATTTTATCACACTAGTAATTTATATTTGTAGTTAATTTTATATCATTTTCTGGAAATTTCATCAAATTTATCTCGATTGCTATTTGTTCTTTTCATATGTGCTATTACAAATAAAATACAATAAATGTTCGTAATATGTTTATTCGGTGTTTCTAGAAATAGCTGGATTCTATTTCTATTTTTAAAATTTATTAACTATTTTTTCCCAAACGAAGTACTCCACTCTACACCAATAAGAAAGTATTCCAATATTGTTCTAGACATCGTTCACAATTTTATAGACATAGGATTTGTATTACAGAAGATATCAGCTCTAAAGGCAAAATTTAGAACAAGACAACATTCTGCATTTCCCACTTCGTTCGAACGTAAAATCTTCCACTCACCCCCGCATTGTCCCTTCTTGAACGTAGTATCGAAATTAAACTTCTTCCAACAGACAACCAGCATAATGAAAATTTTCATTAATGAAAAAACAAAACACAACAAAAAGAAAAACAAGAAATAAATCTTTCTAGAAGATTCCATGATGAGGATTTCTACCTTTTCTGTGAAATGAAATAGTTCTCGAGTCAAGACATGGCATCATCTCTTGCTGTTTCATTTACTTGGCGACACGCGAATTTCGAATTCATTCATATTTTCTGCCAAAAAATAACACACACACACATGAGAGCGACGAAACGTTGTTTATTCAGCTCATATTTGTGAAAACAGTGTCTCATGCTGCTGAATAAATGATCGCGCCCGAAGCCCCGAGCCGTCTTTTTCCTTTTTCAAAAACGCACCACCGTGTATATACAACAACAAGGCAGCGGAATTTTAATTTATCTCTGGAATTTCTGAAAGATGTATGATCCCTATGTGCTACGAAAGAAATTGTAGTGAGTGGGTAACCTTTTCCTTTCCACGGAATTGTTCGGTTGTAGTAGAACTTAACAAGCGAATTAGGAATTCGTGGCGGGAAAAGAAAAAAAATTGGCGTTGTGTATTCATGATTTCGCCAAGGGGACAATAATTTACGAGCGGTTACACTTTCTCAAAAATGGAAAACAGCATTTGTGATAAATTGCAATTTTTCCCTTTTGAAGTCTTTGCCTTTCTCCCTTTATTTAAAAAAAAGGAAAGTGAGGTATTGGTTCCTCTCAGAATGGTAGAAACGTGTGTTGTGACTATTTGCTTAAAATAAAGATAATACTTCAAAAGTTATTGTTTTTGAAGCACGAGATTCGGCTTTACGTGCTTATCATCGCTTTTCATATCATCATTCTCCATTCTGCATTTTTATTCGGTTTGGGGGAAAAAGGTTTCGAACGATCACCAATTTCTTCTATTTTTTCGAATTCCGAATAATATACTTTTTTCATGGAATATTTTCATCGGACGAGCAATATTTAATACGGGATACTAAAAAAAGTGATGGGGTTGCATTCTGGATTTTCTGTAAGTGACAGAAACGTAATTTAAACAATCATGCAATAAATATTTTATGGATTCTCAAGTACTAAACATATTTCATACGTAATTTAGTTACACATCAATATTCTACGGATTAAGATATTCTTTTATTGTCGACATTTATCATTATCAAGTGTGTATAAATGAAACGAATTGTGGAAAAGGGCGTAAATATTTATAGTTGTATTTGTTACTACTCTTCAGCAGATAAAGAAAAAAGATTTTCTTAAAATTTATTAATCTTTAATTTTTTTTGTATCAAATTTTATGAACATTTTCATTCTAAGAAATTACATTCCAAAAACTTGTGATTCATATATATTATGCATATAGACACACGCACACACACACGAAAAAGACTACCGCTCTGGAGTTTGGTGCCACAGGTTTTGGGCTCGGTCCCGGCGGTGCCATGGATGTTTGTAGTAGTTTGAAATCCATTTCAAACAGTAGATCTCAGTCTAATATGACTATTAGTACTACGCCACACCACATCACTCTGCCTCTAGCTGAGTTGCTCCTATTCAATTCGGTAATGTTGTGGGTGAGAAGTATGACTAAGCTCTGTGACACTCTACAGTCACATGTGACTGGCACCTAAGTTTAAAGGGGATTCTGTGGAACATGAACCATGGGCCCATTGCGCCAATGAAGATGTATTTAATTTAAATAACATTTTCTGTGTGTTGCTTAAAGTGTTTTTCTAATGTTAATTTCCACGAATAATTATATAATTGATCTTTGCAGTATTTTAAAGTTGTGTTTTAGTGTGATTTGTTTACGAATAGTTCACAATAAAAAAATTCAGTGTCCTTAAGATGTATTTAATTTAAATTTAATTTGCTTCTATTTTACTAAATTAGAACTGATTATTGTATTTAATAAGCCATTAATTTTCTATTACAAAATATTAATAATTTAGTAAAAGCAGTCTGTTTATATGATGAAAATTTAATTTCATTAAAACTGATTTTCAACTTGATTATAACAACAACAACAACAACCTTGTAGATTCTTGAGTTTATCGATAGCAAATATATACATATTTTATCAATTGTAAAGTTTATTTTACACTCCTATTATTTTAAATGCATATGTTTTTGTAAGAAACTTGATAACTGAAAGGATTTGACATGAAAAAATTAATTCAAGACATCAATTTTTTTACCAACAAAATTAATTGTATGTATTCCAAAATCAAAAGATTACCCTTACAAATATTACGAAATATCTTCGCATTTATTATTAAGCCTTATATTTAAGTAAATCACTGAGGTACAAAAGCCTGTGTCAACATTAATTCGCCGTATATTGCAATCACCGTTTTCTCGGGACAGTTAATATGTTCCAGTGTCACCAGGGTTCGGGAAAACAGTTCGTTAAACAAGACAGTCGTATTGTCGCCGGATTGGACCTTTTATTCGCCTATAAATACAAATTAATTCTGCCTCGTAACGTGCGTTTTCGGAGGGAGGCCTTTGTCGCACTTAATGAGTCCCCGTAGACAAATGGAGAAACCTACAAGAGGCTTAATCGATTCCTACCCAGAAGACGTGCAACTCAACCCGAGGTGGGGTTCTTGCCCAGTAACAAACGAGCACCCTAGGAATTCGGCTTTGTATCTGCCCCCCCCAGTTAACGATCTTCGGTTTCAGTTGCGATGCGTGTAAAATCAACAATATCAATTGAATTTTGTTGACCGATAGAATCGTTAAAGGATCATTATTTACAGGACACCGATCAGTCGTCATCTTCACATTTGAAAGTAATTTTCTTCTTTGTATTGAATGGTAGTTTATGTAAATGTGATGTATAATGTACAAATTGTAAATATTAAATAGAAACGAGGAAAAATTGAGAGATTTTACTGAAATTAATTTCTAATGCAATTCTTATGCAATTGTAGTTCGATAATTATTATTCATAGGACGGTCGGACGGATGAGTCGTATTCTTAAAATGTATAACTATTTTCCAATTTGTATTGAATGGTAGTTCATGTACATGTGATGTAGAAGGAATAAATTGTTAATTTTTGCTCGTTTCTATTTAAGATTAAACTGTTTTACAGAAATTAATTTTTAATGCAACCGTTATGCAATTGTATTTATAGAACACTGATCACTCATAATCTTCAAATTTGAAGTACTTTTCTCATTGCATTGAATGGTAGTTCATGCAAATGTGATGTAGAATGTACAAATGGTTATTATTAAATAAAAGTGGTGATTAAATCGAGCTGTTTTATAGAAATTAATTTGTAGCGCAATCCTTATGCAATTGTAGTTCGATGATAATTATATATAGGACACTGATCAGTTTTAATCTTCAAATTAGAGATTATTTTTCTCCTTGTGTCAAGGCGGCCTCATGGTCAACTGGCTAGCGCTGTTGCCTTTGGTACCATAGGCTTCAGATTCGTATCCTTGTGGTAGCATGGATGTTTGTTAGTGGTTCGGGATCCATGTTTAACTGTAGGTCCCGTCTGTTTAGCCTAAAGTGTGCACAATATGACTGTAGAGCGACAAACCAAACCAAATCTTTTTATTAAATGGTAGTTTATTTAAATGGGATGTAGAATGTACAAATTGTTAATATTAAATAGAAAAGAGAAAAAAATGAGCGATTTTACATAAATTAATTTCTACCGTAATTGTTATGCATTTGCAGTGTTATAATAATTATTTATAGGACACTGATCAGTCATAATCTTCAAATTTAAAATCATATGTCTCTTTGTATTGAATGGTAGTTCCTGTAAATGTGATGTAGAATGTACAAATTCTTAATATTAAATAGAAGAGAGGGAAAATTGAACGGTTTTAAATAAACTCATGTTTGTGAAAATTGCAACACCATGAAGGAATCGTCATAATTGAATGAAATTTAATGCACAGTTGAGTGGTAGTGGTACAAATAAAGGATTAAATGTTCAAAGCAAACAAACAATAACAAGAGATCGGAATCAGTATTTTGTGTAGCCACCACGCGCCGCAATAAGTGCTGCTACACGACGTGGCATGGAGTCAAGCAAATTTTGAATGTCTGCCTGAGGAAGAGCATTCCATATTGTTTGTATGCGCACCCAAAGTTCGTCTGCAGAAGCAACAGGACGAGGATCACGAGCGAGACGCCGACCATCGAAATTCCACACATGTTCAATCGGCGACATATCCGGGGAATACGCAGGCCAAGGAAGAAGCTGTACCTGCCGCGTTGCAAAGAAGGATTGAACAGTCCTAGCGATATGAGGGCGGGCATTGTCCTGTTGAAATACAGCGCCTGGCAAGCTTTGAAGGAAGGGAACAGCTTGGGGCTGTAGAACTTCCCTGATGTACCAGTTGCTGTTCAGATTGCAAACAATTCTTAGCAATTGAGATCGTCCATGATATGCTATGGCACCCCAGACCATAACTCCGGGTGTTCGTCCACTGTGGCGTTCGATAATGCACTCTGGAAGGTGGCGTTCACCGGCATAGCGTCTGACACGAATGCGGCCATCATGGTACCACAAATTAAAGCGGGATTCGTCAGAAAACACGACATGCTGCCAATCAGCACGCCAGTCTCTATGCCGAGCGGCCCATTGTAGCCGCAGGCGGTGATGGTTTAGCGTGAGAGGGATCCTGTATAAAGGAGTCCTTGCGTGCAGTCCACGCTGCAGCAGACGTCTATGAATTGATGAAGCACACAATGAAACACCTGTAGCTATTGACCTTTGTGCTGCCAATTGTCTAGAGGAAGCTGTATGGTCCGTCAGCGCCATGCGGACTAGGTGTCTATCATCGCGAGCTGACGTCACATTTCGGGGTCCACTCCCGAATTTCTGAGTTGTCTGACACTCGACCGTCCACTGCTTCCAAAGACGCATCACTGTGCTGCTATTACGCTTCACACGAGCGGCTACTGCATGATAAGACAATCCAGCTTCACGAAGGCCGATGATTCTCCCCGTTGAAACTCTGTATCTTGTTCAAATCTCGCTCTCTTTCGTCGAAGAGGCATAAGTAACGATTGAGCTATTGTTTACCACTAGCAGATAACCACCGATAACCATACTCGCCTCGCTACAGCCGTCTATTTATTCAGATCCATCCGTCGTTGAGAGGGCGCTGCTCAGCATACGCATGCGCTACGGATTTGAAATTCTAATTATTTGCATATCATACGCTAATTTGCATTTCCTGAAAGTTTCATCTCACTCGCATAAGTCCTTCAAGGTGTTGCAATTTTCACAAACATGAGTTTAAATAAAAAAAAATTAATTTCTATCGCAATCGTAATGCAATAGTAGAGTTGTATTTTTATAAGTGAACAATGTAAAAAATATTAAAGACTGATTTAAAATTGTTTTATTTAATTTGAATTATCAAAAATGTATCATTTGAATGTAAATACGATTAGTTATTACTCATAACACATAGATGTCAAAATAATATCTTTACTATCCTCAGTTGATTCTCATACTATAAATCAATCCAATTCAAAAATAATTTAGCAATTCATTTCAGCTTAACATCAAAAACCTCTTAAAAATCTTTAGGGAAGTAGCAGTTTTTTTCTTCTTTAATGTTAGAAAAAATGTTTACTAAATTTTTACTCTTTTCTGTGTCAACAGCTGAAGGATTCTGTGTCGAAGGCCAACTTTTAGTTCCCAAATAACCCGCAGCGCTGAAATGGAGTGAAGTTTTTTTTTTTCTTAAACAGGCACCGGGCACATTGATTTTTTTTTTTTTGGTGCGTGTGTGTTTTACCTTCTGGGAGAATTTCGGGCACGTAATTTTGAAAAGATTACCCTTCTCCTGATATTCATAAAAACAAGATCCTTTAATCACTTGGGGCGCTCAGACTTGGGATGTTTTGGAATTCTTAACGAAGGCGCAAAATTTTTAGTAGGCGTGTTTTATGTTGGTACGCGATGTTGCCAATCAAGAGGATAAAAATGTGTAAAATGTGAATGATTTAAATAAATACATATTCGCCTTATAGATATCTTAAACTTCAGTTTATTTTAATACGTGAACGATATTTAATATTAAAAAAAAGATACATTTCGTATTTTCAAGAATGTTAATTTAGAATTCTGGGTATCGTTGAAATATTTTTTGAGTTAAATCTAATTCTTTTTTCATGAAATAAACCAAAAAAACTTTAATCAATGAAGGATTTATGATAAATATATAATGATTAATTGATTTCACTTTCAATTCTTTATTTTAAAATTAATGCTGTGTATTATAATTAAATTATAAGGTGGAATGTAGTTAATTAAAACCTAATTTTTGAGATTCAAATTTTAATTATATACTAGGGCAATACTTAATAAAAATAAACAGAATGGGATAAAGCATATAAGTCATGTAATTAAAACAGATATATATTTATTCATTAGATGACAGTTTCACAAAAAAATTATCAATTTCTTCTTCATTAGCGTGTGGCCTGATGGCCAATTGAATAACCTTCTGTCCTTTGGTATCACATGTTTTAGGTTCGAATCCTAGCGCTGGCATAGATGTTTGCTAGTAGTTCGGAGTCCACGTTAAACTTTAGGTCCCGGTCTAATTAGGCTGAACTTTGCACAAAATGACATCAGAGCAACAACCAATCTTCATTGGTGCAACAGCCTGTCTATTGACAGATTTCGAGACAAGAGATTGTTTCTTTTTACGGGGTAAGGCTATCCACCATACTCCCAACAATCATATTGGACTGGATCCTACGGTTTAAAGTGGATTACGAAAACTAAAAATATTTGTGACACTACCAGGACTCGAATCCGTAACTGCTGGCAGTAGCAACAGAGAACTTGTCGCTCAGCCTTCAGGCCACTTTACATCCATTTATATGATTAAATGTTGTGATAATTATCTTTAAAACACCCAAACGTTTTCTATTAATGTCATGAAACGATATACTCTTTATTTCTATAGAATTTATTAGCATTAAAAATAATCTTCTAATAAAGTTTTGAAGAAGGTTCTAGTACAATAAACTAATAATTTTTTAAAAAATTATTATTCTTTCACTTTAAACTACACAATTTTATTTAAGAAGATTCAAATATGGAGAGATGTGTTTATTACATAAAATATTCATTTTAATCAGATTACTATAAGAACTTATACCATGAAGAATAAATGGATATGATAGAAAAATTCTTGAAATAAATAATCTAATAAAGTTATATATAAATGGACCAGGAATGTGCTGGAAGTTGTAAATGTAAAAAACTGCCCCAAAGCAATATAGGATTTTATCACTCTAGCAATTTAGATCTGTAGTTTATTTTATTTTCTCAAAATTTAATCTAATTTCGCTTTACTACTTTTTGTTTTTTTCATAATGTCCTAGTACAAATAAAATACAATAAAATTTCTTTACAATTTTTATTCAGTGGTTCTAGAAATAGAATCCAATTATTAATTTTTTTTCACTAAAGAAACTCTACTCTACGACAACTAGAAATTCATCCAATATTGTTCTAGACATCGAGTTGTTTATGTTGTTCAAAATTTTATAGACATTGTATTTGTATTACAGAAGATATAAGCACTGATGTATAATTTAGAACAACAGACAACATTTTCTATTTCTTACTTTGTGAGAACATAAAATCCTCCACTCGCATTGTCCTGTTTTGAACGGAGTATCGAAATTAAACTTCTTTCAGCAGACAACCAGCATAATGAAAGTTTTCCTTAATGAAAAAAAGAAAAAGGAAAACGAGAAATAAATCTTTCTAGAAGAAAACTGCTTCTGCATTTTATTCGAAATGAAATATTTCTTGAGTCTGGCCCTGACATCATAATCTCCTGCAGTTTCATTTACTTGGCGACACGCGAATTTTGATTCCCTCATCTTTGCCGCCAAAAAATAATACTTTTTGATTAACACAACTATTAAGTTTTCGTCAGACGAATAATTATTTGTTTAACATAGCTGGCAGCTTTCCCTCTGTCCCTCTTTGCACACACACACGAGAGAGAGAGAGACGAAACATTGTTTACTCAGCTCATATTTGTGAAAACACTCTCATGCTGCAGTATAAATGATCAAGCCGAAGACCCGAGCCGTCTTTTTTCCTTTTTCGAAAACACACCACCGTGTATATACATATAACAAGGCAGCGGAATTTTAATTTATCTCTGGAATTTCAGAAAGATGTATAACCTCTAAAGTGCTGCGAAAGAAATTTATCTAGAGTGAGTAACCTATTCCTTCCTACGGCATTGTTCGGTTATAGTAGAACGTAACAAGCGAAATAGGAATTCGTGGCGCGAAAAAGAAGAAAAAATTGGCGGTGTTTATTCATGATTTCGCCAAGGGGACAATAATTTACGAGCGGTTACACTTTCTCAAAACTGGAAAACAACATTTGTGATAAATTGCAATTTTTCTCTTGAAGCCTTTTTCCCTTTTCTAAAAAAGGAAAGTGAGGTATTGGTTCCTCTCAGAATGGTAGAAACGTGTGTTGTGACTATTTGCTTAAAATAAAGATAATACTTCAAAAGTGATTGCGTTTGAAGCACGAGTTTCGGATTTACGTGCTTATCATCGCTTTTCATATCATCATTCTCCCTTCTGCATTTTTATTCGTTTTGGGGGAAAAGTTTTCAAACGATCACCAATCTCTTATATTTTACCGAATTTCGAATAATTTTTCATCGGACAAGCAATATTTCATATGGGATACTAAAAAAGAGATGAAGTTGTATTTTTACTTTGCCATAAGTGACAGAAACGTAATTTAAACAATCACACAATAAATATTTTATACATTCTCAAATACTAAACATATTTCATACGTAATTTATTTATGGATCAATATTGTACTGATTAAGATATTGTTTTATTGTCGACATTTATCGTTAACAAGTGTGCATAATAAAACTAAGAATAATGGTAGAGAGTGGAATATTTATAGAAGTATTTGTTACAAATAAATACGTTTTTATATTAATAAAGGAGAATTTAAAGCTCAATAACATTTTTATGTCTGTACATTTGTTTTTATTTTCATTTAGAAGTTGGTTTTAATTATTTCTTATTTGAATTTTTATGCATTTTGTGTTTCTTCAAAACATCATAATACCCATATATTTTTATTTAAATGCTTTGAAACTTCATGTAAAAGTTTTCTTTAAATGTATGAAAGGAATAGAACATAGAAATTAACCTAAATTCATAAATTATTTTTATTTCAGTTTTTAAACTAAGAATTTTTGTAAATAATATTAAAGAAATATGATGAATTTTAAGCATTTTTTGAAAAGTGTCAAAATGAAGTAAACTCTGCAATTATTTGATATATTGATAACATTAAAATTTTATAAAAGGTATTATAATAGTTGCAAGTTGAAAATCAAGGACATTTTTTTTTAAAAAACTTTTGTTATTAGAAAAACAAAGAATTTAAGTGATTTGAATATTGTCGAAGAAAAATTGATAAATGGTACTTTAAAATTGGAAGTTATTTAAAGAAAGCAAAACAAATAAATAAGTTTTTATATTAATAAAGGAGAATTTAAAGCTCAATAACATTTTTATGTCTGTACATTTGTTTTTATTTACATTTAGAAGTTGGTTTTAATTATTTCTTATTTGAATTTTTATGCATTTTTGTGTTCCTTCAAAACATCATAATACCCATATATTTTTATTTAAATGCTTTGAAACTTCATGTAAAAGTTTTCTTTAAATGTATGAAAGGAATAGAACATGGAAATTAACCTAAATTCATAAATTATTTTTATTTCAGTTTTTAAACTAAGAATTTTTGTAAATATGTAAAAAAAAAGTTTGTGTCGACAAACTTTAAGCATACAAAAATGTATAAATAATTAAGATATAAATTTGAAAACAGTATATTACCTACATAAGGATATTCCCAGCATAAAAATATTTGCAAAGGAAAAAATTATTCATGTTTTATTTATTTTTGAATTATCAAGTTTTGCAACAATATCACATTTTTGCAATGTTTATCGATAATTTAAAGAATAAATTGTATAAAAAATAGTTAAAGTTGATATTTTTATGTGAAATTTAAAGGTTTTGAATGTATTTAATCAAAACACTTGAAAAAGGGCTAAATATTTTAAATCCAGGTCATTTAGTATTAAAAAGCCTTTGCTAGTAGGAGGAAGTTGTAAAAAAAAATTTTTGTCGAGCAAATTTTAACTTTTTCAAAACAAAGCTCAGAAAATAATTAGAGCTTTAAGGAAAAATAAAACTATATTTTTTAATAAATAAGACTATGAACTTGATAATTCAATGGCATTTTAATATATTTACAACATTTTTAAAAGTAATATCTCCAATTAAAAGTTGTTTTAGCTTTTCTCAGAATGAATTTTTATGCTTTTTGTTTTCATGTGAAGCACCATAACACAAGTAATTTTGATCCAAATGTTACAAAACTTTGTATTTATGTTTTTCATAAATGTTTACAGGTAATAAAACTCTGAAATGATTATAGCTACATAAATATTTTTTATTTTAATTTTTAAGCTTGGAATTACATGCAAATTTTGAAAGAATTTTGTGTCGACAGCATTTAAACTAGCCCAAAATAATAAAGATATAAATTTACCAGAGATCAATTCCCTGTAATATGTTAGTACAAACAAATACAAACTTAGAAATTTAAAAAATATTGATTTGATTTTGACTTATCATGTTTTGTAACAGTATCAAGTTTTGGCCATTTTTACCCTTATTTTAGCTTATAACAATAAAATAATAATAATAATAATGAAATTTCATTATGTGAAATCATTAGTTTTTAGATACATTCAATCCAAAAATGTGTACAAAGATAAAAAATTTCAAAAAAATTCATTCGAACGTGTTCGTGTACCTTAAACAATCGTTTACATTTTATTGTGAATTTTTTTTAAGTCATTTATTATTATATCTCGATTTTATTTTAATTGTATTGTATTTTTTCAATTATCATTTTCAGTAAAATGCCACCAAAAAATCTAACCTCAACAATACCCGTAGGCGTGAGGTACGACGTAGACGTGCTGAGAGGGCCCTCATGTCAACAAATCAAACCACGACAGCAAACAATAACAATAACAATACCAATTATAGTATCTAATAATTTAACGAAATACAAGAAAGCCGCAGCAACGCGTGGCCGGGTCTTCTAGTACATATATAAATGTTATATACTAAACTAGTACCAAATATATACAACTAACGTGTCTACTACAAATACAAAACTAACTTGAAAACTAAATATATACAAAAACCTTATATATTAGGGCCTGATAGCACCTCTCTGGGGCTCGGTGCCAGAGGTTTCGGGCTCAGCTCCCGGTGGTGCAATGGATGCTTGTAGTGATTCAGGATCCTCTTTAAACAGTAGGTACAGGTCTAATATGATTGTTTGGCTCGAAGTCTCCCAGTAAGCAGATGGTCTTGGTCCAAAATGGGGCTGTTGCGCCAATGCAGATTATATAAAGGCCTGATGGCTAGCGTTCTGACGCTCGGTACCACAGGTTTCGGGTTCGAGTCCTGGCGGTGCCATGGATGTTTGTAGTGGTTCGGGATCCACTTTAAATCGTAGGCCCCCCTCTAATATGAGACGGGGACCTACGACCGTAGAATATTGCGGGTTTAGTGTTACTTGCGTCCATAGCATATCTTCAAGCTACACGTGTTCCCTTGATAGTGCTATATGAGTAATCGCGGTGCAGCCCTTTTTTTATTGTATAAAGCTAAGTCTCTGTATTGCCATCTGCATTAGAATATATATATATTTAAGTAACATATATATTTAACTCTGCATGTTGCTTAATGGTGTTTCCATTGTTAATTTCTGCGAAAAAGAATATAATTGATCTTTGCAATACTTTAAAGTTGTGTTTTAGTAAAATCTCTTTCCGTATAGTTCACAATAAAAAAAAGATTCTATGTATTTAAAATCGACATAATTTAAATTAAATTTGCATCTATTTTACCAAATTAAAAATTAACTATTGTAATAAACAGACTATTAAACTTTCTATTATAAAATTAACAATTTAGCAAAAGCGGTCTGTTTTGAATGATGAAAATTTAAATTCATTAAAACTGATTGTCAACCACATTATAATGACAACCTTGAGAATATCAATAATAAATGTATGTATATTTTATCAATTGTAATGTTTACTTTACACTTCCATTATTTTAAATGTAAATGTTTTTATAAGAAAATTGATAGTTATATTGATTTTAATTCATTTAGTTCCAACTCATTTCAACAAGACAACAATTTTTTTTATCAACAAAATTAATTGTATGAATTGCAAATCAAACGATTACCCTTATGAATGTTCTGAAATATCTTCGCATTTATTATTAAGCTTTATATTTAACTTAAATCACTGAAGTACAAAAGTCTACATCAACATTAATTCGCCGTATATTGCAATCACCGTTTTCTCAAGACAGTTAATATGTGTCCAGGTGTTACCAGGGCTCGCGGAAACAGTTCGTTAAACATGACAGTCGTATTGTCACAGGATTGGCCCTTTTATTCGCCTATAAATACGAATTAATTCTGCCTCGTAACGTGCGTTTTCAGGGGCAGGCCTTTGTCGCAGTTAATGAGTCCCCGTAGACAAATGGAGAAACCTAGACAAGAGGCTTAATCAATTCTTACCCAGAAGACGTGCAACTCAACTCGAGCTGGGGCTCTTGCCCAGTAACAAACGAGCACCCTAGGAATTCGGCTTTGTATCTCTCTACCTCAGTTAATGATCTCCACTTTCGGTTGCAATGCGTGTAAAATCAACAATCTCACTTGAATTTTGTTGACCGATAGAATAGTTAAACGATAATTATTCATAGGACACCGATCAGTCGTAATCTTTAAAAGTTTAAATTAATTTTCTCTTTGTTCATGTAAATGTGATGTAGAATGTACAAATTGTTAATATTAAATAGAAACATGGGAAAATGGAGCGATTTTACAGAAATTAAATTCTAACGCAATTGTAATGCTATATTTTTGGAAGTGAACAATCCAAATAATATTAAAGAACTTCTTTGAATCATCTGATTTAAATACAGAGTTTAATTTTTCGCATAGAAATGCCATGTATAGAAATAATTACATAAAATTATTTAACTATTTTTATTTTTATATTACTAATTTTATTCACTGTTTTGAGGACATGCCATGTTTCCAAAAATAATCTTCAAATTGTTGTCAAATATGGTTTAATATGTTCAATTATGTATGATTATGCATTTAATGATTTCTTTACAATTGTAAAGAAACCACAATCGAATCATTATCCTTACAGATATTTAATTCTCTCTGTAAACCTAAATTTTAGACATTATTTTAAAATTTCGTTTAATAATATATATATATATATATATATATACACATATATATACTGATCCATTGCTTACTGTGGGGATAATGTGCACCTCCTCCCACCATTAACTACAATCTAAAATCAGTGAAAAGTAAATAAATTTAATATGAGTATAAATTGTAGGCGAAAATTATTGTGAGAGTTATTTAGGCTTAAAAATAGGGTATTTAATGAACTTTATTGCATTAAGTGGAATACCTTAATGATTTTTTATGTTGAAATTTTTAATTATTTCAATTTTTTTTGGAATTATAACGAGAATCACACATATGCGAAAATTTTTACATGTATATTTTTAAATTTTTCTAATTAAAATTATTAAATTAATAAACTTTTTTGTTACTTGTCTATTTTCTCTTTTTTTTTCGTTGTCATGCATATGTATTATCGAAGTTTTTTTGTGTAAAAAAAAAAAAAAAAAAAAAAAAAAAAAAAAAAACACAAAGAAAACTGTTTGGCTTATATATTTCAAACAATAATATGTATACTAATAAAAAAAAAACAGATTCAAAATTAAATTAAGCCAATTAAATACAATCGACTCTAATAGAAAACTTTATAGCATTTGCTGTAAATATTAATTCTACACCTAAATATAAATTGCCTTAAATGTCGTTAGATAAATGTGTCAAGTGCAACGACTTTAAACGCTTCACACTTGGTTCCAGTAAGCAACTCGGGTCTGTCACTTCAGTGTATAAATTGTTTAATAAAAGACCTGATTTAAATTGGCAATTTCAGTTGGTAAGAGCTGATGGTAGGGTTCGAGTGTGGCGCAGACCCCACGAAGCCATGGACCAAACTGTCTCAAGCTTTATCTAACAAAGTTTATTTAAAGATGTTTTATTTAAAGCCCTTTGTTTTTCAAAGTGTTTTTTTTTAAGTGTATGTTTTAAAAATTTATTTACTTTTATATTGTTCAGAATTACATATGCATAGTACGTAAATATAAAAAAATACTCCAATAATTTTTATTCAGTTTAGGTTTTCTTTTAATTTTATTAACATTTGATTATAAAATTAATTATTTGAAAAACAAACTTATTTGCTCAAAAAATTGAAACTATTTGCTGTTAAGAAGTTTAAAATAAGAAATTGTTAGTGTTATTATTATTTTGGTTTTGAATACTATACAGATCAGTAAATTACAATTATTATTCATCTTTAAATAGATCAAAGAATACTCATAGCCATATTATAGACAAGTATGATTATCCTAGTTAATAAATACCAAGTTAACGTGCCTTGACTAAGACTAAGACTACTAAAATTTCTTAATGAGCACACAAAATTGTCAATGACATCACATTTACATGATTTAATAAAGAAAAAGTATCCATAACTGTTTTTTTTAGTTGAAATTTTATTTCTTGCAGTTATCTGGTAAGCCTTCCAAATATAGAACATCTGGTGGTGGTAAAGCATCTGACATCTATTTCATTTGATGGCAACATTAAATACTGACATGTCTTATTCATGCGAAATAGCCTATTTCTTTACAACGTTTGAATCCTGCAAATATTTACATTAAAGGAAAGAAGGTTTATTCTTCAGATTTTCCCATTCAAAATATGTCTTGTTTCTATAAGTTCTAGAACACGATACAATTGTCAGATTAAGACTATAAATATCTTTGTGTAATAATTTAATTTCTTGCAAAAGCCACATATTTTATTCAGTATTGTAACAACTAATAATTTTAGTAGCAATAGTTATTTTGATAAATTTAGAAAAATAATTATTTCTTATTAGCTGCCTGTGCTATAAATAACCTAAAATCACTTTAGGAAAAAAAAATGATTTAATGAATTTAATTTAAAAAATGGTTTTAAAAATTAAAATGTATTTAACTGATTTTTTTAAAATTAAAATTACTTTAATAACAAATCTGTTGGATCAATAATTTCTATATATTACTTCATCAAAAGACACATACAAAAATTCGTTACAGTACGAAATTGAAAAATTTTGGTACTTACGTATTAACGGTACCTTGGCGACAGTTGCGCCTATAAAGTGCACACGCGCCTACCGCAGCTATAGATTTGGCGCCAATCTACGCTTAAAATTTTTGTTCCAAATAATAAAATATATATGAAACACTTCATTTAAAATCAAAACGCTTTCAAAATATTTTTATTCCAAATAATAAAGATTGGCGACACTTAAAAACCGCCAAGTCTGTCGCCAAGGTACCGTTAATACGTAAGTAGGTATCTATTCTAAGAAATGCAATTTAAAATTCTCCAAAATATTATAACAAAAATTTCATAAAACGAACTTGCTACTTTTGAGGAAAAAAACGTAAAGAAGTGTTCCCCGATTATATAAAATACTTTCATTTGCAATTTATTACGACTGTTTTATTACTATTGTTTTGAAAATATCTTAAGAATAGCATATATATATATATATATAAAGAGGAGGAAATCAGAAGTCCTTTAATATGTTATAATGAGAATTGCATAAATAAATTTGCTATGTTTGTGAAAAGCATAAAGAAGCGTTATATTCATGATAGGTTATAATATGCATAATATAACTACTTATTCATAATTTATTATAAACGTACTACGGATACAGTTGTGTTTAAGAAATATATAAAAACCGCATTGTTTTTTTCTAGGCTAGCTGAGTTGCCGTTAATATATAATAAATAAAAACAAATCGCAAAAATTAAATACAATTTTTATTGACTTTCATAATTTTGGCAGAAGTTAATTAGTTATATTGGGTAAGAAAACGAGATTATATTGAACAAGATACACGAAAAAAAAAAATTTTTGTTCTGTACGAGAATCAACAATTTAAATTTAAAAATCGAAAAGTATTACATAATAAAATTTTTCATTTTCATTTAATATTATGTATCATTTGAGTTCAAAATTATTAATTCTTTTAAAAGTAAGGAAAAATTCACTTTATACGGCTCCGGAATATTTAAAAAATATCAATTCTTTTGGGGTATTTTATGCGAAGCTCGGATAGATGGCGCCATGTTCGTACAAGTTAGTTTTTATTTTAGAAAGTATGTATTTTAAAGAATTTTTAACTGATGTGCTCATAGAAAAGTTATTTTAATAACTTCTAAATTTTATTGCAATGAAAGAAATGTTAAAGATCTATGTGTAGTTTTATGCATTTGTTTAGACAGTATTGTTGAGTGCAAGAAATAAATAGAAAAATTACAGTTGCGGTATTTCTTGAAAGTAACTTATTTTACTTAAAGACTTATGAGATATGATTAAACCACTTATATACGATTCATTTTATTTATGACTTACAAAAATTCACAATATTAAAAAAATTATCAAAATTTCACAATTAAACAAAATTGTATTTAAGATTTGTGTAGTAAAGTAATATATTTGAATAGTATAAAGTAAATATTTGTATTGCATGGATTATTAATTGGATTTTGCCTAGTAGTAATATATAGATTTGTATAGTATTGTAATTTACTGATCTGTATAGTATTCAAAACCAAAATAATAATAACAATTTCTTATTTTAAACTTCTTAACAGCGCATTTTTGAGCAAATAAGTTTGTATTTCAAATAATTAATTTTATAATCAAATGTTAATAAAATTAAAAGAAAACCTATAAAATATTTTAAAATAATGTTTTTTTTATAATTTTTTTTTTTTTTTAGTCCAAATTTGTTTTTAAAAGGAGCAGTAAGTATATTCTGTACATAAATAATTTAAAAAAGTAGAAATGTTACTACCTATAATTTATCAGTTACATGCCCACTTTCCCCATGCATTTTCTAAATTTTTTAAATTTATTTGATTAAAATAGCGAATTAAATAAAACATGATTCCATTCAAATTATAATGGTCAAATTATACTTATTTCTCATTTAAAAAGACATAATCCATTCTAGGTTATAAAAATTATTGGAAAATGAATATCGTTTGGATGATATAAAGAACAAAATCTTTCTCTGAAATTAATTTATTATCGCTTTTATAAATTTGGAATTATAATATTACATTTAAAAATTTAAATTCAAAAACTTTGTTTTTTAAAGATAAATAATTTGTACTTGGTTTATGTGTGTTGCAAAATATTATATGAAATATGTTGGTGACATTTACTATATGCCAAATATCAGCGTCGAAATATGACTTCAGGGCATCACATATACATGTCTATGAAATTAGTTCTCGCTAAGAGAAATTTATGAGAGAAATATGGATTTATGTCTTGATATATTTAATGAAATCCTAGAATGCCATAAATAAAAAAAAGTAAAATATATATTCAACCAATTTATAACTACAAAAGTGTTTGATATCTATTGAAAGCACAGACACTAGAAAACGTAAATTTACTTTTTGTGTCATATGGTTTCGATATTGATTTCATCTCTAAATATAAACTATAACATCTCTAAATATAAACTAAATCTCTATATATATTTTATAATAAAATGATAGAATTTTACATTAAAATTTGAGGAATAATACTGCCAATTAAATATAGTAGTAATTATATAAGATTTCAAAACATTGCTTAAAAACTAATGGTATTTATGAAAATTAAGTAGTTAAGTTAATTTTCGAAAACATGATATTATGAATTCTAATTCCTCTGATAAAAATGTGATAAATATCATATATTCGCATATGATAAAGTGAAATTTGTAAATGATTTTATTCATTTCTCTGTCCGACTTATGGCTCAGTAGTAATGTGATCCGCTGGTGAGCATTAGGGCAGTAGTTCAATCCTCTGGCGGCATTGTTATAGACTGTTTCAAAAAATGAGCAGACTCGATGGCGTTTGAGATGTTCAACATCTTGCCTCGTGAGTCAGACTATCTGGAGGGAGTTTTCCGGGTTTTCCCCCATACGATACGCAAATACAGGTAGTATCCCCTAAATATCGTCCCGAAAGACACTGCCCTCCTTCTTCAGCGACTCGGAGCCAAGTTAGACTTCTACTTACGTGTGCTCCATCACAACAGAAGCTGCCCCCTTCCTTCCCTCCATCTATGAGTAGATTACCCATGAGATGTCCGTCCTGCACTGCAGGACACTGAGGATTAGACACAACAACAATTAGATGAATTAAAAGATTATTAATAATGACATCCGGTGAGTTCATTTTTCTGGCTGAAGATTGTTAAAAAAAATATCTATAAGAATTATTTATAATTACATTAGATTAGTTTTTAATTGAATGAAACTAAATGTACATATTTGCATCAGTTAGCAGTGTCTTTGAAGAGATTTATTAAATTGTATAAAATAGTCTAGAGCAGGGGTCTCCAAACCGGCGGGCTTCTTTCCGCGGGACAAATCCGGCCCGCCGGAAGATTCTTTCCGGCCCGCGGATAGAATTTTAATTTTCCGGTCCGAGGCAAATTAAAAGAAATATATATTTATACCTTATATATCCATCTCCTTTTCTACTTTTATGAAATATTTTTTTTTTTTCTTCCTGTTTTTCAATGGACTGATGATATTTTTACTTTCTTTGTTTTTGTTCTACAAAACCTAAATCGACGGAAATTGCAAGCACAGACATCGGAAAGGATTTGCATGTTGAATTAATTGAGTTACATTCTAACCAATCATCTCAAGCAGTTGTTTCTAAATATGCCAAAGTTAGAGTTTTACAAATCAATATCGAAAGTAGGTTTCCCAAATTCAATATCTCACGGTCAGAAAATCAGTGCTGTGTTTGCTTCATCTTATGCATGTGAACAAGTGTTTTCAACTATGAATCTTGGAAAGAATTATTTCAGATGAGCATTTGTGATTAATTATAGTGAGGTTCGAAGTGAAAACCTCACTATAAGGAACTTCTAAAAGTGAAATCTCGATTTCATTCTGCTCATTAACATATTTAAATTGTAATACTTGTATATTGTTTTTAAAATTTTAGCAAAATTTTTCTTGGCCCGCCAAAGTTTTTTTTTTCAATTTTTGGCCCGCTACCGAAAAAGTTTGGAGACCCCTGGTCTAGAGAATAAATCGCGAAACTTCTTTGGCCATTGATACGCTTCAAGAATTTAAGAATCTCCTTATGTATCAAGAGTTTAAGTCAGCTATATATTCTTTTTTAAAGTTATATTTTTAATTTGTTAGGTTATAAGGAGATTTAATATAATGATAAATGAGTTAAATGCTACAGTATAATATAAATATTTGTGAGTAACGCAATAATATTCCAGATTTAGGAAATTGCATTTGTTATTTATGATTAAAGCTCAATATGAGACTTACAAGTTATGACATTTAAAGGTCCAATTTTTTTTCATTTGGATTTATTATTTTTATCTGGAACGCTAAAAAAGTGTTGTGATTTAAAAAAAAAAAAAAAATTAACCAGAACTTTATTTTTTAATTGTTGAATATTTTGTGCTTGGCGCTATTTGGTGGCGTGATATTGCTTGGCGCTATTTAGTGACGTGATATTGCTTGGCGCTATTTAGTGACGTGATATTGCTTGGCGCTATTTAGTGGCGTGATATTGCTTGGCGCTATTTAGTGGCGTGACATTGCTTGGCGCTATTTAGTGGCGTGACATTGCTTGGCGCTGACTGAAGCTATATCAAAAAGGACTCTGACGCTGACATTGGTTATATTAAAATGTCACTAAGTCTATGGTCGGTTTTTAAAGGATTATATTAGTTTATCTTCTCGAATGATAGCAGCCTGATGGTGAATTGGCTAGCGCTCTGGCCTTTGGTACCACAGACTTCAGGTTCGAATCCTGGCGGTGGCAAGGATGTTTGTGATTGGTTCGGAATCCACGTTAAACTGTATGTCCTGCTCTGTTTAGCCTAAAGTGTGCAAGAAATGACCGTCGATTGACAAACCTAACCAAACCAATCTCGAATCATGACGTTAACGTTATCATGCGAGTGCATTTCCATTATAGTTTTTTTTATGTAATTTTTGCATATATTTTCTTAATTAAATTAATCGAAGAAAAACAATATATAATTTCTATTAAGATTGGACACTATTGTGCTATATCTGCTGAAACAAATGGATACAACGCAAGTCCAAGAAACAAACTTTTTTTCTTCTTCATTTTAAGAACAATCTTCGGTGTGGTTAAAATTGTATAACGATTTCAAACGCATTTCCTCAACATTTTTTTCAAATCTTTCAATATTAAAGATTTATAACGCAAAATAATTATTTCCAATCAATACTAATCTTCTCAGCAAGCACGAAAAGATAAATTCTTGGGGCAAATATTACAGTATCAGTAATTTCTGTGACAAAACCAATGTATTCAAAACCCATTGTGTTGCAATTTATGAGGTTCAGCAAACCACAAAACCACTCAGAATTTCTCCATCAAACCTATACTTTACCTTGTAAACTTCTAGCATGTGCACTGTACCGTAATTAACGCCATTTACTCACGCCATTTTCAAAAAGAAATATTACTTCTGACTCACAGGATCGACGCCATTTTTTTTCTCCCCTGCCATTCCTCTAGTAGCCATAAATTCTTCCTTCCGAAATTAACATTTCGCAGCTTCCGCAAAATAGATTTTCTCCTGCGTGGTAATCTAATTTCCTGCCTTCCACCTATTAGTTCGACACTAGTACGTGACTGCCTTGCCCAGGACGGTTATGAGCAAGAGGAATAGTTCTTCTCGATCAACCTGTATGCCCGAAAGGATTATCTTTATGAAAAACGTACGGAATAAGTCATCTCGACTAATCTGTGATGACCAAGGAAGCTTATAGGATGGCATATGAAAGATTTTTATGCTACAGATTCTTATGACGTGATAAGGCCTATTCTTTTTTTCTCGTCTAGTCTACCGCCATTATTATAGTGATTTGAATGTTTTTCGGAATACGTGTATTGCATTAGACTTGCATTTTGCAGAACATGGTTCTTTGGGTCTCAGTCCTTTCTCTTCTATAGACTCTTTTTTTCATAAGAATAATTTTTTAATAAATAAGAATTTGTTATAAGAATAAATGAGGATTTTTAATAAAAAGAATGAATGAGGATTTTTAATAAAAAGAATAAATGAGGATTTTTAATAAAAAGAATAAATGAGGATTTTTAATAAAAAGAATAAATGAGGATTTTTAATAAAAAGAATAAATGAGGATTTTTAATAAAAATAATAAATGAGGATTTTTAATAAAAAAGAATAAATGAGGATCTTTAATAAAAAGAATAAATGAGGATTTTTAAAAAAAAAAAAAATAAATAAGAAATGACGATTTAAAAAGAATAAGGAGGATTTTTAATAAATAAGAATAAATGAGGATTTTTTATAAAAAAAATAAATGAGGATTTTTTATAAAAAAAATAAATGAGGATTTTTATAAAAAAAAATAAATGAGGATTTTTTATAAAAAAATAAATGAGGATTTTTTATAAAAAAAATTAATAAGGATTTTTAATAAAAAGAATAAATGAGGATTTTTAATAAAAAGAATAGATGAGGATTTTTAATAAAAAGAATAAATGAGGATTTTTAATAAAAAGGAATAACGATTTTTAATTAAAATAATAAATGAGAATTTTTAATAAATAGAATAAATAAGAACTTTAATATGCAATATATTTCCGTAAAATATTTTATAAATGTTAATAACTTTTTCTGCCAATAGTCAAGATTTTAATTGTAGCCATTCGTCACTAATATTACATATTTTTAAAGAATTTAGTGCAACTCAAGGTGAGCTGTTAATTGCATTCACAGAAATGAAAAAAAATGACTTCATAAAGATAACTTATTAAAATAAAGTAGTTTATATCTGTGTTACATTTGTGAGTAAAACCTAAAACAACCACAGTCCTTTAGGTGCCATCACTTCGCCTAGGAACTCAATCATTAATTATTTTAAGTGGCATTAATTAATTGAAAGGTAGGATCATACATTCATAAAAATAAAATGTTTTCAACTTTTTAATTTTTAAATAAACTTATTTAATTGACTAATTTTATTATGATTTTAATAATTTTCAAAAAAATGTATTATGCTTAACACATAATAAAATTTCAGATTTTCACAATTCAAAACATTTTATGTAAAATAATCAAATGAAACATTAAAGAAAATTACGAATCAATGAGAATCACGTATTTGACTTTATAAATATTCTATTGATCAAGTATTTGATTGTACAAATATTTGATTGCTGAAATAAAGATGATGCACTACAATATCCTCGGCAATTGATGCAATTCCATAGAATTTTAATATGAATTTAGTGATTCTTTACATAATTCAAGTTATTTCACTGCTGCAATTGCTGATGTAGCGAACAAAACTAGGCTGGCAATAGTTTGTATGGCTTATTTATTTCTCGTACTGGAGTTTTACACATATTTATTGTATAATATAAACAGATTTCTTAAGAAATGAAATGAAATGAAAGAATAATTGTAAACGTTGCCCTCTCGGGGAAGCTACTCAAAAGCGTGGATGCATTGATGGACAGATAAAGTGTGATTCAGCAATACTTAGACTGAAGCCCTTTAACTACCTGATTCACACGCTTTCTCAAACAAACTCAAATTCTTGAGAGTGCACTGATGCCCACCGTTGCTTCTGATTTATGGGGCTTCTTTTCTACTGCGAGTATTCCCATCTAAAGCATCGATTTTTTAATGGAGACTCCGTTTCTACAAACACAAGGCACATAGGGGTTTCTTAAACGACTGGGTTTGAAGTGAAATTTACATTAACGATATGACTATTCTAATTTTTAATTTTGAGATGGATATAAATTGAAATCTTTGGGATGCTCGAAAAATTATTTAAATACGTTTATTGTATTGAAAAGTTTATTTCTTGTTCCCAGCAAAATTCCATAAAGAATCATTACAAAGATCGTATTCAAATTATCACTGTTCTAAAATGGCTTATTCGAAATTCACTAATCTTTTTGTTTTATATTCTTAAATATCCAAGATGTAATTTCAGAATTGCAAAGCATTTAAAGTTTTGAGTAAATTGTTTGTTTATATTTCACCATCTGAAAAGATATAAAATATAATTTCTTAATATAATTTTGTTTATTATTTTGTGTACCTGTCATTCAGTTTCTAATAATTTTAACTCCGCTTAAATAAATTTTCATTATTTTCAGACTATTCGCTACTACCTACCAGGATGTAATTATTTGCATTATATTATAGGTATGTACTACATTATCTATATTTTACTATATGTTCTATATTTTATGCTACTATGCACTGCATACTTTATACGGATTTATTTATATACTTTATGGTCCTAGCGATGATTGATGATGGCCTTTTATTACTTTGAGGAATATAATATATTTAAATTAATCGATATTTAAATTTTTTCATTGTTATTTAGATTGGGGGCGCTATATGCAGTACGTAATTTTTAGCATTCATTAACGAATAAATAAAAGCAAAAATGTCAAGATGTCATCCATTGCAACTTTTATGTTTCATCTTGAATTATTTCTAGTTTATGCACCCATATTTAGGAAACCTAAGAATATTTTTAAGTTAAAAATTATACTACTGATTGTAGAAAAAAATTGCTAAATATGGCAAAATGGATGCAAATAATTACAAAATATCGATAAGAGAAAGGAAAAGTTGTAATCGTTTTATGTTTTCAAAATAAATAAATTTTGAATATGCAGGTTGTGAGAAAAATATCCTTAAACATTAAAAATGATATGCAAGGATGTTTATAATAAAGTATATAAAAGGATGCATGCATGCATGCAATTTTTTTCAATCTTGGATTGGTTACATATTGTCCAGCGGAATTCTAGTGTCATTTGTTGCTGTACTTGTTTTCGGGACTTTTTTTTCTTTTGATGGTAAGTAGAGTGGAAAAATCCTTATCACATTCATAGGTGATTAATGGAATCAGCACTTTTAGAACCATTTTTGCTACTTCAAGATGAGACTTAGTAAAGTTAGAGCCTGATATGCGTGTGGTCCTGATTCAGCATTGTTCATGCATACGAACTGAATTATTTCTTTAAATAATAACTAAACTTTTAGTTGCCATATTTATTAAAATTTGTTAAGACAGCACTGCACAGTTGCAACACAAAACAGAAATATACATAAATTATTTACAAAATCATTTGAAAAACCAGTGCGATTAAGGGTCTTTTTGTTACCCTCTCTGTACTGCCTGGAAACTTCGACTCTTGTATCCTCCGCACTGCTTGGAACCCTTCACTCGACTCTGCACTCTTCCTTTTCTCTTGCTCCCTTTCCCATTATCTGTTCCAAAGCCTAACAAGGGGGAAAAAACGTGCAAAGTTCAAAGTCTAACATAATGGTCAAAAAGTCCTTGAACGGAGGATCTATCAACTTTGAACTCTTCCTGTTGGCTATATTTTATTTCGGGAAGACATGGTGGATCATTACTGACTTCATAACTAGCAAATTATACATTTTTTTAACTAATAAATTACTATCCTAAAAACCAATTTAATGTTAAATTAATGTTAAAATGACAACACTACAGAATTTAAATTAATTAATCAATTAAAACACACATTAAACTGGCGTATTAATTAAGATAATAGAACATCCAAAGCATAACAAATACCATTAAAAAAAAACCCCGATTGGTATGCTACCAATCGGGGTTTTTTAATGGTATTTTTTTTTAATGGTATTTAATGGTATTTAATGGTATTTGTTACCACGAATAGATTAAAATTTCAACTAAGTGAAACATAGAACCCTTTGTGATACAAAAAAAAACCAAACAATTTTTTTAAAAATTATAATATCTTAAGTTGATACAGCCTTAAGTACAAAAGTAATGAAGCGGGTAGGGTCAGGTAACAAATTGCAAAAGATCACACTAAATAAACGAATAAATAAAAAAAAATTTTTTTAAATTTTAATTTAACTAAAATTGACGAGAATTTCTTCCCTTCTAATATTTCCTTTAAGATGTTGCATCCATATTTTGCATCAACCAATCTTTCGTAACGCAAGCCTGTCTATAATGTATCTCTTAAACTTAAACACGTTATTTTCTTGTCAAAATAAACTAGTTTTCAATTTTATTGGAAAATGTAACTATCCCCCATATTGAAGCAAAATAGAGATATCAAATCCAAGATTAGGTTTCTTGCTGTAATGGTAAATTTATAAGTTCATGACAGAAATTCAATGATGTCTATTGAACAAGTAGCTGAATATGTTCTTTATAGATCTTTCATGTCATGTTGAGTATAAAAAATTTACCATCTAATCCACCATCTTTTCTTCTACTTTTGTAAAATCTTTTCAGCGTATATTTTAATATAAATATTATGGATTTGTGTTCTGCCAAATAAAAAAAAAAAATAGAAACTCGCATAAGAAAACTGTAGTTGCAGCAAATGTTATTATCTTTTTCATCTGCTGACTTGGATTTTTGAATTCAATATTTATAGATGCATGGATATCTATTTTTTCAACAAGATATGAAGGTCACGAAATACACATAAATTTTTATTATATGATGTATGCATATTAAAAAAAGGAATATATAGTTTGTTGATATTAATTCAAATATGATACAAAATCATATATTTATTCATTTATTATTTAATTTTTTAATATATTTTTATGTTCTACAAAATAATGAAATAAAACGAAATTCACAAGAAAAAAAACCTGTGGTTGTTGCAAATGTTATTATTTATTCCAGCTGCTGATTTGGATTTTTAAAAATAATTTTTTAATTTTTAAAAATACCCATATCTTTAGATGCATGGATGTGTATTTTTTCAACAAGATATAAAGGTAAAAAAATGCACATAAATTTTTATTATATGATGTATTTATATTAAAAAGCAATACATAATTCGTTGATATTAATTCAAATCTGAAACAAAATAATATATTTAATCATTGATTAATTAGCTAATAATTGAATTTTATAAAGAATATAGTATATGTTTAACAGTTCTTTTTTACCTTTCTAATATATAAGTCCACAAATTTACCATGCGGTATTAAAGATTTGTTAACTAAGTAATTAATAGCAGAAACAATAGTTTATACTGAAACAAATATACTCATTTTTTATACAATTTTTTATTACTTTTAATTACTTTATTTTTTTTAAATCATTAAAACGAAAAACATTTTTAGTGGTAATAACAACGATGTATCGTATGGTAGTATTGAAAGCTCTGGCGATGAATCGGAGGATTATAGTTCTGATAATAATGTGAAATCCAAATGGCTGAATTTATAGTTGAATTTCTGTAATAAAAAAAAACAAGATAAAAACTTATTGATTATAATCTTAACAATGCATAGTTTCAATTTTATTAACCTCTTGGCCACATATGTGGACATTTAGTTTTTTATAATTATAATTATGATCATTAATAAAAAGAACAAACATTTGATAATAAATTATTCAATACAGAATCTTTCAACAAGAAAAATATAAATCTTATGGTTTGGCTGCACTGATAATGATGTTTACGGTATATGAGAATAGACGTAAAGTAGTGTTTCGACTTCAGTGTTTGTTAGATTATTTGAATGAATCGTTCATATTTGATAAAAATAATACCGAACATATATGTATTAATTAGATTCTAGTTTTAATAAGAATGCTCGGAATAATAATGAATAAGTTATGACAGAATCTATGAAATTATTTCACTTATAAATTACTATTAAAGCTCAGTCTCAAATAATAAATTTGTGCAAAAAATTTAAATAAAAATAAATTAAATTGTAATCTTAAAATTTATAACGCAAAAAAAAAAAACAATAGAAACAAAATAAAGAAAAAAAGAAAAATGTAAAAAAAAAAAAAAAAAAAAAACCCATGGCCTTCAGTCATGTTTTTTTCATTTTTATTGTTGTTTTCTTTCTTTTGTTTCCTATGGTTTTTTTTGTGCATTATAAAGAAGGAAAAGAATGAATATGTCAGAAAAAAACTCTTAACTGTGTAAGAAATATTGTACAAAAATTGAGTAGATTTATATCCTGCAAAGTTAAGAACTTTTTTTCTGACATATTCATTCTTGTATGACATAACGATTGTGATTTAAGAATCATGATAAAATTGATATCGCTTCAGGCTCATGCATGCTTGAATTGTCGAATATTATAAAAATGTCACGTAACAAAATCAGTCTAATCCCTAAAAGGATTATTTTTTTTTCAACTATAGTATTGCTTCAAAACAATCTTTTTTTAATATCAGCAAGAAAGATTTTTTTTATAGTGAGGAAAAAAATTACTTGATTTTTTGTTGTTTTATTACGATTTATTCATTTTATTTCGACAAGAATTCAAAAAGCAAAAATGTAGAAAACGATAAAAATGCACACACACACACAAAAATTACACACACAAAAAAAATCATCATTTGTTAACAGTAATTTATAAATGAAATAATTTCATACATTCCGTGTATAAATTATTCATTATTATTCCTGGAATTAATTATTAAAACAATGCATACTTAATATATCTGGTATTTTTTTAAATAAATATTAACGATTCGTTCAAATATTCGTATTTTAAATTGAAATATTCGTTTAAATCAATTCGTAATTTCAATTCAAATATTCGTTTAAATCAATTCGTATTTTCAGTTGAAATATTCGTATTTTCAGTTCAAATATTTGAATTCAAATAAGCGTCTTTTCAATTCAAATATTTGAATTCAAATAATCGTATTTTCAAATAAAATATTCAAATATTAGTTCAAATCAATTCGTATTTTCAAATTTCTAACTGTACACCGCAAATACCGTTGTCAATGCAGCCAATTCAAAAGATTTGTATTTTTCTTGTTGAGAGATTCTGTAGTGAATAATTTAGCATCAAAATTTTATTAATGATTATAATTATAAAAAACTAAATATCCACATATGTGGCCAAGGGCGTCAAAAGGTTAATAAAATTGAAAATATGCACTGTTAGGATCATGATCAATAAGTTTTTATCTTGTTTTTTTATTATAGTAATTCAGGTATAAATTTAGCCATTCGCGTTACGCATTAGTATCAGAACTATAATCCCCTAATTCATCACCAGAGCTTCCGATACCACCGTAAGATGCATCGTTACCATTACCACTAAAATTTTTTTTTTCCTTTTACCACTTGGAAATAAAGTAACGGAAAGTTAATGCAAGCCATCTTAAGCAATAAATAACACTCAGCCTTCCCTTTCGCTAATCTTTTGGGTAGTGTAGGGCATGTATGTAAAACAATACAAAGTTGAGCTAGAAAGACTGTTGTCAGATGTACGATATCGCAAGTGAATTCGTATTTCTCTTAGAATAATACAAGGAAGTCTAAACATATTTATTTTGATTTAGAATTAAAAAGTAAATTTAGTACGTTAACTTGTGGTGCTGTGTAAAGATGCAAATACGAGATACTATTATTTTTAGGATAATCCGTTAATGTGCTAAAGGATTCAGCCAAAGGTCCAATACACATACGATTGCCACTCAATATCAAATCATACATTTCCTTCAAATACCGATATTTTTATTTATTAATTATTATTATTTTTTGAAACATTAATTAAATAAGTATAGTACTTTAAGAATAGTGAAATTTATTAAGTTTTTATCTTATTTAAATACTAATCTAAATTTTCTAATATTGTTTTCTAAGATAATTCAAATAATTCTTACAGAAAAGTTATTTAATTAAATTCAAATAAAAATAACGGGGGAAAAAAAAAACCCATAAATTATTGCAATAATAGCCTTTTCACTTTTTAATTGTAAATCTATTCTTACCAATATTAAACCGATTGGTGTTTAAAATTGACATTTAGAATACGAAATAAACGTGTCTATAATATGGACGTATAATTTAAAATTTGAAAAATAAATTATATTATTTTTTATCAAACCCCGTGAATAAAGTGTTTCAAAAAGTCCTATGTCTATATTTCATGAAATTGTAGAAAATTTGTAGTTACGTTTTATACATAAAATAAAACCTATTTTGAATGTAATTTCTCGGCCTATACTAGACCAAAAAGAGGCCACATTCAGGTTCATGGGAATATTTTAATTTTTTACAAGCATTTTTATATATATATATATATATATATAAATGCTTGTAAAAAAATAAAGTATTAAAAAAGTAAAAGTTGAAGTATATATATATATATATATATATATATATATATATATATTACTAGTTTCATTAGGTTTCACTATCATAACTATCCATAAAACTGATTATCTGCTGTCAAATTTGAGTGATAGGTTGTTAGTGTATACTTGTTAGAAAAATATACATTCCTCTCTCTCTCCTGGGAACGGGATGCTACAACTCTTCCCGTGGGAAAAATGCTACAAGAATAAGAATTGAAGTTTTTTTAATTGTGACTTTTTAAATGAAAATGATACAATAATTATACATAATATATTTAGTTGGCATGACCCACTAGAATAGTAAAATTTTTTAAATAAATTCATATAAAAATAGCTTTAAATAAGAAAACACAATTTACTGCAATAACAGCTTTTGCATATTTTACTTATACATCTGTTTCACCTGTATTCTTAAATTATTTTACCCAATCGTTTCAAAGAATAATTAAAAGCAAGGTTAAGATAATATCCACGTCCCACATTTCAGATAAGCTTACATGACTCATTATTAGAAACGGATTTTAAGACTATATAAAAACTTTTTTTGGTTCAAGATTTCAAATAGTTATTTCAACTATAAAAACATATTTGATGTGAATAAAAACCCACCCTCATTTATTTCAGCGATAATTTCAGATTGCTAAGCAGAGAATAGCAGTAAATCCCCGCGAGAAACCATCTGCACTATGCCATGTAATCAAGTTCAGACAGCACAGAATACCAGAATGGATTACCCAGCCTCACGAAATAATAGGGTTAAAAGGAAATTTTCATTAACACCTAGTGATTATTTATGGCTTCAAAGGACAAAAGGAGGGTGGGGAGGGTTGGAACCTGTTTTCGAACCGTAAACGGTCATCATTTCCTACTTCTAATACTGCTCTGCAGAGTGGGTTCTGGTTGAACCCCTGAAGAACAGGCAATCGTCCATCAAGCTAAATCTCTCCCCGCCTGGAATTCTTAGACATTTAGTTCAACTAGACAGGGATGGATGGTCTGGGGGTATTTTCCGGGTCAATTAATTCAGGACAATGGGAACTGGAGTCTCCAAACGGACATCAATATATGTGGAGCTGATCTGTATTACTTAGGCACAGAATGCGAGGGCTCTCCGTACTGGGAATAGTAGGTGGAAAATGTAGGGATTTTGCACTCGTTACTTGATAATGGAGTTTAATGGTCCTGTTTTCATTTTGTGTGCTTTTCATTATTACGGAGTGTAGGAAAGGATGCCTTCTTTTTCCCTGGATGCTTTTAATGAATTTATGATGAAGGTAATGGAATTTTTGAATGAGTAGATTTCTGGTTGAATGCTTGTAGAGGATTTGTAAACATAGAGATTAAAAATTCCTACATCTATATTTCTGGGAATTATCCCAAATTTGTACTTAGGTTTTATTTTATGTATACAATTTATTTATAATGTAACGTTTCGGCCTATACTAGACCTATAACGAATTCAAAAAGAGGACCACTTTCAAGTTCATGGGAACACTTTAATTATATATATATATATATATATATACAGAAGTCTGTGTTATCGACCTATGAAGGTCGCGCAGACAATCACTAATTTCATGAGGGTTCAAATATCCATGACACTGAATATCTGATATCAGATTTAAGTGACAGGTTGTTCTCATTAGTGCAAAACACTAATTGCATGTAATATAACTATCGACAAAACTGTTTATCTGCTGTCAAATTTGATTAATAGGTTGTTAGTGTATATTTGTTAAAAATATATATTCCTCTCTCCCGGGAACGGAATCTCTTCTCGTGAGAAAAATTCTGCAATAATAAGAATTGAAGTTTTTTAATTGTTAACATTTTAAATGAAAATAATAGATAATATACCTATATAGAATTATACATAATATATTTAATTAGCATGACCCACTGTCATAGCAAAATTATTTAAATAAATTCACAAAAAGTACTGTTGTTGTTGTTTCTTATCCCACTTGGCTGGCCAAGCCCACGAGCCCATATGGACCCATGATTGAAGGGGAAGGAAGCAGCTTCTGTTGTGATGGAGCACCCGTAGGTAGAAGCCTGACTTTTGCTCCGTGACGCTCTTACAGTCATAGAAGACCGGGACCTACGGCTTAAAGTGGATTCCGAACCACTACAAACATCCATGGCACCGCCGGGATTCGAACCCGAAACCTGTGGCACCGAGCGCCAGAGCGCTAGACACTCGCCCATTCAGGTCCCAATTTTGCCAACGGCACGCAGTGTTCCCAGGTGGTCACCCACCCAAGTACTGACCGCGCCCAATGATGCTTGACTTCGGTGATCTAACGAGAACCGGTATATTCAGCATGGTACGGCCGTTGGCTACAAAAAGTACTAAAGATAAGAAAACACAATTTACTGCAATAGCAGCTTTTGCAATTTTTAAGTGTAAATCTGTTTTCACAAATATTCTTAAATTGTTTTACTCTATCGTTTCAAAGAACAATTATAAGCAAGGTCAATATAAGATCAATGCCAATCTTTTCATTTAAGCCGATATCTACGTAACATTAGAAACGGATTTTAAAACTATACAAAACTTTTTTTTTGATTCAAGATTTCGATTAGTTATTTCATCTATAAAGCATATTTGATGTGGATAAAAACCCACCTGCATTTATTTCAGCGATAATTTCAGATTGCAAAGCAGAGAATAGCAGTAAATCCCTGCGAGAAACCATCTGCGCCATGCCACGTACTCAAGTTCAGACAGCACAGAATACCAGAATGGATTACCCAGCCTCACGAAATAATAGGGTTAAAAGGAAATTTTCATTAACACCTAGTGATTATTTATGGCTTCAAAGGACAAAAGGAGGGTGGGGGAGGGGTTGGAACCTGCTTTCGAACCGTAAACGGTCATCATTTCCTACTTCTAATACTGCTCTGCAGAGTGGGTTCTGGTTGAACCCCTGAAGAACAGGCAATCGTCCATCAAGCTAAATCTCTCCCCGCTTTACTTTGCCTGGAATTCTTAGACATTTAGTTCAACTAGACAGGGATGGATGGTCTGGGGGTATTTTCCGGGTCAATTAATTCAGGACAATGGGAACTGGAGTCTCCAAACGGACATCAATATATGTGGGGCTGATCTGTATTACTTAGGCACAGAATGGAGAAGCTTTTCGTACTGGGAATAGTAGGTGGAAAATGTAGGGATTTTGCACTCGTTACTTGATAATGAAGTTTAATGGTCCTGTTTTCATTTTGTGTGCTTTTCATTATTATGGAGTGAAGCCTTGTTTTTCCCTGGATGGTTTTAATGAATTTATGATGAAGGTAATAGAATTTTCTATGAATGGATTTCAGGCTGAATACTTGTAGAGGATTTGTAAACCTAGTTGATGACTTGATTCGTTTTAATCTCTGCTATAATATTAAAATATTTTGTTCTTGTTTTTGGTTGAGATTAGGTTTCATTTTGAAATACTATAAATTTAATATTTTACCAGTTAGAAACAAATTAATTTAAGGAATAAAGGAAATTTGTAAACGTAGTTAATAACTTGATTTGTTAATTTCTACCATTATATTAAAATATTCCATTATTGGTTTTAGGTGAGATTAGGTTTCATTTTGAAATACTACAAATTTAATATTTTACCAGTTAGAAACAAATTTATTTAAGGAATAAAGGAAATTTGTAAACGTAGTTAATAACTTGATTTGTTAATTTCTACCATTATATTAAAATATTCCATTATTGGTTTTAGGTGAGATTAGGTTTCATTTTGAAATACTACAAATTTAATATTTTACCAGTTAGAAACAAATTTATTTAAGGAATAAAGGAAATTTGTAAACGTAGTTAATAACTTGATTTGTTAATTTCTACCATTATATTAAAATATTCCATTATTGGTTTTAGGTGAGATTAGGTTTCATTTTTGAAATACTACAAATTTAATATTTTACCAGTTAGAAACAAATTTATTTAAGGAATAAAGGAAATTTGTAAACGTAGTTAATAACTTGATTTGTTAATTTCTACCATTATATTAAAATATTCCATTATTGGTTTTAGGTGAGATTAGGTTTCATTTTGAAATACTACAAATTTAATATTTTACCAGTTAGAAACAAATTAATTTAAGGAATAAAGGAAATTTGTAAACGTAGTTAATAACTTGATTTGTTAATTTCTACCATTATATTAAAATATTCCATTATTGGTTTTAGGTGAGATTAGGTTTCAATTTGAAATACTATAAATTTAAAATTTTACAATCTAGGAACAAATTAAAACTAAATTTATTTAATGAACTAAATTTATTTAATGAAAGGAAGAAGAAAGGACTTGCTTTTCGCTGGATGCTTTTAATGAATTTATGATGAATATAATGGATTTTTTCTATAAATGAATTTCTATCGGAGTACTGGCAGAGGATTTGAAAACGTAGTTAGAGATTCTAGGCCTTGGTTTTTTAATCGCTACCATGATATTAAAATATTCCGTTTTTGTTTTTGGTTGAGATTAGGTTTCATTTTGAAATACTATAAATTATAACATTCCCATCTACAAGCAAATTTATTTAATGAATATAGTTTTTATAATAAAAATTAAAACTAATGTGTAATTATTGCCTTGATTAAATTGATTATATGTAATTAATTTTCTTTCAAAAAACTTTCTAAGATGTATATATATTTTTTTTCGCTCAGCAAGTCAATGAATATAAAACGGTACTGTATTAAATCAAATTCTAATTTAAAGAAAATAGTACAATAAACGTAGTTTAAACAACATTTTAAAATCTTTTTCTTGTAATATATTTAGACAAGCATTATAAGCCTTTATCTCTGATACGAATTAAAATATTTATAATCAAATATTTTTCCATCAAAAATACTTGTGATATTTTCAAATGTATCAAAAAGTAATCTCGTATATCTAATGTGGATTTATTATATTCCCAAAATATGCTATTAATATACTAACACCTTTGAATTCTCATCATTTGCACTTTTCATTCTTTCTGAAATCTACATCACATTACATTTTGTAAAACTGTTATTATTCTTTTTAGGGAATTTTAACATATATAGCCATGCATTTTTTTCTCATTAGGAACAAAAATATATTTTGTATTGAGAAATGTTTTACCATACGGATTTCAATTATTTATAAATTGAATATTTTTATGCTCTGATTTACAGTTAGATTATGAATCTGTTTCAGTAGTTTTCTCTTATTTTTTTTTCATGCTTATGAATTTGATAATCTTGATTTTGCTCACATTTTTCAGAAAGCGATTTGATGTGAATTTTAAGGATTCATTATAATATAGCTGTGATTGATTAATAAAAATGATAATTTAGATAGCTATGATAATTATCTGTGTTAATCTAGATCTTTAATTTTTAAAATACAATGTTAGAACAGATGCTGGGACATTACAGGATTCGTAACGTTTTATTTAACGACTAAAACTTTTTTCAAACTTCAAATTTACAAGATTTAATAACCAAAAAATTATTTTATACTTGTTTTTTTTTATATAAATTATCTTTTTCTCAGCTTTCTTCAGCTTTCAGCGCAAATTTTTCGAAATAGAATGCAACTTGCTGCTGCTCCATATAACGGACATCATCCAATGCTGTTGTGCTTTATGCACGTGCGAAATAATTCTTTTATTTTCAATATTTGAACTTTCTTGATTCCTTTATTTTAACATCTAAAATGACAACCATGCTATCGCTCATTTTCATATTTAGAAACATATTAGTCTTATTTCTACGAGCTCTAGAACATAATTGCACATTCCTCGGAAATGATCATTTAAATCTGCCAAACTGACGTCAAGGTTAACCTTATCTCTCAGAAGCAAAACAGACGGGAAAGGAGATGCAAAGAAGCGACAATTCTAAAGCACTTGCGAGGCTGGTAAAAGCGTATTGAAAGGGATAAAGCAAATACACAGACCAAACAACTAACAAACTAAATCACACGCATCCAAGTCTCCTTCAATTGAGTGCAATGGGAATACCAGGCTATTTTTTTAATGTCTGTAAAAATCAGTTTTTATTTAATTAACGTAACCATTTTGATCAATACGGACTATATCTATATGCCAATCTTTAAATTAAAAAATATTAAACGATATAAAAATGTATCGTAATATATATCAGTATACTAATGTATATATGTAGGATTTGTTTGTGTGGTAATCAACAGGGGGCGACACATCGCAGTTGCTTGTCTTTGACAGAGCCTGTTTATAATGTGGGGGAGTATTCAACTTTGAACTCTGACCCCGGGAGAAGGGGAGAGGGCCCCGTAGATGAAGAAAGAAAGGAGGATGCGGACGAACAACGAGAGAGGAGCGATATGCATAAGTTTAACGCTTGATTAATAACCAATGTAAATATTATTGTAAATTATAGAACCAATTAAATGGCTTTATTTAAAGAAACGCAGGACTTTTGTCTGTCAAATCCCTTAGACACCCACTGCAAAAGTCTAGCAATTGTTAGACTGGTAGAGAAGTCTACCTATATAGCTGCATATTGTATGAATTATGATAATTTTTTCATTTCCCATCATATTAATATACTAATGGCAAAGTAATTATAATTAAGTTTTACAAACTGGAAATTTTGTGCATTTTGCTGCATCATGTATTTTTAAAATTTCACTAAAATAATTTCAGCCCTTGAACAAGTTTCATAGTTACTAATTAATTGCAGTATGCAGTACAGAAAACGAAAAGTATTTCATTCATTAATTATTTTAATTAATGAATAAAACGCATCATTATTTTAAATAACGTAAGCATGGAAGATATTTCATTATATTTAATGACCATACGTATTTAGAGAAACACATTATAATCTAGCGATGAGTTTTAAATTCGTTTTCCTCTCCTTAAGAATAATTTGTACTCTTTGAAGAATTATATTAATTGTTAAAAATTCGTTAATTGAAATCTCTAAAAGTTTAAATGAATGAAAATGTTCAAAAATTGAAGTGAAAAGTTTAATTATTGCAATGTAATAATTAAGGAAAATAATTAATAATAACCATTTTATTTTTTTTATATAAGTACTTTAAGGAATGTAAAATTTTTTGTTAAAATTATATAAAATGTATATCTTTTAGTTATGGTTCTAAAATAAAAAAAAAAAAAATATTATTTGCAATTCATTAAAATGTTTAATTTGATTACAAAAAACTTCGTATAATACTGAAAATCCACTGTAAAATTTTTTTACTTTATTTGAAATGCTTATAAGAATATACGACTTGTATTTATATAGTATTTATTTATTCAAAAGCAGAAAAAGATTACATTCAATGGGTTTTTTATTTTCAGATAATTAAAAATATTTTTTCTCCATTTGTTAAAAATTTAAAAACTCGTATGTTTAAAAATCAGTGTTTACTGTTCCAAAAAATGTCCCATTTTAAAATGCAATGCAGAAATACATTTTTCTTATATTTAATAAAGTATTGAGATTTAAATTAATATATATTATAACAGTTAAATGTAAATAGTTAAAAAATCTTTTATTTGCAGACTGAGAAAATATTAAAAAGTGCTTTGAAATCAGTAAAAATATAATTTAATTGATAGAACAATTATTTAAATAATGTTGAATCATCAAAAGTATTTTGTTTAATTATTATTGATTACTTTTTTATATTCAATGTTTAATGTTTCAAAAAAAGTCAGTGTTTAGTTTAGTTAATTTAATTTAGTTTCCAAAAAAAAAATGTCAGTTTTCATCAGTGTTTAATGTTCCAAAATATACCCTATTTTAAAATGCAATGCACTGCATTTAAAATGCAATGCACTGCAATGCATTACATTGCAATGCAGTGCTATTTTTAATAAAAGTATTTAAATTTAAATTAATGCATATTATAACAGTTAAATGTAAATAGTTAAAATATCTTTTCTATGCAGACTGATTAAATATTCAAAAGTACTTTGAAATCAGTAAATCATAACTTAATTCATAAAAAAAATTAATTAAATACTTTTTAATCATCAGAAGTATTTTATTCCAGTTATTATTGATTCCTATTTCTGCGTTCACTGTTTAATGTTCCAAAAAAAGTCATTGTTTAGTTCAGTTAGTTTCAGTATTTAGTTTAGTTTAGTTTAGTTAGTTTCAGTATTTAGTTTAGTTAGTTTCAGTGTTTAGTTTAGTTAGTTTCAGTGTTTAGTTTAGTTAGTTTCAGTGTTTAGTTTAGTTAGTTTCAATGTTTAGTTTAGTTAGTTTCAGTATTTAGTTGAGTTAGTTTCAGTGTTTAGTTTACTTTACTGAGTTTCAGTGTTTAGTTTACTTCACTGAGTTTCAGTGTTTAGTTTACTTCAGTTAGTTTCAGTGTTTAGTTCACTTCAGTTAGTTTCAGTGTTTAGTTTACTTCAGTTAGTTTCAGTGTTAAGTTTAGTTTAG
Organism: Caerostris darwini; assembly: GCA_021605075.1. Classification (NCBI taxonomy): domain Eukaryota; kingdom Metazoa; phylum Arthropoda; class Arachnida; order Araneae; family Araneidae; genus Caerostris; species Caerostris darwini. The sequence goes on from BPLQ01015437.1 coordinate 580,364, forward strand.
TTTCCTAAAAAAAGTCAGTTTTCATCAGCGTTTAATGTTCCAAAAAATGTCCCATTTTAAAATGCAATAAAGAAAAATATTTTTTTCTATATTTAATAAAGTATTATTTAAATTAATACATATTATAACAGTTAAAGATGAATAGTTAAACAAAATCTTTTCTGTCTGAGAAAATATTCAAAATACTTCGAAATCAATACAAATATAGTTTAATTGACATAAAATTTATTTAAATAATTTTTAATCATCAAAAGTATTTTGTTTAGTTATTATTGATTACTATTTTTGTGTTTAATGTTTAATGTTCCAAAAAAAGTCAGTGTTTAGTTTAGTTAGTTTCAGTGTTCAGTGTTTCAATTTAGTTAAAAAAAAAAAATTCAGTTTTCATCAATGTTTAAATGCTCCAAAAAAAAATTTCCCATTTTAAAATGCGATGCTAAAAATATTTTTTCCTATACTTAATAAAGTATTGAGATTTAAATTAATACATATTATAGCAGTAATCGTTTTGTAAATAGTTAAAAAAAATCTTTTATTTATGGACAAAAAAATAATCAAAAGTGCTTTGAAATCAGTAAAAATATAATAAAAATTCATAGAAAAATTATTTAAATAGTTTTTAATCATCAGAAGTATTTTGTTCCAGTTATTATTGATTACTATTTTTGTGTTCAATGCTTAATTTTCCAAAAAAAGTTAGTGTTTAGTTTAGTTTGTTTCAGTGTTGGTTTAGTATAGTTAGTTTCAGTGTTGGTTTAGTATAGTTAGTTTCAGTGTTGGTTTAGTACAGTTAGTTTGTGTTGGTTTAGTATAGTTAGTTTCAGCGTTAGTTTAGTTTAGTTTACAAAAAAGTCAGTTTTCAACAGTGTTTAGTGTTCCAAAAAATGCCCTATTTTAAAACGCAATGAAAAAAGATTTTTTTTTCTATATTTTATAAAGTATTGAGATTTAAATTAATACATTTATAACAGTTAAATGTAAATAGTTAAAAAAAATTCTTTTCAGACTGACAAAATATTTAAAAGTGCTTTGAAATCAGTAAAAATATAGTTTAATTCACAAAAGAAATTATTAAAATAATTTTTAATCATCAAAAGTATTTTGTTCAGTTATTATTGATTACTATTTTTGTGTTAATGTTTAATGTTACAAAAAAAGTTAAGGTTTTGTTTAGCTAGTTTCAGTGTCCAGTTTAGATAGTTTCAGTGTCTAGTTTAGTTGGTTTCCGTGTTCAGTTTAGTTTAGCTAGTTTCAGTGTTTAGTTTAGTTTAGCTAGTTTCAGTGTTTAGTTTAGTTTAGCTAGTTTCAGTGTTTAGTTTAATTTAGCTAGTTTCAGTGTTTAGTTTAGTTTAGCTAGTTTCAGTGTTTAGTTTCGTTTAGTTTCCAAAAAAAAAAAGTCAGTTTTCATCAGTGTTTAATGTTCCAAAAAAGTGCCTTATTTTAAAATACAATGTAGAAATTTTTTTTTCTATGTTTAGTAAAGTATTAAGATTTAAATTAACAGTTAAATGTAAATGGTTAAAAAAAATCTTTTTAGAATGAGAAAATATTCAAAAGAGCTTTAAAATCAGTAAAAATATAATTCAATACATCATAGTAAAATTATTTAAATTTTTAATCATCAAAACTATTTTGTTCAACTATTATAGATTACTATTTTTAATTCAAAAATCCCGTTTTGTAATGTTTATTTGCATCAACTAATCAGACAAGAAATGAACTTTCACATAAATCATTTAATGCTAACTATTAAGTAATTTGAGTTGAGGACCATTAAATAGCAACCAACTAACAACATAAGCGGAAATCATCAACTGAAATAAAGTATCTTGCCATACATCATCTGTTGCCATATTTTTGTCATTAATAAATAAGGCAATCTTTTCTGCAATCCATCTTCTAATGGTAGAATGACGACATCATTACTTGTTAATTGAGTAGGACAAAAAGAAACGACAGATAATGACTGAACAGCGCCATCTTTTGGAAAGCGATAAAAATGTTTAAAACAATTTTTTTTTGTTTTGGTTTTGAAATCAGCTCCACAGACTAGACATAATTTGTTTAATTCATTTTTGAATAGAGTACTACTTCAATAATTATTACGGAAATTATCTCTCTTAAATTTAAAATCAGTAATTAGTGTCACTGATTCACTAATGCTGTTTTAATGTTATGTCGAAACACTTTGATATCGAAATGACATTTGAGAATAGACGCTAGACTAAATAAATTTTTTATAAATAGAAATAAATTTCTTTTTTACAAACGTACAGTCTTTCCATGGCATAGACTTTCAGACATTTTATACTTTATTTTTATAAACATTTATAATTATTAAGTTATTTTATGAACCAGCTTGCAAAATGTCTGTCAAATAAATTAATAATATTCTTAAAACATAAATGATAATAAAGTGGTTTTATAATCACCAAAAAAAATAAAATCTTATCCTTTTTGAGCATTCATGATACTTATAAGCATTTAAATTTATTTTTTAATGTTATAATTTCCCATTACTGAATAGTTATTTCACTTTATAAGGACTATACTAAATTTGAATGTTGAGATATACTAGTATTAATACTTAACAAACAAATTTTTCAAGAAACCATTAAATTAAAATGTAGAATTAAAAAAATTATAAAAAAAAGTTAGTCTCTAATTAAAGGAACTAATGATAAAATTCTTCTATCGCAGTTAGTATTAACTAATATGCAATTAGTAATAATAATAATGTTTGCTATAAATGATTATTAACAACAATTCAGCATTTTACATAATACTTTATTTAGTTTAGTTGCTGTTATTTAGAATGCATATAAAATTTAAATAGTTTATTCGTTTTATAAAACAGTTTTTCATTTGTTCTTGTAAAAATATCTTACATAAATTGTTATAATTACTCCACTCGTGACTCGCATATATAATTAGTCTAATAGTTATAATTTCCCCACTGTGCAAGTCGCTCATGCATACCTACTATGCATACCACTCGTTCAGTGGTAACATAAGCATCTCACAATGACAGCCAGTGGTCAATCAATTAATTCTGGGTTTTTTTTTCCATAAAAAAACTGAAATGGGAGTTAGTTGCATCTAAAAATCTTTTCTCCAGACAAAACTCATTATTCTTCATTTGTCGGTGGGCCTTTCGTGGTATATAGAAGAACACTCGGTCCACCGATATAGCATAAAGTCAGTTAGTAAAAAGCATAGCTTACATGAAGGAGAACTTACATATAGTTACTCCAATAGTTATAATTATTCCACTGTTCTAGTTAACACTCATCCAGAGGTAATTTGCACAGGTAAGATGCAGGAGGTCTCAGAGCCACATCCATTGGTGACACCAATTGCAGTCGCTGCTTTCTGAAATGAAGAGACTCGATGGCGATTGGGACACAGTGTATAAGCATCTCGCATTGACAGTCAGTGGTCAGTCAGTTGGTTCTGGTTTTTTTTCCATACGAAACTGAAATGTAAGCTAGTTACATTTAAAAGTCTTCTTTTAAGGCAATGCCCTCCTTCCTTCATTGGTCGGTGGGCATTTCTGTGGGAAACAGAAGTGGAACATGCGGTCCACCGATATAATATAAAATCCAGTAAGTAACGAACACAGCTAACACGAAGGAGAAATCGGCGCAGTTGCTCGTTTTTTTAGCATGATGGCGATTGTGACAGAGTGCATAAGAGTCTCAATCTCGAAGGCAGTGAAGCTGCCTGGTTGAATGTTTCAGTTTTTCTCCAGCACAACATACAAATGCGGAAAGGTTATGTCTTCCTGCAAAGTAATATCCTTGCATATTTATCTTCAGCTGGCTAATCATTGTATGCATAAGTGGAACACGAGATTTCCAGATGTACAAAAATAAAGATAGCCATAACTTTTTAAAAAAATTATGTAAACATTTACTACATTTAACACTTAACAGTGTAAATATGTCTTATATATCTATTATCTATTTATTTGTATATTAAGTTATTTGTATTTTATTTATGTACTGTGTATTTATTTACTGTGCATGCTATATGAATAGGTTTCCACTGGGCCAAAAAATGAACTACAATTGATAATTAGGAAAATATCTGAAAATATGTCCTTCGAAAAATAAACTGCGTTTTTCTCTTTGAATTTATGAACGAAATTATAAAATGAAAAGGATACGACTTTTCATTAAATATTTTAAATTGCCTTTTAGATAAATTCAAAATATAAGTACTTTTAATATTAAATTTTAAAGGAATTAATTAATGAAATCAATATAAATAAAAGCTTTGTGTAACTAAATTTTACATGTTTTGTTAAAAAAGTATTTCATTCAAATATTTCTGCTTTGAGTATTAATGAAAGAAAGTTTCCAATTAAAATACTGTTTACATTTTAAAACTTTAAGAGAATATGAATTAAGAATCCCTGAAAATATTGTTTATTTTTAAAATATCTTCCATGAGAGAAAAATACTTTCTACGTAGTTAAAATATTTAAGAATTCAAGGAAGCTTTATTAACTATTAATAATTTGATATATATTATTTTCTTTCACGAATTAAAATTTTTTGAATTGTTAGCATATGAAAATTGTAATTTTACGTGTTGGATAAAAAATCGATTTTTCCTTTATTTTTCATTTTATTTTAAAATTCATTCAGATTAAATTATTATTAATTAAATATTATATGATTATCATTATAAAGTCATAGAAAGTTCGTATTGAAAAAGTAAATTGCTACTAATTTTATTTTTATTTAGTAAATTGCCACTGATTTTATTTATTTTTAGTAAATTGCTACTGACTTTATTTTTATTTAGTAAATTGTCACTGATTTTATTTTTATTTAGTAAATTGTCACTGATTTTATTTTTATTTAGTAAATCGCCACTGATTTTATTTTTATTTAGTAAATTGCCACTGATTTTATTTTTATTTAGTAAATTGCCACTGATTTTATTTTTATTTAGTAAATTGCTCCAAATTTAATTTTATTTATTAAATTGCTACTAATTTTATTTTTATTTAGTAAATTGCTACTAATTTTATTTTTATTTAGTAAATTGCTACTAATTTTATTTTTATTTAGTAAATTGCTACTAATTTTATTTTTATTTAGTAATTTGCTACGAATTTAATTTCTTGAATTATAATTACCTTTCCAAAGAATTATTTTAAGAAAATAAATTTTTCGTGATCTGAAAATATTCTTGCCTAAATCATCCATGCAAAATATTTTCTTTTTGAGCATTATATTTTAATTCAAGATGAGTAAACAAAATATGGCAACAAAGAAACGTAAACAATAGGCTCATTGTTTTAGAATGTTCAGTGAATTAAATAATTAACACAATAGGATGCATATTAATCCATATTATCAAAACAAAGCTATTCTATGAAACCTGAAATTAATTTTCAGATTGTTAAAACAAGAACTGTTAGAGTAACATTTATTTAAAGTCAGTAAATATTCGTCTTTAATTTATTAAATTATTTAAAATATTATTTTTTGTCCTTGTTACCTATAAAATTATATGCACTGTTTTCCAGAGAGGAGTTTTTCGTTTTCTTAATCAATTTGTTTATCCTTGACTACTTTCAACGTATATCGTTGGTTATTTTTAAAAAAAAATTCTTTTACGAGCTATTTTGCTGTTGTTGCGGTTGTCGTATCCCCTGAAGAATACAAGAAAATCAAATATTGTGATGCTCCCGAATAATATTGGCTATGTATTGACAGCTCGGAATACAAATCCTCTAGGATCCTCGAGGGATGACATAGTGGTTGCAACAGCTGGGCAATCAAAGCCATGATGAGGAGTAAGCTCGACATCAGGGCTGTTGCACACATTTTTGGTAATTTTTTAACGCCATCAGTAGAAATTTTCATATTTTTGTGATGCTTCATTCTTAATCTTGTGAGATTAGTAGCTGTATTTTGGTCGACATGCTGTTCTGCAATTTAGTATTTAGTATTAATCACAGAATGAATTAAAAGTTTAGATTTTGCCAGGGCATTTGCATCTGCAAGGGAAGTAGAAATGGCAGTTTATCCAGCTTCTGGTATTCTTCATCAAAGAATCTGTAATTTCATTAAATTCCAAATCCACATGAACAGGGCTGCATTGCAGGATTCTGTGCAAGCAGTGGATTTGTTCTGAATGAGAGATAATGTTCAAGATCGTACATGAAGAACCTTTATTAAGAGCCTGTAAGGCAGACTTTGAGTCAGTGAAGATAGTAATTGCATTCATTTGTTGTGAGGGAGATAAACTCTGATAGGCTTCAAGTGCCTTTTGAATGGCCAGTAGACGAGCTATTCTTATTGGTTTATTTAAATTTCTCACATGAGCTAATAACTATATAAATGAATAATGCAAAATTGTTCTAAGAGATCGTTTGGTGAAAGCAAAGACAATTTATTTTAACGTGAAAATGAGAATTTTCAGGAAAAGAAAATAGTTTGGAATTCTATAGTTTTTAATTTAATATTGCTGTTATGCCTTTTTGGGTTAAAATCTAGGATTCTGTACCCTTTGTGCCAAACACATCGCCAAGTTGCCAAATCGGTAAGTAAGCATAGAAATGAATGGGCCAGGTAGTTTGTGCGGTAAAATGATATTACGCTAAAATCCTTTACTGCGTTGCCAAATCGCCAAGTAAACAGACAAAGAAGGTTGCCTAAGTTCGGTGTCATTGTAAAATGCTATTTCGCCAAAATTTATAGCCAAACAGTGCTTTTACGCCAACATTAGCAGCCAAATAGCTATTACGTCAAAGTTTTTTCCTGAAAAGGCTTTGAAGCCAAAGTTTATCGCTTTATAGCCATTTTTCACTAAGCAAATTTTGTTATATAACTTCTTTTAAGCCAAAAAATGCTTTATCGCCAATATTTATCGCTTTATAGCCAAATTTTTTCACTAAGTGAATCTTGTTTTTTGAGGCGCTTTTACGCCAAAAGTTGATGCTTTATCGCCAATATTTATCACTTTACAGCCACATTTTTTCACTAAGTGAATCTTGTTTCTTGAGGCGCTTTTACGCCAAAAGTTGATGCTTTATCGCCAAATTTTTATCACTAAAATTTTTTATCTCTGGAATACTTTGCGCCAAATGGAACCGCTTTTACGCCGAAATTTAGCGCTATTATGCCAAGAAAATTATATATCTAAAATGCCTTTACGCCAATTTATATCGCTTTATCGCCAAATTTTTACCACTATTATGACAACTTTTTAATGTTTTCTTTTTACACCACATATTGCCGCTTTAACGTCAAAATATATCATTATTTTGTTAACATTTTATTCCTAAATTGCTTTCACACCAAATTAAATCGCTTTATCGCCAAATTATTATGTGGAATTTTATTTTGCTAAGTCACAAAAAAGTATCGTTTAAACAAAGATAATAATCGCTGTTAATTGATAAAATTTCGATACGATAAAATTTCACCAAAGTTATTCGGCAATTCTTTTTTTATTTATTTATTTTTTTTTTTAATGTCATAAAATAAGTCATGTTCTTTACGAAGCCGAATTCGAAGGATAAATTAATATTAACAGAAGCTAAAAAAGAAGAAAAAACTAGAGAATAACTTACCTTTTATTGTGGTATGTCCTTCCTCTGTTTTGGAAACAAACGTTTTATTCCATCGGTGAAATCATAAATTATTTTGCGGATGTCACATTTATGCTGGCGCCGCCACATGCACTCTGCCAGATAATTATCAAATGTTCCGGACACATTATTTTATTAATATGAATTTATTTTAATTATTAAAAATTTAAATTGTAACGTTAACTAACGCTCTAAAAAGCTAAAGCTTCAAATATTCCGAGCGAATTCTAATTACGGTTGTCAGAAAATCCTAACTAAACGAACATCTTTAAAAAGGAAATTAATTTTTTAAGAATAAAATATAAGTTATTAATAAATAAAAAAATCGTTTTCTTGTTTGTTTCTTACTCTCCTGAGTGGCAACTTCATAAATATTGTTTATGTTCTGAATCAGTGACCGACGTACGTTGTAAGAATAAGTTCGGAATAATCAGTAATTCATTGGAATACTAATTTAAAAGAATATATATTTCTGTTCTTATTTACTGCAAATAATAATATAATCACAATAACAATAAATAGTCATTATATTGTTTGGAAAATGAAGCTACGAATTCCTCTAATTATAGTATTGCAACCCTAAAGAAATTGGCGAAATATTCAGGGTTGCAAGATTGGCGACTTCCTCAGGGGTACAGTATCCTAGATTTTAACCGCCTTTTTGTTCTTACATTAAATTCTAAGTGTTATGCATAACCTTTATATCATCTTTATTCTTATATAATTTCTTATATTTTAATTTCTTTTCCTTAGATCTCTAGAATTTAAAAAAACTTTATTTTATCTTTGGTTTTGATGAAAAATCTCATTGTAGCCTAGTGAATAGTATAGAAATTCCAAATTTTCCAAATGTTAATCAGTGAGAACTCTTAAAGCACTTGGAAAAAATCACAAGAGATATTGTTTGTAATGCAAACACACTTTTCTTACCAAACTTCGTGAACGACTGCAGCTGCTTTTTCGCTACGAACGTTCTCTTCTTCACCCACCCGTCCCCCCTTCATTCTCATCCCTCGCCAAACTGCATTCTATGATTCATCTCCATATTTGCTTGTTACTTCCCTTCCATTGTTTAAAATTTACACTCAGATAAGGAAGCAGATTTTACTCTTCTTCAGAAGGTTCTTCCTAGATATACCAAAAGTCATTCAACTATTTTTTTTTCATCTTTTCTTCTTGGTGGACGAAGATGAAGAAGAAGTCCATTTCGAATGCTTTTGTAGAGGAAAAAAGTATGCGAAATAAATAAATAAATAAATGAAAGAAAAAATACTTTAAAATGTACCATAGGAAAAGGCTTCTCTGGAATAAGAAAGCTTCCATCTTCTGCTGCTGCTGTCCATATATATACGTATTTGCGTGACTTCCAATATTCGCGTCCATCAACAGGAGTTCTGAATTATTGATTTTTTTTTTCTTTTTTTCTTTTGTGTTCCGAATATTTTTTTTTTTTTTTTCGCGCCTTTTTTTTTTCTTCCCATCACTGTTGGAAGAGAAGTTTTCTGAAGAATTTTTCTTCACTTCACTTTCGAAGAGGGAAAAAAAGAAAGAAAAAACTCCTGCAGATTCTTTAAGGCCTCCTCCATTATTGGATGAAGCTTGGGGTCCTTGGTAGAAATAGCTTGGAATCTATGGAGACCACCCCACCCCATCCCCCATGCCAGTCATTTTATATCATCCCCTTGCTATTTTTTTTTTTTTTTTTTTTTTTTTTACTCCTACACATCCGTCCGTCATGCTTTTTTCCCCATGGTTCCTCCGAAACCGTTCAGAGTTGCGATTTGACTTAAGAATATTAGAACTAGAGCAATTTGGAAGTGGTGAGCTTTCAATTTGGAGGATAAAAAACAAATTTTTTTTCTCTGAATTCTTTTTTTCATATTTTTTTCCTTCTTTTCTGGAAATCTTATCAAGAGGGCAATAGTCAATTCATTTGTTTTTGGTATATGCCAAACGATTTTTTTTCTATCTTTGCGGTGTAAACTATTCTATTTTTGTTAACTTTTGCAACTAGGGTAATCTTTTTTTTATAATTTATTTTATTTTTAATGAGTTTTGTAAATATTGCTATTCCAAAAGATTTGCTCTAAATTACTATGCCAAAAGATTTTTTTTATCTTTGCGGTGTAAACTATTCTATTTTTGTTAACTTTTGTATCTACGGAAATCTTTTTCTTATAATTTATTTTATTTTTAATGAGTTTTGTAAATATTGCTATGCCAAAAGATTTGCTTTGACGATAAATTGCTATGCCAAAAGATTTTTTTTATCCTTGCGGTGTACATTATTCTATTTTTGTTAATTTTTGTATCTAGGGTAATATGTTTTTATTTATTTTAATATAAATATGTTTTAAAAATATATTTCTATAATTTAATAAGTACTTGAAACTAAGTAATTCGAACTTGTTAAAGAATGTTTTGTATTTTATAATATTTTATTTTAAATCAATTTCTTTCATAATTGTCTCAAAATATAAAATGCATAGATATATTTGGACCCGAGGGAATTTTAAATATTTATAATATCAATTAAAAGGATTTTCGAACATTTGAAGAATTTGAATATATCTGCTTATGAGGATTGCTTTCTTCGAAAACATTTTATTAAAATACAAATTTAGAAAACGCTTCAAAACAGAAAAAAAAAACCTCTAATAATTTCTTATAATTTAAAGGTGATAAACAATCCGAATGTTTTGAAGTAGCGATGAGGAAAACGTGAGTTTTTGTGTAGAAAAAAAACCCACCATTATATTTCATTGAAATAAAGTTATGTGTATTTCTTAAAAAATTGAAGAATGCTATTTATTTTTTCGTACAGCAATTTTCATCCCGTATTTATATGGAGTAAACATAAATATTAAAACGATAATGATAATTAACGATAATTATACTATATTACAGATAATGATAATTAACGATAGTAATAATATGTTATACGATATAATAATATCATATAACATAAAAGTGATAAACAATACGAATATTTTAGAACAGTTAGTTGGAAAACGTGAGTTTTTATGTATCCGATAACTAAATGTGAAAATGTTTTTAATAATTTGTTAAATATATTTACATGCATTCCTCAAATAATTGTAAAAGAATGTTATTTATTTTTTAGTTAGTAATTTTATGTTTACTCAGGAGCATATAAAAAAGGGATTAAATATTATAACGATAATGATAATTATTAATAATGAGTCTATAAGCAATTATAAATAATATAACATAACTATTGCTCCCTTTTGAGCTAGTACACAGATTTTATATAATTATTTTGGATGCTGCCTATATTTAATTTTATATTTCATGTACATAATATTACTTTATTGCAGTATATGTTATTGCTGTAAATTATGCCTTATTGGGAAATATTTTCCTTATTTTAATTCAAACTGATAACGTTTCTGGTTCATTCCATATATATAACCTCTTTTATCCCATCCGAAAAGTTTACATTTCCTTTCTGTACGAAATGAGACTTTTTTTTTTATTTAAGTCCATGACGTATGGTTGCGTATATTTGAATAGAGAGAAATCATTACTTACGAGTAATATTATTGAAAACATATATAAATTCGTTATATTAATTCCATCTTACTTCAAAATTAGACAATCTTACTTCATTTTATCTTAGCCAAATTTACTTAATTATATCCTATCATTATTTATGTATTGTCCAATATAATGCAGTTATATAAGCTGTCGTAATTGCAGATATTTTACAAAGAGTTATATTGTTAAAATTTTTAAATACTGGTATAACATTAGCGTTATCATTGATAAAAATAACGATTCAAAACTCTGGTTTAGTAGAATCATGAAATTATCATTCTTAGCGTTAATATTTAAAATAAAGACCACACTTAGACGTTTCTTCTTAATCTGTTTGTTATTTCTTAAAAAACTAGCGTTGCTGAGTTAGTTAATTGACACTTACAAAAAAATATATTCTTAATGATTTCTCCTTGTACATTCAATTCTATTTGCTCCAAAATTCATTCATTTGTCGATTTAATTTAAATTTCAACTCTTTAAGTAACGCATTTATATTTCAAACGACTGATTAACACTAATTGTTATTCTTGAACTGCCTAATAAAGAACTTCCATTAAAACCTTTTTTTTTATTTCGTAAAGAAAAGGGAAGTGGAAATCTTAAACACCAAGCAAACATTTCGTATTTTAAGATTAAGGTCAGAAAAAGAAGACTTTTTTTTTTTTTTTATCTAGCTATTGAAAGCCGCAGCTTCTATTCTGTCTCTCCTCCGGAAAAACAACAGGAGGAAGACCGATTTAAACCTTAACCTAAACAACTGTCCGGAAAGTCAAATACAAAAAAAAAAAAAAAAAAATTGGATTTTTCTTTTAACCTTTGTACCAAAAAGAGTCTCGATTTCTGCTATTAGCTCTCCAAAGTAAAGATTTAAAAGTAAAAAAAAAAGATTTGATAAAAAAAATGGTGCTAAAGAGAGGTACGAAAAGCGATGAAAAGCAATCGAAGTGACTCGACTGTAGAAGAAGAAGAAAAAAAAAAAAAAAAGGGGCAGGTGAAAAAACAATGTTTATTTTTTAAGCGCAAAGACAAAGAGATAGAGAATGAGAAAAAAATAAAAAGAATAAAATAAATGGCGCACTACACAATGAACCAATAGGCGTTATAACTTATTTTTTTTTCTTTCTCTCTGTACTTTTTCTGAAAAGGAATTTGTTTCATAGATTCTTTTCATCTTTTCGCGACGACATAATTGGAGGATTTGTAAGAACTCTTTCAATTCTACAAGTGGGAGAAGAAGCTCATTTGATTTGAAATTTCCACTGACGTTCTATTACTTCTGTTTTCGAGTCATTTGCTTCGTTCAAGTCGACAACAACGAATGAACCGGGACTGTTTTATATGCTGACTGTTTCAAACTGGATCGTTTATTTGTTGAAGAAGCGCTCAGTTTTGCTTATAGTTGTGCTTCTTCTCTGACAAATTTATCGCTGGTGTTGTTAATGTGCGTGCAGCTTTCGTTTCCATTCCTCGCATTTGTTTGGTGCAAAGTTATTTTTAATGCACCTCTACCACCCAATGTCTTCTTAAGTATTTGAATTTATAATGATTTCTCTCCATTCAAATATATGCAACCATGCATCATGGACTGACAGAAGAAAAGTCCCATTTCGTGGCGAAAGGAAGTGAAAACTTTTTGGACGGGAAAATGAGGTTATGTGTATGGAAGAAATCTGAAAAGTAATCAGTTTGAATTACTTTCCAATAAGGGAAATATTTCCCAATAAGGAAATATTTCCCTTATTGGATATTCCCAATATTGAATATTCCCAATAAATTGATTAGCGAACCTTACATCATTTCGTCTTGGCCTATCTTACTTAATCATATCATCATTTAAGGATTATCCAATATAATGTAAGCAATCGTAATTGCAGATATTTTACAAAAAAGTAACATGATTGTTAAAATTTTTAAATATTAGTATAAATCCTTATGAGTAATAGTGTTATCATTGATAAAAATTGCGATTCAAAACTCTGATTTAGCGGAATCAGAGAATTCAATTACTCTTCACGTTGATATTTAAAACACTACACTTAGTTGTTCTTCTTAATCTGTTTATTTATTTCTTAGAAAAATAGAACTGTTGACTAAGTTAATTGAAAGTATTTAAAGTTAAAAAAAGTATTTTTAACGATTTCTCTCTATTTATTCAATTCTGTTTTCACAAATATTCTTGTGTTTGTCGACTTAATTTAGATTTCAAGTCTTTAGGTAATGCATTTATATTTCAAACGACTAATTAACACTAATTGTTATTTTTGAACTTCCAGATATAGAACTTCCATTAAAACCTTTTTTTTTCCTTCAAAAAAAGTGAAGTGGAAATCTTAAACACCAAGCAAACACTTCGTATTTTAAGCTAAAGGTTACAAAGGTAAGATAAGGTTTTATCTAGCTTTTGAAAGCCGCAGCTTCTATTCTGTCTCTGCTTCGGAAAAAACAACAGGAGGAAGACCGATTTAAACCTCAACCTAAACAACTGTCCGGAAAGACAAATACAGAAAAAAAAAATGGGGATTTTTCTTTTAGCCTTTGTACCAAAAAGAGTCTCAAATGGAATTCTCCTATTAGTTCTCCAAAGTAAAGATTTAAAAGTAAAAAGAAAAAAAAAGTATTTGATAAAAAAAAAAAATGGCACTAAAGAGAGGTACGAAAAGCGGTGAAAAGCAATCAAAGTGACTCGACTGTAGAAGACGACGAAACAAAAATTTAAAAATAGGACAGGCGAAAAAACAATGTTTATTTTTCAAACGCAAAGACAAAGAGATAGAGAATGAAAATAAAAATAAATGGCGCACTACACAATGAACCAATAGGCGTTATACCTTACTTTTTTATTTCTCTCTGTACTTTTTCTGAAAAGGAATTTGTTTCGTAGATTCTTTTTATCATTTCGTGAGGACATAATTCGAGGATTTGTAAGAACTCTTAAATTCTACAAGTAGGAGAAGAAGTTCATTTGATTTGAAATTTCCACTGACGTTCTATCACTTCTGTTTCCGAGTCATTTGTTTCATTCAAGTCGGTAACAATGAATGAACCGGACTGTTTTATTCGCTGTCTAGTTCACAACTGGACCCTTTATTTGTTGAAGAAGATCTTAGTTTTGCTTAAAATTGTGCTTCTTCTGTCAAATTTATCCCGAATGTTGTTAATGTGCGTGCAGCTTTCGTTTCAGAAAGTAATCAGTTTTAATTACTTTTCAATGAGGAAATATTTCCCAATAAGGCATAATTTATTCAATTACATATACTAAAATAAAATAATATTCTAATATAAAATGCTGATGATGATATAAAATATAAAATTAAATATCATCAGCATCCAAAATACTTACGAGTAATATTAATGAAAACATATAAATTCGTTATACTAATTCAATTTTACTTCATACCTTACTTCACTCTCACTTCAAATTAACCAATCTTACATCATTTCATCGTGGCCTATCTTACTGAATCATATCATCATTTAAGAATTATCCAATATAATGTAACCTATCGTAATTGCAGATATTTCACAAAAAGTGATATGACTGTTAAAATTTTTAAAAAAGTATAACATTAGCCTTACCAGTAATAGTGTTATCATTGATAAAAATAACGATTCAAAACTCTGGTTTAGTAGAATCAGAGAATTCAATCATCACTCTTCACGTTAATATTTAAAATAAAGGACCACACTTAACCGTTCTTCTTAATCTGTTTGTTTATTTCTTAGAAAAATAGCGCTGTTGACTTAGTTAATTGACACATAAAAAAATATTCTTAACGATTTCTCTTTGTTTATTCAATTCTATTTTCACAAATATTTCTGCATTTGTCGACTTAATTTAGATTTGAACTCTTTAAGCAATGCATTTATATTTCAAACGACTAATTAACACTAATTGTTATTTTTGAACTGCCTAATAAAGAACTTCCATTAAAACCTTTTTTTTTTTCATTCTTTAAGAAAAAGGGAAGTGGAAATCTTAAACACCAAGCAAACATTTCGTATTTTAAACTTAAGGTTAGAAAAAGAATTTTTTTTTATCTAGCTATTGAAAGCCGCAGCTTCTATTCTGTCTCTCCTCCGGAAAAAACAACAGGAGGAAGACCGATTTAAACCTTAACCTAAACAACTGTCCGGAAAGACAAATACAGAAAAAAAAAAAATGGGGATTTTTCTTTTAACCTTTGTACCAAAAAGAGTCTCAAATGGAATTCTGCTATTAGTTCTCCAAAGTAAAGATTTAAAAGTAAAAAAAAAAGGATTTGATAAAAAAAATGGCGCAAAAGAGAGGTACGAAAGCGATGAAAAGCAATCAAAGTGACTCGACTGTAGAAAAAGATGGAAAAAATAGGGTAGGTGAAAAAAACGATGTTTATTTTTTAAACGTAAAGACAAAGAGATAGAGAATAAACGAAAAAAATAAAATAAAGGGCGCAATACAAAATGAATCAATAGGTGTTATACGTCTTTTTTTTTTTTGTTTAATCTCTCTCTGTACTTTTACTGAAAAGGAATTTGTTTCGTAGATTCTTTTTATCATTTTTTCGCGAGGACATAATTCGAGGATTTGTAAGAACTCTTAAATTCTACAAGTGGGAGAAGAAGTTCATTTGATTTGAAATTTCCACTGACGTTCTATTACTTCTGTTTTCGAATCATTTGTTTCATTCAAGTCGGCAACAACGAATGAACCGGCGACTTTTCATTCGCTGTCTGTTTCAAACTGGACCATTTATTTGTTGAAGAAGCGCTTAGTTTTGCTTAAAGTTGTGCTTCTTCTGACAAATTTATCGCTGATGTTGTTAATGTGCGTGCAGCGTTCGTTTCCATTCGTCACATTTGTTTGGTGCAAAGTTATTTTAAATGCACCCCTGTCACCCCCTGTCTTCTTGAGCATTTGAATTTATAATGATTTCTCTCCATTCAAATATATGCAGCCATGCGTCATGGACTTACAAAAAAAGTCCCATTTCGTGCTGAAAGGAAATGAAAACATTTTTGGATGGGAAAACGAGGTTATATATATTAAAGTAATCTGAAAAGTAATCAGTTTGAATTACTTTCCCAATAAGGAAATTATTTCCTAATAAGGCATAATTTACAACAATTACATTTACTGAA